>MU863925.1:0-242660 GCA_033296885.1 Triangularia verruculosa | reverse complement strand
GTCTTCCGATATCCCCATGGGGCGATTTTTTCCCCCGCACCCCCCCAGTCACAATGGACACCACAACCCGCGTTCTGTGGTGTGGTGACTGTTAACGGCTTCCCCCCCCCCCCCCCCCCCACACCCTCAATCAATATTCCTTGCTTCTGGGGAAAAGACCTCGGCATGGTAAGTTTTATCTGCCGGTGATAATTGTGTTCACACCCTGTTCAGGGGTTGGCCGCGCACGACGGCAGCCGGGTGAGTACATTCGGCAAGGTAGCTTGAGCTAACAAACGACTGGAGCGGAATGTTATTCGACACGCCCAAAGTCACTCACCGAAACTGTCGTTCATGAAGCCTTGGAAACGCGGAGGGTCGTGTGAATGGAGAGAGGTCTCCATTCATGCTGTTGGGGCGCTGCCGCTATTACCGCTACTGCCGCAAGTATATCCCTAAATAAGTACGGCTTGGCTGCGACCCTACAGAAACAAACTCTCCGATTGTGCGGGAAAAGGCCTCTGGGTCATTGATGCTTTGTGACTCGACCGCTTAGTACTACCTACTTTCTTGACCAAGCGTTTTGCCCGGCTGCCGTCGTTGGAGCCCAACACCCACACCAAGGCCCGTTGCACCCCATCGACAACTCCACAACGGCGCCGAAGGCACTCGGAGACCACGACGGCCTAATGAGAAGCTGGTAGAGGGCTGTTACGAACAAATAGCACCTGTGCTTGCTTTTCACAACTACAAACGCAAGCTCCTTCCAGTCATTGCGATTTTCTCAGCAACAGACTTGGGACTTGAGACAATCATGTGTGCCGGAGCTTTGTCACGTTCCGATTGGCTGGAACACCCTTCGTTGTGGACACGCAGCAAATGGAAACCCGTGTGTGGGGCCGGGCTCGCGATCTCTGGAAGACCAACATCCAAAGCAGCTGCATTTTGAGCACCAAAGGCATCACGGTACCCGCGGCCAAATGTGCACTTTAGCAGGCTCATCATCCCCAACATTCACCAACGCTCTTCTCTGCCAAGTGTTGTTGACGTGGTTCAACCGGTGTGGCCGCCGAGCGCCTGGCAACCAAAGTGTACCTACCCTTTGGACACCCAGAACTGCTCCCGCTCTTGCTCTTCCTCTTGATTCTCAAGCCCAGGTCAGATGCGGTCTAAGCTAGAGCTCATGATGTTCTCGTCGCTAGCGCTTTGTCTCTTTCTTTTGTACCGCCTCACGTTCGGCTTGCCCGACCACCGTCCGCTGAGTCCACACCATGAAGCAGGCAAACGCGGCGCCGTGTCTTCACTTGACCGGAGATGCAGCGCCATAGGGGCTGACATACTGAACCAGGGCGGCAATGCCGCTGATTCTGTAAGAGCCTGATCTGAGTGCTCCACATGACGTCCAACTCGACGCCGCAAAAGTCTAACCTCGCATGGCAGGCCATTGCCACTGAATTCTGCCTGGGTGTAGTGGGTATGTTACGGCCGTACCAGACGCGCAATTCTTCACTGGGTATTCTATGACACAGGTGCTAACGCTTTTCGTCTAGGCTTGCATTTGACGGGCATTGGGGGCGGAGGCTTTGTGTTGGTCAGAAGTGTCAAAGGGACCCATGACTTTATCGACTTTCGAGAGACAGCACCTGCGGCAAGCTCCGAGACCATGTTTGATGGCAATGTTGACGCGTCCTTGTCTGGCGGTCTTGCTAGGTGCGTGGTATCATTACCAGCGTTCTGTGGTCCTGAACTTGTAGCTCTAATTCCATAGTCTTCTAGTGCGATACCCGGTGAAGTCAAGGGTCTATACGAACTCCATCTTCGTTATGGTCGATTGACTTGGGACAAACTACTTGAGCCCTCCATCAAACTTGCAAGAGATGGTTTCATCATTGGAAAGGACCTGGGCTTTTACATGGACACGATACTCTCTGACGAAGTGATTCTGAGCTCAGCCTGGGCTCCTGATTTTGCGCCAAATGGAAAAAGACTCAAGGCTGGAGACAGAACCACACGCAAGCGGTATGCAAAGGCTCTCCAGTCCATTGCTGAACGTGGGCCTGCTGCCTTTTATACCGGCCCCATGGCGCAGGCTATTGTTGAGGCCCTGAAAAAAGAAGGTGGGATCATGACTCTTGAGGACCTAGCGGGATACGAAACCGCTAGCCGACGGCCAGCTTCCATTGACTACAGAGACTTCCGTATCATAAGTAGCGGGGCACCTTCTGGTGGAAGTGTTGTTCTGAAGATTCTCAAAACCATGGCAGGCTACAATGGTGTCGGTGACCCAGCTTATTTGAACATAACCACTCATCGGCTCGATGAGGCCTTCAGATTTGCGTACGGAGCGGTAAACTCCCTGGTTCTAAAATTGTAGTCTTAACACTAACCAGCTTCTAGCGCACTAAGCTTGGTGATCCGACCTTTGTTGAAGGCCTTCACGCATATGAAGAGGCGATGCTTTCGGAAGATACAGCGGTGGAAACAAGGTCAAAAATTCGTGATGATCGAACATTACCTATCGAAGCTTATAATCCAGATGGTTTCGAGAGCTTTGAAACGCAAGTATCCCTTTCCTCCTTCGAGTCGTACTTTCTGGCATATTCTGATCAGGTACCAGGCCGGGGACGTCCCATGTATCGGCCGCTGATTCATCAGGTCTGGCAATTTCCCTCACGAGTACTGTAAATCTCGTCTTCGGATCTCAGCTCATGGTGCCTGAGAATGGCATCTTGATGAATAACGAGATGAACGACTTTTCATTGCCAAACTCCTCTGATGCCTTTGGCTACATTCCGTCGCCAGCCAACTACATTCGGCCTGGAAAACGACCAATGTCTTCAATGAGTCCTGTCATCGTAGAGTTTCTGTTCAACGATAAACTCTATCTGGTTACGGGCGGAGCCGGAGGATCTCGAATCATCACTGCAACGGCACAGAGTCTCTGGAATGTGCTAGATCGTGGTATGAATCTTTCACGGGCTATTGAGGAACCGAGGTTCCATGATCAGCTTGTTCCCAACCAAGTCGTCTTTGAGAGCGCGTTTGATAGTGGCAGGATAGCCTTTCTTGAAGGAAAAGGGCATGTGTCAGGGAGGTTGGACCACGGGTCGGATTTACAAATGGTGAGACGGCATACCGACGGAAAGTTTGAGGCTGCGAGCGAGACGAGACAACAGGACTCAGGCGGTGTTGTGGCTTGATACCAAACTACGAATCGGCGATTTTGATAGCTCCAACAGTGTCACAGCTTCCATGCTAGGTTCCTTGACAGCTGGCTGATGTGTACGTAACTCGCCCGCATCGCCCGACATTTACCTGCACTTCAACTCTACAGCCAAGTAATAAGCACTAATGTCGAAAGTACCGACCTGGGCAAAACCTAGAACGCCTTCTTTCGGGCCCGTGTCTTGGCACATTCGTCCAGTAAAGTCTCAGATGTCCTGGGCGCCTTTCTCAATGCCCACTTTGCAGGGCTTGCGTCCACCCCAAGGCACACCCCCGGCCGGCATTTTCAGACTAATCATTCAACCACTGCGACCAATGTGCAAGGCACATTATGGAGGAGTGGCGAAAATCGGAGCAATGCTTGTCGTATCTCACAAGGTCAGGTACCCGGGTACCCAGGTAAGATAAGGTAGGTAGGTACCGACAACATGGTCAAGCCAAGCCCGATCGGTTGCTACCCAAAGGCGCATGCTGCGTTAGTATACCCAAGGCTCGGCATTTTCCTTCTCACTGGTCGCCTTCTTGTCGATCTGCTTTTTTGAATAGGCCCGGGTGTGGTTTATATCGCACCCGTCAACGAGATGCTGCGTAGAATAGGATTGCTATATGTACCTAATGCACGGAGAGAGTGCAAAAGAGAATTAAATACCATGACACTCTCAACACGTTCCGCCCTTCTCACTTGAAATATCAATCTTCCACTGGCAACATCACAAAGGTTCTAGCCTCATCATGTTGTGCCGTCTCTTTTTAGTTTCCGCACTCGTTGTCCTGCTATGCATATCACACAGTGCAAGCAGCCTCGAACACGATAATGTCAGCAGCCACACCGAGAGTTCTACCAGTCTTGCCGAGATCTACCACCCGTTCTTGACCGATCTCCCCGAACAGGCTGCCAGGTTTAACCCTTATCTTGGTGGCTTGGACGCTGACATGTGCTGCCAGCTGGCAGTCAATGAAAGCCTTGTCATTGTCAATGGCATTCTCACAATCCGTCCAGGTCAGACATTCTACCGTGGCGATATAGCAACATTGGAAAGATTTCCGTCTTTTCCTTGTCATACAAAGTTCAATGGCTCGCTGTTGGGACCCCCAATGGACTTTTGGACTCCTTATACTTGGTGCCGGGACCGTTGCCCTGGCTGGTCTGTGACGAAGCACGATGATCTTGGGAACTGGCTTAAACCACTCTCTGCCTGGGTTTTACCCTCGCTCATCTTTTGCCTTAGCATACCACGCAGGCGGAGAATTCACATTCCAAAACAGTTGTTCGCCAAACCGATGAACATATTTGGCACCCTTCTTTACCTCGTCAAAATCCCGGCCGCAGCTTTGATCGTCACCATCGACACTCTGGTATGGCTTTCAGTTGTCTTCTCAATAGCCGGTCCGATCCTCGTCTCCGCCGCCTACGAGGCGTTACTCGATCTTCGAATCCTCCGTTTCCTTCAAATACGCTTCAATGAGAATTCGATGTCTGTCCGCAGCCGAGCCCATCTACTACTGGTGGTGTTGCTTGGCAACCTGGACCTGTCACCAGCCTGGGCTCACTCAAGAAACCTTGTCCAGGATCTATGTAACGAATCGCTTCTAAAAAGACCTGCTGTACGGATGGCATCAACCCCAGGCGTACCATCCACTGCAACATCCTTCAGCTCGCCCGTTCCCCGCGCTAGTTTGAGTAGCACACAGTCCGCGAGTCTCTCGCCCTTGCCCTCGCCCTCCCCTCACTATCTTACGCCTGTTCAATCCAAGCTACGAGCCATGCTCGACGCCCAAGCCAGCTTTGGGCACACTTGTGGAGCTGCGGTTCTTTTCTACATAGCCTCCTTCATCTGGAGCGTCTACGACATCGCAGAGTCTTATGGCAGCTAGTATGTCTTTCCCAGAATTCCTCTGTACTAGCTGGCCTTTCAAGTACTAACCCTCCAACACAGCCAATCCGCCCACCAACTCGCCTTCGGTCTCCTCTGGATGACGATCCCGCACATCGCACTCCTGACCTCCGTCCTCCTGGCCGGCAGCAACCCCAGCGTTTGGCAAGGCGTCACATCCTTTGCCGCAGCCCCCATCCGCTCCAAAGTCTCTCCATTGGGTTCCCCTTCTCCCACCCTATCGCCTCCTACCCGTCGGTTGAGCAGATTGAAATCATTTCTCCCTGGCGTTCCTGGCTCGGTAGCGGTCTTGCTATTCCCTGGCGATGACAACGCCAACTTGACACTACAGTATAAACCGTCTTGGGTCTGGAACCGTGGGTCCAATAAGCTGCGCTGGCTTGGGAGCTTCAGCGCAGAGTACCCTCCCCACGCGGATTCCATTTACAAAGACGTCTTGGCGAGTCAGGGGATCTTATTGTCCTGCTTGTCAGCCATCATTCTGATATTCATCCCGGCTTTCTTTGCGGGACTGGTGAGCTTTAACACCCCGCAGGTCGGCCTCGGGTGTAGGAGCCTGACGATCCTTGTGTATGGCGGCGCACAGGTTCTCCTGATTGGGCTCTGGGGGGTGAAAATGGCCCTGGAGTTGAGGTTTTACTGGGAGAAGATGAAGAGAGGAGATGAGAAGGAACGAGGTACTATGGGGGTTGGTGTGCAACCTGCGCAGGAAAAGGGGGTGTTGGGGTGGATTTGGGTTGTTTTGTTTGGTTTGGGAGCGTTTTCGGGGGCGGTGTCAAGCGTGGGTGGGACGTGTAAGTGTTCTGGTGTTATATTGCTGGTTACCTACTGTGGGTATCTGGATTGCTAATAGGAAGTCAGTGTTTCTCATGATCGGGTTGTACTCTAACTGTCTATGCTGGATACCGGTATGTGCTCCGAACCTGTCTGCTCATCCAACTAGTCGAACTAACACAACATAGGCCAAGTACTGGTTTCAAGCCACTACACACCCGAAAGCAGCGGTATTCTGGAACTCGGCAACGCAAGACCAGATTTACAATTCCCAAACATGGTGGTTTCCTGCCGGCATAGCGGGGACAGTGTTTATGGTTGCCATCGCATACCTTGGCTGGTGGTATCAGAGGCGACTGAGAGCGTGGTTCTCTGGCTTGATTGAACAAATCGGGGTGGTGGATTCAAGACATGCTAAGGAATGTCTTTTGGAATTGTCGAGGTCGACTTAGAATGCCTACTACCTATATATAGCAGTTCACCCCCATGTTTCATAAGAGAATGTGGCCCCTATCAGGCTTATTTTATTATCCAGGCAACGCCATGGTTTGTTTCTTCTTTTTCTAGATCAAAATGTCCAATGCTCCATCCGTAACCGACAGCCTAACTACCTCGTAGGTACTCCTCTCAACAGATCTACGTTGAGAAAGCATTGCAACAAGCCCCGCTTTGGTTAAGGTCATGGTGAAAAGAACCTAACTCAAAAATACGTTAAACCTTGCTCCAGCCAATATCTGAAAGATACAAGGTTAAGGTGGTTGGATTAACCTTCCCACATAACTTCCACTGGCACCTTGCCCCTATCTTCATGTGTGCCAAACCTTGAGCCAAATTGTTCACCAAGGTAAGGTAATCAGCCTTTCGCACACTTTAAGCTTCCATACACCATGTCGACAGAAACATATAAGTGTGCTTGGTCCCCATCCTCCATTCTATTCTTTCATCTACGCAAACTCTCATAATTGTTCAGTTGTTAAAACCTCACACCCGCTCACACACGTTGACTCACGCATAACTTCCACTCAACCACTCCGCCTGCAAGCGAACATGTCCGAGATGTCGACCGTCAGCATCTCCATCCGCCGGCGCCCCCTCGCGCTGTCCGCAACCCACGTCTCGAAGCTGTCCACCGCGTGCAAGCGCCCAAGCCTGTGGACCTGGCTCCAGACCGTGGATGACTATGACAGCTGGGCAACATCCGCCGAAGCCCTCGATCTGGCAATCTCGTTCGAGGCAAGCTACAAGCAGCAGATGGGTGAGAACGAGGAGGCAGGCAGCACTACGAGGCCTGAAGGATGGGGCTGGATAATCCGGGCTTTGTCGACTGGCAAGCTCCCTATCGAGCAAAAGAGTACCAAGAGCTCGTTGAGGGGCAGTCTCAGGCAGTCCCTCTCACGAACACAGAGCGGTTTGAAAAGCGCCTTCGATAAGCTCTCGGTTGAAGTCACACACCACAAATTGACTGAGAGTTTCCGTAACTTGAAGCGCAGCCATGGTGGGGACTCGGACAACGACGCTACGACTGTCACGGCCTCCGTCGACAAGATGTTTCGGCTTATTCCTGCCCTTGGCTCAAGCCATACGGATGATAAGTCTCGGCATGATCACTACTTTGGCAACCGGCTGGTGGGCGACAAGTACATCGAAGAGCAGCGGTGGCCAACCTGGGATGATGATGCGGCGTCGGTAGATGAGGCTGACCTTCGGTACGTGGTCCATGTTCCCATGTGGGGCTCTGTGCTTCCATGTCCAAGCATGATTCCGGATTCACTCCACCTTGTAGTGTGTGCAGCCTAGAGGTGGGTTGACTCTAGGTTTTCTATTGGTTATTGTTGGTGAAGGAATGATGCTAACGGATGGAAAATGATAGGGAGTTGCTGTCTTGGAGTGATTGCCGGAGAGAGGGGTGTTGTGGGAACTGAGGATGGTCTTGATGATCCAGGGGATAGCATTGGCGGACATACCTAAGGTGCAAGGATGGTATATGGGAGTGATAAGAGATTGCTTGGGTGATGTGGAGGATCTTCCGTCGCCGTGAAGGCTGGGGCATTAGTTATAGGGGGCCTAGGCTAATTATCTATATCTTGTGGTTGTGACAGTTGACCGCTAGGGTCAAACACAAGCTATAGCCCAAGTCCCCTATAACAAATGGTTTGATCACCACGACGACGTGGATTACCAGGCTTATAGGTACCTATTTAAATAAATCTTCAAGAGAAACTCTCAGGCCTTAAATGGTCGCGGAGGCTTGTTACCTATCATGAGAGATCCGCCTCCGTTTAATTCTCGTGGAAGTGAAGCATATGAATGGGGGACATATTAAAGTGATAAAGATATTATGTAAGCTAGGTACGGACATCCTTTTCATCTCTTTCTGCTTAGTTCGACCACCCATGTGTAAACACTAGAACAATTCGCGACCTGAAGCAGCTGTATGCTACCCAGGCAAGGCCCGTGAGACCTCACATCACGCAACAGATGTTGGCATCGAGCGAGTCCTCTCCCTTCCCATTGCTGATTTTGCCCTTTTCCAGCTCCTCCTCTAGCCTGCGGTAGTTAACGTAATCCCAGTGCAGATAAAAGTCGCGTGGGGGAGAGATAGCCTCGAGAGTCTCGGCGAAGACTTTCAACAACTCCTCGTCCTGATTCTTGGGATCTACTGCCTCGAGAGCGAGAGCAAATGCAGCATCTCTGCAAGGTAGGATGTGAGTGTCTAGGACACGCATCCATGTCGCGTTGCGTCGCTCGCCGAGAATTACAAACATGCGGCGAAACAACACGGTGCTTGCCACCAACATCCCGAGGTAATTGGCTCCTGATAAGGGGTGATCACCCATGAAATCATTGATAATGTCACACTTGAGAATTTTCAACCACATCCTGTCGGTAACAGCGTAGCCGTCGTTGATGTCGTTAGCAGCCCGGCGAGCCTTGGAGTCCTGTGTGCTTGTCCGACTTGTTTTGCCGAAGCCCCCGAGACCTTCGTCCGCAATGGAGAGACTCTTTAAAATACCCTCTTCGGTTGAACCTGACGCTGTATACCGTCTTGTCAACTCCGTGTCGTCCAGCCTCATTCGACCAGTGGTTGAATCACGAAAACGCTTTGTTGCCAGGAGCTGAATGCTGGCCAGGGAGGATCTCAGGTCAAGATCCTTGACGGGGATGTGATCAATATCCCATTTGGCCTCTCGGTAGATAACGGCGTTGCTTTTTCGGCTGAATATGCTGTAGGCACCAACATCTAGCTCGTGGTGTGGGCTGATGCCTTGGCTGCGCCATTGTCTCAGCAAATCTCGGTGGCGTGATGATGACTTTTGACAAGAGCTCTTGGCGGATTCGTGGAGAAGTGAGAGTAAAGCCTGATGGTAGTCGGAAGAGGGTGCCTTGCCATCGGGGAAGATGCAGCCCTTAAACAAATGTAAGAAGAGTGCCCAGATTCCTCGTGGCGATTTGATGTAGCCACGGTTCAGTAACATGTTGTATAAATGTCCGAGAATGAGCGGTTCCGGATTCCTGTTGAGAAGCCCTAGGCTGACACGATACGTCAATTCTGCCCCTTCAGCCAGTCCGACTCCGCAGAGAAAAGGGGAATGGACCCAAAGGCCGTTACCGCGGGGACTGGCGAAACGTGAAGAAACTTTGGCTGGTTCAAGGAAATAAGTCGACTGGCCAAGCGAGTCCTGAAGACCATCCACCAAGTCGTTGAGAATGGCAACCTCGGTCCGGAGCGGATTTGCTGAGTTTCGTAGTTGCTCGTTGTTGCTCACTCCCCAGATGTCCCGGAATACGGCAAGACTTGCGATTAGACCGCTCTTACCCATATTTGGGTTTAAAAACCGCGCAGTGATATCTCGCTCCGCAGAAAACCCTCTGGCGGGTGATTCCAGCAAGTCACCCTCCAAGAAACCTACACTCCAGCCTCGCGAGATTGTCATCGAGTCCACCATCAACTGGAGCTGGAAAACATGATGAGGCAGGATCTTGCTGCTGATCTCCGTACCGGGCTTACGCATAGCGAGAGAAGTGATAAAGCCTGCAAACTCCTGAAGCCCGAGAATGTTTCGACGACCAGGCCCCGGCTGTAAGTGGACGTTGACCATCTCATACAACCAGTTGATGGTGTAGCTTCGGCGCCATGTTATCCGCTCGCTCTTTGTCGCTTTCTCGAGGTTCAAATCCGGTTTCCAGGTGTTCAATTCAATTAGCATCCGCTTGGTCGGCCGGCCAGAACGTGTGTACTGGAAGTCAGTGATGAAGTCCACTAGGTGTTGATATGTATGCAACATCAGTTGCTCCTGGACATCGATTCTGGGCATTTCAGCGGGAGCCTTGCCGTGATGGTTGATGGTGATAAGAGCCCAGGCGTAAACTAAAAGCTGTTCCTGCTGTTCAAGAGAATAACCCCTGGTGACGCCGTTCGAAATGGTTTCGTATGAGTCATGGTCTGGGAAGTTGACGAAGACGGCGGTTGCGAATCGTTTGACCATGGAGATAGCGAGATTTGATAAGGTGCCAGCAACGGCGACATTCAGATTCTTGTACGCGACGTCCCGCCATACCTCCTGGAGGTCTTGACGGAGAAGCATCCAGCTGTGGACGACATTGAAGCAGGCAGCATAGTACTCTTCATGGCATGAGTCGGGTTCCGATGTGAATTTGTATTCTCCCAGTGGAAGGTCTTCGCTAGATGTAGAAGACATAGAAGACTTTTTGCGTTGTGCATTTCGCTTGCCCCGCTTGCCTTTACCACTACGGCTTTTCTTACGTCGGTGAGTCGCAGGTGGTTGTCGCTGGGATTCGGATCCCTCGTCGCTGGATTCGTCGTCCTGGTTGGCAGTTTTGCAGTTATCCTGAACCTGCAGAGCGGCAAATCGGTTGGCTGAAATAAGTTGTTCGACCTCCTCCTCGGTTACCGGAGTTGTGTCCTGATCCGCAGGTTGGTCGACTCTTGCCTCGTCGAATGTACCTCCCAACACCTTCAAGGCTTCGATGAGTGTGTCAATGAAGAACTTATGGGTGGCATTGCTTTGTTCAATTTTCTTGTCCGAGGTGATAGCGGCGATTTGTTGAAAAAAGCCATGACTGGCCGTTCGAGCGTCGATGATGGATCGGAAGAGCCGGTGAATCGAGGGCGAGATGTTGATGACATGCTCGGCGATGAACTGACACAAAGGAACGAAGTCTGTGACAGCAATTTGGCCCGTTCTGTTGATTTCGCGGGGCTCTCCGTCCGGCCTTAGGAGCATGGATGATTTGATGATGTTATTGGAGGTCTTTATCATCCAGCGAAGCAGCAAGCTGGTGTCTCGCTTGTACTGGAGATAGGTGTTACGAATCGCCATGACTCCGGTTGTGGTCTCACGACGCGAGTCGTGAGACTTGTTCAAACTGTCAGCCTGGAAAGATAGAATGAAGGGAAAGATGTAGTTGGATATGAAGTGACGGGCGACGACAAGGTGGCCGATAATGGAATTGGGGTGAACTGTTCCAGCTAGAGTCGGATAATGCCCGTCGAGGGAGAAGGATGGGGTGTTTTGAGAGCAGAACCAAGACATCGCCGTGTCAATTACCACCTTCCCTTCTGCTTGGCTAGATATTCAGCAACAATAGGGCTGTTTGGAACAATGTCAACAATGGTTGGAAGGCGCCTATTCGCCATGGCAGTGCCTCGGTTCTCAGGTGTCAAGAGAACGAATAGCATGGGGAAATTTCAGATGGTATCATGCACGATCAGATAAGGGGATCACATCTTGAAAGTCTTCGACGACGCTTGCAGCCGGCATTGTCTTTGCTCCGCTGGGAGAGGTCATTCGAATTCAACTCGTCAGGTGGGTTGAGCTTCATTACTGGGAAGGTTAGCATCACTATTTCCATAATATACAAGACTCGGCGTAACTCGGGAAATAATCAAGATTCAAGAACAAAGTGTTCAAAGATGGTTGAAGTGTTTGCGGGTGATAATGAGCCGGATCCTCCCAAAGGTCAGTTAAAGGTTGTGTGCGAGGTTGCATCAGACACTGCGACATTGAACATCTCTTACCCTAACCCTGGATGCCCCTGGCAACTGAGCCAATCGCAGCAAATGCCGTCCGCTAGCGCATGCGACTCGAGGGCGGGCCCACTTGGATTGTTTACGACGTGCATGATCGAGGAAGCTTGGTGTTGCCGAATGCGCCGTCCACGTGTGTTCAATTGCCAGCTGTTCTGCCTCTTGACCGCCTGGAGCTCGCCCTGTTTTCTTTCCTAGAGGAAGCCCTGCCGTCATCACTTGTTTTCCACCCTTTGCGACTTTTGCGCAGTCACCAATTCACTGGACCGACAACTTGGATTACAGTGAGATACCACGGGGCACTTGAGTACACCCATATACCCATCCGGGAATCTGGACGGAGTTAGAGAAGAAGATGCTCCAGCCATGGCGAACCTTACCTCGACCATATCCCTTGTCACCCGTACTCGATCGACCCGTGCGCCCACTCATCTTAGCAAGCCGCCCCCTTCGACGACCCTGAACTCTATCCGCGGAACTACCCCAGCTGCCCCGCCGCCGCAGCCATCAGCTTCCTTGCCTGCTGTCGCCTCGCCGTCTGCCATCTCCAACGTCTCGCTCTTCCTCACGAACCTCCGCCTCCTCGATCTAGACCTCTCGCCCGACTGGCCCGATATCTCTCCCTCGACATTCAACACCAAAGATGCAGGCGGTCAGAAGAAGCGGGTCCAATGCGTCGAATGGGCGCTCTACCACCTCTTCGCCCTCTACGACAGGGACGAGACGAGGAACAAGCTGCTTCCATTCTTCCCGCCGAACGACCAGGTTCAATCGCTGAACTTGCGCGCCGCTCTGCTCAGGCAATTGGAACAAGCGAAGAAGAATGGGGTCCTTGGAAGAGATGCCGTGGTGCGCAAGACTATGCTCGACGAATGCAAGGGCGAGAGGCTGGAAGAGGTCTTGGCCGTCTTCTCGTCGGCCGTGTTGAAGAAGGTTGTCGCCGAAAGGCAGCTGAATTCGCGTGACCCAATCCCACCAGCATTGGCGCAGAGACTGGCACTGGAGAACATGGGTTATTCTGGGGACAAAGGAGAGTTGACCGTATTGGTGTTGGCGCACAGGGTCTCCTTGCAGAGAACATTGGACGAAAGGAATAAATTGAAAGAACGATTCGATGAGCTCGCTGGACTGCTGGCAGAGAAGGAAGGGGACATTGTCCGTCGGAGGAGGCAACAACAGGACCAGGAAGAGGACGAGCAAGGTGTGCCAGAACAGGCCCGGCGAGATGTATGGCGGACACTCAGGAACAACTGGACTGGAAGCGAGCGCTGGATGGAGACGCTCCTCCGCGGCGACAGCGAAGCGCAAAAAGACGGTGTCTTGTCTGCGCCCTTCGACAGGGTCTGGAGGAGGGTTCAGTCTGATAGGCTGGCCGAGCTGGACGAGAAAGAGCCTGGTTTGTTGGAACAGCTTGACGTACGCGTGAGGAGCCAGAAGGAAAGACTAGAGAAATGGCAGGGTTTCCGCCAGAGGATGTTTGGGAAAGCCGCACCAGAATCTGCCAAACCACAGGCTGGAGTTCAAGAACGACAAAGTGGTATCGACCTGGGATTCAGAGGCCACGAAACCCTACACATTGGGCGTGCAAATTCAAAGAAGCTTGCCTCCACCAAGCCAAGCAACTTCGATCACGAATACGAGAAACTGATTTTGAATTTGAAGGCCGAGTTGGACAGTATCGCTCCCACTGCCCCTCGAATCCCGTCCTTTTTCCAACAAGCGCCTACAGAAGTGCCGCCGTTGGATTTGGATGGCGTTATCGAGTCTGAAAGTGAAGAAATCTCAGATATCAGCGATCATGAGCCAACACCGATAGCTGCCCGACCCTCTCCTCCGCACCGCAACCCTATCAAGCTCGAGCCGGTCTTCGAGCCGGTCCTTCGCAAGGCCCAATCATTCTACAACGACGAAATCGACTTCAACGAGATCCCAACAACACCCTCCCGCCACACTCTCCGCAGGTCCGCAACCATCCAGTCGAACACGCCATCCCCGAGAAGACGAGAGCCTACCCAAACACCAACACCTACACAAAGCCCGCGAAGGCGCCTCAGCTCACCACCTAAGCCGGTTCTAACTCCAACACGCAACACCGTTCTACCTGCTCCCCAGCTCTCTCCGGAGCTGCTCCCATCGCCAGAGGAGTTCGCACCATCTCCAACTCAAGAGATGGCCGACCAAATCCTCGCTTCCGTTAATAATGCCTCCCCCTCTCCCATCAAGCGCAACAGACACACCCTCTCATTAGCCGAGCGAACCCGCCTCTCCATGGCCCGGCGCACCTCCCACGCCAACCTCCGCGTCTCCGCCGAAGATGACGACCTTCTCCTTGACTCTCCCGCTCCAGAACCACAAAAACAACCCCAACCTCCCACCATCGTTCCCACTCCTCCATCCCCACTAACAGGCAGCAACGGCTATGAAGACCTCGTCTCCCGCACCCGGCGCTCCATGGCCAATTTCGAGGCCGTCAAGCAAAAGGCGCAGATTGAGCGCAGGCGATCACTCCGGCAAGCCAAAGCCGCACCTGCCACACCGCAGAACCAAGGAGGAAGGCCCAGGAGCGGGTACTTCTCTTCGCTAGACGAGGAAGGAGAAGATTACCAAGACGAGGGGAACACGACGTTGCTGATCGCCGAGGAGCTGATCAACGAAGGGAAGGAGGATGATTACGAGGCCGTGTTTATGAGCAGGCCTAAGATTGCGACGAGTCCGATTGGGACGCCAGTTATGAGAGGCAGGAATTGGGCCACGACTGATTTTTAGGAAAGAAGTAGAATTTTTTGGGGAGGAGAGTATTGCTGATAGATCGATAGCGATGGATACCTTTTTGTTTTGTTACTTTGCAGTTTGTATACACAATTGGGAGGAGCGGTATGGGCGAGTGCTTGGTAGATTATTGTGAGCGATGGGAAACGCTGGTATTAGTTTGCAGCTTGTATACACACACTAGGAAGTGGGGGGAGAGAGAGAAAGAGACAGCAGGATAGGTACCAGAGAAGCAGAGACGCTGAACAATTGCCAGAAACAGAAATACCAAACATTGTCTATTTTTTGACCCTCTTGTGACTTGCTGATTACTGTTGTTACAAGATGTACACCCATCCCCTTCCCTTTCTGTATCTTACCACCCCTGCCTCCTCAACTCCATCGTCCTGTCAATCGCCGCCTGGAACCCGTCCTTGAATCTCGACCTCCACCTCTCCCTAAGCTTCCTCTTCCTCTTGAGCGCCGGCCGCTCGTGAAACCGCTGGTCCCTCGCAGTAGCGGACAGTCTGTTGAGGAAGCACAGCCTGTTGAGCAGTTTGAACGCTCTAGCCGGGTCGTTGCTCTTGACGGGAATTGTGCGGCCGGTGGTGGGGCGGAGGCGGACCTCCTGGGCCTGGAGGCCAGAGGTTTGCTTGAAGATGTCGCTGTCGAGGATAGAGAGGGTGCCGGACTCCTTGCCGAGGGACTGCTTGGCGTCTCGGTTGATCAGGGCCGAGATGTTGACCTGGTTGTCTTGCTTGCCGGCGGTGCGGGAGAAGATGTTCTTGCGCGGGCTGAGGAGGGAGCCGGTGCCGGAGGAGCCGAACAAGGGCTCGGTTCGGAGGGGGGGTGGTCGGGGAGCCGGGGTCTGGTTGAGTTTGGAGGAGAGGCCAAGGACTCGGGGACGGGGTGGTAGGGAGGACTGGGAGGAGGAGGAGGAGGAGGATTGAGGGGCACGGGCGGCGGCTTCTTGGAGGAGGACTCGGGCGGTGGAGAAAGGGGAGTGCTGGTTGAGGTTGAGGAGGGGTGATGATGGTTTGGATGACGCTGTCGCTGCTGTGCGACAGATCTGGGCGAGGGGGCGGAACTCCATGATTCTGAGGGCAGGAAGGTCAGTATCTACGACAGGAGAAGCAGGGGTTACAGCGAGGGACAGCGTACGCGATTGATCACGGATATCCGCGGGGCTGCCGTTGAGGTGCTCAGGACAGACAAAGTTCGAATGATTTTCTTGAAGTCGCGCTCTCGGCACGGCTATCTCCGTGTTGGTAGGGGATTGTGGCTGGTGTCACTCACTGCAAAGGTGGCTGGTGCGTCATGTAGACGGCGTTGAAGTCGGCGGAAACGAGCACCGGAGGATGCCACAATAAGTATCTTTAGTCTCCAGTGTACCAGATGTGCCAATGGTCCGGCAAAGGCTTTCCAAAAACAGCAGTTTCAGAACTTTGGAGCAAGGTTCACCTGTTGTTGATTCTGTCTTGTGCCAATGCATGTGGCTGATGGAAGTGAGCGCAAAGGTGGGCCAGGACTTCCATGTACCGCCGCCATGGCCATGGACCGTGCGCTTGCTGGTGTCGCTGGCTGGCGTTGAACTTTTGCCGGTCGCTCTCAAGACAACAAATTCAAGTCCTCACCAGCACGACCCTCGACCATCGCAAGAGCTCACCGGTGTCGCGCCGACCAACAGTACTGCGGAAAGGAAACCTCTCGGCGTCTACGGCTTACTTGATATCAACATCGCTGATAATTCTCGGCGATGGCATACAACCCCTACGGAGGTGGGTCAGCCTTGCTTGTCGCGGTCTTCCATCGCAGCCTCGCGATCGCTCTGGGCTTCCTTTGATACCTGCTGCTGACATTCTTAACCTTGTAGCACCGCCCTATGGCGCTCCCCCAAGCTATCCTGCCTTCCCAGGCGCTACCCATGCTCCTGGAATGGCACCTCCGCCCGGTTTAGGTATGTGATTGTTGTCCCCACGTTGGATATCCTGCTGTTGCTAACCGTCCACCAGGTCCTCCTCCAGGCATGTCCTCTGCCCCTGGAATGGCACCACCCCCGGGTGTCCAGCAGTCCAGTATCTCTGCTCAAGCTAATCGACCAAGCGGCCTCCCTGCTTCCTTCCAACCGCCGCCCAATCTCCCCAACATCAACTTCAATGCCCCCGTAATCCGACTCGGCGCCACCGTGCCGCCTCTCAAACCCGGTGCCTCTCTGACCGATCGACGAGACTCCCACACTCCCACATCAGCTAGACCAGGTCTTGGTTCCGACAGGCACGATCAGTCTCGGGCGCAGATGAGAGAGAATGTGCAATCATTAGTACCGCCTACCGCCGAGGAGAGACTCAGGACGATATTCGTGCACAAGATTCCCAACGGCGTGGGCGGCGACGAAGGCATTCAGAAATTTTTGAACACAGTTGGCAAGGTGCAGAGATGGGGCTCGGCCCAGTCCCATCTTTCTGAGCACAAGGGGGATCTGTTTGGTTTTGCCCAGTACGAAGACCCCGAATCACTAGCCATGGCTGTGGAGTTACTCAAAGACATCGAGGTACCCGTGAAGAAGCAATCGCCGATCGAAAACCCGCCAGCCGACGAAGATGACAAGTTCGAGGACATCGAGAAAGTCAAGCTACAGGTTGTTGTCGACGCCAGCACCGAAAAGTACATTGAATCTTGGAAAGAGGCGCTTCCCGACGATTCCAACTACGATGCAAGGTTGTACGACGCTCGACAATCCCTCAGGCACTTTATTCGCAACCTTTTCTACCCGCGCGTTGGTAAGGATGCCGAAGGGGATGTCGCCATGGGAAATGGCATCAACGGGATGGATGACAATGTCGAAGTGATCAACATTCCTATCGCGCCTGAGGATGATCTCGCCGATATTCCTGCTGAAATGCGTGCTACAGTTGCTGCCGAAATTGCTGCCTTCAGAGATAGAAGTAACCGCAGGGATTTGGAACGACTCAGAAGAGAGGAGGAGTTTGAGGAGCAGGAGAGGCAGCGGAACGGCGCTCCACGCAAGTCCCGTCTGGACTCCCCCCCACCGAGCGGCAACTCTAACAACATCCCCCTCGGTCCCCGTGGCGTCCCAAATGCACCTTCCGGTCCTAGAGGGCAAAACAGAGGCATTGATTTCGTGAACGGGGGTACCACGAATGGTCATGGACCGCAATTCCGGGATGAGGATGACACAGATGCCGATGACGAAGAGCTCCACGAGCGGGAGCTCGCCAAGCAACGCGCAGAGGATGATAAGGCCTATCTAGAGGCCGAGCGGAAATGGGTCAACCGCGAGAGACAACGTGGAGCTGCTCTCGAGAGAGAGCGTGAGCGCGAAAAGGCGGAGACAGAAGGCTTCGCGAGGAAGAAAGAGGATCAATTGGATAAAGAGAAGAACTGGGACGACGACAGGGAAGCGTCGCGCAAGGTTCACCTCTACTACCGCGACCACAGCCAATGGATCCGTGATCGGACTGCATTCCGCAACCAGGAGGCGGCACGCGACGAAATGGACAGAAGGCAGGAGCAGGACGAGTTGCGCAGGGCTGAGGCTGATATGGAGCAGGCCAGAGGCATGGCCGATTCGTTCCTCGAGCGCCAGGCCGAGGAGATCGTGGCCAGCCGGCCTGCTGCGCCCGCGGCACCACAGAAGGTTACCATTTCTTTCGGTGCTGCTGCGCAGAAGGTCGCCCAGCGCGCGGCGACGACAAGGCGCACCGTTGCTGAGGTGGAGGGTCTTCTAGACGATGACGAGCAAGACAAGACGGCGAAGAGGACCTTGATCCCCATCAAGTTTGAGCCAATCACCGACACCAAGGCCATGACAGAAGAGGACATTGCCAACGCTGTCCGTGCGCTCGCACAAGAAATTCCCGTCGACAAGGAGGGTCTCTGGGCCTGGGATGTCAAGTGGGATTACTTGGAGGAAGGCATCATCCGCGACAAGCTTCGGCCATTTGTGGAGAAGAAGGTGGTTGAGTTCCTGGGTGTTCAGGAGCAGTTCTTGGTGGACGTGGTGGAGGAACACCTCCGCAAGCACCAGAAGCCGGCTGAGCTCGTAGAAACATTGGGCGAGGCCCTGGACGAGGATGCTGAAGACCTGGTCAAGAAGCTCTGGCGTATGGTCATTTTCTTCACAGAAAGCGAGAAGCGCGGGTTGCCTGCTTAATGACCAGCGCATTTCTTCTGGACTAACTTCTGGGGACCCGTGTGGCATGATGCAGGACTTATGGAGAGACGATGATTTGGTGACTTGCTGTACATTTATTACCGAAAAGCACTCTGGGGCAGTACTAGCCGGTGTCACATTTTCAGGCTGAAGGGAGTTACTGGTTAGATTCACAACTGTAGGAAACTTTTAATTTGCTATGTATAATTTGCTATGCATGCTCTACGGGTTCGTTGAGGTTGGACGGGAGTGGTGGTGAGACAGCGCTTGCCTGCCGGAGT
This sequence comes from Triangularia verruculosa, assembly GCA_033296885.1. NCBI lineage: Eukaryota > Fungi > Ascomycota > Sordariomycetes > Sordariales > Podosporaceae > Triangularia > Triangularia verruculosa. The sequence continues at coordinate 223,535 of MU863925.1, read as the reverse complement.
TGCAGATCCGAACGAGCCTCGGCACGGATCCCGTTGCCACCCAATCCGCGGCCGCGGAACAACACCTCGACGGCCAACCCCAACAGAATGACGCCGTTGCCGACCAGGGTTGGTGAGGGGGCGGTTGACTTATATGCGGCTCTGGCTCGTATCAATGTGAGTGTTGTTGAACCGTCAAACCTACTATTAATTTCACTTGATAAGACAATTGTATCATCACCGTCGTCATCAACACATCATGTCGGCCACAAACCTTCCCAAGCAAATCACCAACCCACCACCCGCCGTCCCAAACACGGACATCACCTTCCCCGCGCCCCATGTCTTGTTAGTGACGCTTAACCGCCCCAAGGCTCTCAATGCGATCCCAATCCCACAGCACATCGCCATGACCCAGCTGTGGAACTGGTTCGACAGCCAGCCATGGCTCCGCTGTGCGATCCTGACGGGAACAGGCCGAGCCTTTTGTGCCGGCGCCGACCTGAAAGAATGGGACTCTTCTCATGCGCCCGACGGAGCCGGCCACGACGCCCACGTCGAAGGCAGAAAAATGACCACCGCCGGCTTCGGGGGCTTGTCGAACCGGTCCGGAGGAAAGAAGCCTATCATTGCCGCTGTCAATGGCTTGTGCTTTGGCGGGGGGATGGAGATGGTGATCAACTGCGACCTCGTCGTCGCGGACGGCGCGAAGGCTAGATTTGGGCTGCCGGAGGTGGGGAAGGGTGTGATTGCGCTGGCGGGGGCGCTGCCTAGGTTGATGAAGACTGTCGGGAGGCAGAGGGCTAGCGAGATGGCGCTGATGGGGAGGGTGACTTACCGGGCGGAGGAGATGAAGGGCTGGGGCTTGGTGAACTTTGTCGTGCCGGAGGGGCAGGTGGTGGAGGAGGCGGTCAAGGTGGCGGAGGAGATTGCGGGGAATAGTCCGGATGCGGTGATTGCGAGCAGGGAGGGGCTGAAGCTGGGATGGGAGGGGGTTGGGCCGGAGGTAGCGACGGACATTTTAGAGAGGGGGCTTTATGGGCGGATTGATGCGGGAGAGAATATGAAGGAGGGGGTGAGGAGTTTTGTTGAGAAGAGGAGGCCGAAGTGGGTGGATAGTAAGTTGTGAAGGTTTAGGACCATGGAGGGCGGTGGCTGGGACGGTTGATAGATAAGGTGTATGTATCAATAAGGTGCTCTAGGAGTGTTGAGGATCAGGAGGAACGTTGTAGATAGCGAAAAGGGGATCGTGACCGATATTCGAATGCTTTGAAGGGTAGCCAGGAGAGTTGAAAGGACAGTGAACATGTCTTTCAGAATAACGCAGTTGGTAGACTCTTGAACGTACATTACTATCTTTTAACACTTTACTATTAGTGTTCAGTAGCTCACTACCATTTTTAATACATTCATTCAGACAGTACTAAACGTTTCCGTCCATGCTGTGAAGGCTTAAAGATGTATATCTAGCTGAAACTGACAATTTGTCGTACCTAATCTTTCGGTATCTTACTTTGAAGCTGGGGGCTTTTAGCAACATTGTGGATGTGGACTCGCAGCCACGAGATACACAGCGATAAGCTTAGCACGTTGAGCTCATCGAAGGCGCAAAGGGAAGCCACATGATATCATATTGCCACATAGCGTCTGTTTGACGTGGTGCCACATCACTAATTGGTGAGATATCACAGAATTTATAGAAACCAAGACTATTGCCCTCAAGCATCTCTGTCCCGTTGTGCTCCTCGCTAGGCACCTATTGACTTGGTGTATGTTTCAGACATGACCGAATCCCCGGGATAGACGGCAAAGGCTCTATCTTGCTTTTATTCCCACTGGATCTCATCTCTGTAGGCCAACCATTCCTTTGGTTGCAATAACGTGTAGATGGGTCCTGTTTTGTGCTAGCTACCGGTACCTTAGCTTGTGTTTATCTTGCGGAGTTGAAAAAGTGCGGGCTCCGTCGCCAGCCACCTGCAGAGCCTTGCAGGAAATACGAAGGCAGCCCGCTTCCTACTAGGTAAGTAGCTAACCAAACCTACCTGAACCATCTATCTGCCCCACAATCACCTCCTATCGTTCAATGAGCAGCATTTAAAGAGAAAATTATCCCCTTGTTGAGCAGGGTCTTTCTTCCTCTCTTTCTGTTTTTTAATCAGTAGGTACCTAGGTAGGCAATCCATCGCCTACCGGTCCCACCTCAGTCATCACCAGTCCTATCATGATAGACTTTGAGTTCTCAATTTGGATCATCGAAGCTCCTGGTTGCTGATTTCCAGATCATCTCACAAGATACCTACCTTAGGTACCTACCTTGCTACGCTTCATCCCATCTCGACTGAAAGCAATTGAGGTACATCTATCAGTCCCCCAAACTTTCAACTTTCAACTTCCATCCTACACGTTTCCACAACAGACTGGAATCTACATCGCCATCACCATACAGCACATCCTCTAGGCACCATTCCCATCATGGACGGCTACCAAGAATCGAATGCTACTGGGTTCAGTCGGGCCCAGGTTGGCCAGGCACCGCCAGGAGCTCACTTTGATGGTAATTGGCAACGCAGTCTTCATTTTTGATGTGATAGTGGCTAACATCCTTTTCGCAGGTCATCCTACATTCCAGCGTCCCACATTTCGAGGAGTATTGCTCTACCAAGCAAATGCCAACGATGATGATGATGATGATGATGATGATGATGAGCCTGAAGAATCCTTTATTGAGGATGATCGGTGGATCAAGCCAGATGGAATGCAGGCCAAGATTCAAGAAGTCATTGAAAAGAAGGACCCGGCACTTGCGCTCAACCCCAACTGTGGCTGTGGGGACTGGTTCTTCACCAGAGCTTTTTGCCGGCACCCGTACCCCAAGTGCCAGTACTATTGTCCTGCCGCAAAAGATCGTGGCGATGGAAAGTTCTGTCGTCCGGACTCGACCCTTCCCAAGACCAACGTGAATGAGATTGACAGTTGGTACATCATCAGCGATGAGACGTGCCAGGATTGTCTCACGCAGGGCATGGAGAACAACCGGAACCAGATGCGGATGGTGATGCCGAGAAACATTCTGCTTTCCATAAGACATTTGGAGCAGGAGGTCGAGTCCCTCGCCCGGGGGCAACGTGCCCCAGATCATCGCATCCCGAACCCTACTGCTGAAGTGCTGCAACAGCCACTGCACCAGGCCGTGACGCCAAGCGGGCAGATGTGGAAATTCCCAATCACTATACTCGTCTCTACTATCGTGTCCGTCCTCGTCGTCATGTTTATTCCCGAGTCCTTCAACCTCTCTCCCAGGGTTTGATAGGGGATGCTTCGTGTCCCCGAATTGGGACCAAGCGTTCCAGGTTGTTACGACACGCTTCATCAGAGACCAAAGCAATGATGGAGGGTCTCATCTACATACATCAAATTGATCAAACGTGATCAAACACACATCAACATGATCCAACAACACATCAACATGATCACAAAGCCGGCATAACTCACCAGTTAGAGGTGGCCCAGACAGTGGGCACATCTTAGATTCATGCACAAGGCACAACGCCTTTTCCTTTGTTCATTTCGGCACAGGATCTTTAATGCTTCAAAGGATTACAGGCGTTTCACAGACTAATAAGATAGATATATACCCAGGGACAGCACATGGAGTCTGGAGTCTAGATACTTTCATGGGGATGAGACTGTGCAGAGTCGGTCTGCCTACACATGTTTCTGAGGTGTTGTCTGGACTTTTTGGGAAGTGTTCCCTTTGCTTTTCGACGTTCAGTCTCGGCGCTTACGACGGAAATATTTGGAAAGGGGTTTGCGGTCAACCTCGTCAGCGCGAGTCGTATACGGCCATTATGCTGTGTGATGGAGAGGATGAGCACCTATCCACAGAGGCCTGCGCTGGTTGGGACAGTCGCTACCATCTACGATCTTGTGCGCATCAACGCCGGAGGATTTTACTCGACGACAGACCTCAACAAAAAAAAGATCAACTCCAATCACTCTTATTATTCATCTCGATCTTTTACAGTACCTGATCAGCTTCTAATCTTGGCGCTCTCTTAGAGTAGCCGGACGCGGAATCGATACAAACCATCGAATTGCACGAACGGACTGCAGGGGATGGAACGGTAGATGATGGCTCAAGCATTTTTATTCTATGCAATTGGTCGTGGTTTCACGCTTGGCTTTGGAACAGGGAGAGGCAGACATGACACGAAGTGGACGCATATTGAAATCCGGGCACCTCATGGGGCCTGGCACCCCGGGATTGAAAAGAGCTGGGCTAATCTTGACGGGCCGATAAGGTTACCTATTTCATGTATATTGGGCACCTAGATAGCAACCTCGATGTGGTCTACACTCCGTGATTAACTCACTCGGTCTCTGATGTGATATTGCTTTGCCTTATATCTTGACCTCTTCAGCCTGCTGTACCTTACTTGAGCAACTGTGTGCACAAGAACAGCCTGCAGTGCAACAGAGCCCTCTATTTCCTTCAACCAGGAGGCCTCATTTGCTTCCATAGCGGCGAGGTGATACTCTTAGGTAGGTACCTAGGCATCCGTCGAGTCTTGAAGAAAGTTGGTTTGTCTCTACACTCACCCAATCGGGGTTGAGTCTGGACAAACGAAAAGATAGGATACCTTAGTCGTTTGCAATGATGACTTGTGTTTGTATAGATTGACAAGAGCTCGAGGCAAGTACCTAGATATCGCGCGCGGTATTGAAGGTGTGTGATATGCCACCAGACGATGTAACCCATCAGCGGGAGAAAAGAAAACCCGAGTGGTGATAGCATGGGACATTAAGACGAAGTCGAGTCTGTGGTGTGAATAGGTAGGTCAGGTAGGTATTCGACATCTCAAGCTCGGTTTTAGCCCGACGTCATGGGCTTGAGGGTCATAATCCAGTGCGGTGACCCACACTGGAATCGAACCCGGTGTTCTTCATCTTCGAAGATAGACTAGCATCCACAATCCAACCCTCATTTGCAACCCATTATACTTGAACCCAAGTCCAACGGGATAGCGTTGCTGTGGAAGCCAGAATCGATGTACAGGTATCACCCACGTTACACCCCTCGACTTCTCGACTTATCCGAGAAGACAGAGCAGTTAAAGGCTTGTTCTTCGGTTTTGAATTTTGGTTATCCCATACTATTTAAGTCATGGGCGACATTATCTTCACTTTAAGTGCCGTTCCAGTGCTTCCGTCCACAGCGCGATTATCTATCTGAGAATCACCAGCAGATATCCTCCAGCTGACTCGTCGCTCAGTTCCAATGAGATATCTCATACCAGGTCTCGTACACACTTGGCATCCAATTGAATCGTTGGTGATGGAAAATCATCAACGCATACTTAAGCACAATGTTTGTGCTGAAAAGCTAACAGCCAAGCCCTTGTCATATTGGCATCTTGGCTTTAATCGCCCTTCTTCGTTTTGGCCACACACGCACGATCTCCTTCTCTTCCTGACAAACATCATCGCCGGCAATTACGATATAGAAGCTGTCAAAAAAGCTTGGTAGATCATAAATAGAAAACCCAAGCTTTTTATCTGGAGCCGGTGTGCATTGGTAGCTGCTGTCGTCGTCATCAGCATCGACCCCAAAAAATGAGGCAGTGCAAATATCGCCCAGACACCTACAACGAACCAAACGCCACACACGTCCACATCTGCAAGGACAACCTGCCAACCATAGGGATGCCGGATTTTTACAAACAACAAAAACACGTATGTAAAAAACGGTTTTTTATCTGAAAAAATAAGGATATTTTCAAGGTTTTTTTAAGGGTTAGGGTTTTAAAAATATTAGCCTTCAAATACCTACTACCTTGCATTTTAATAGTATAAAACAATCGCTTTAAGTATCTTAAAGTATATTTAAAGTAGATAGAAAAGAAGATCTTCTTAATTTAAGAAGAATATAGTTCTGGTGATATCGATGATGCACTTGAGGGTAGGCGGTGAGAGTGGGCGGTAAGAAGCACAGGTCACCTTTATTGAATGTTGTTTTTTACCGTTTGTTGTTTATTACGTGAAAAAATCCCATTTTTTCAGTAAAATTGCATCCCTAGCCAACCACGGGAGATCTTGCGGGATGGCAGGTGCCAAGTCCGAGGAACCTTACCCACCCAAGGCCAGGAGGTCCACTGCCGAGACTATCAAGCCCACCCGCCCAGAGCTTTAGGTCTCCATCGTCACGTAATGGTCCCGAGGCTGGTGAAGTCGAGGCCGCGAGAGCGAGAGAAGCCAAGAGCGAGTGGAAGAGTTCCTTTGTTGAAGCTATCTTTGCATCTTTGTTTGCTAGGAAGAGGGCACGCGTGCTCGTTTGTTCATGGGATTGGCTGTTGTGCTAGAAATATTGAAAAGAGATCTTCATCATTGAGGCTCTTTTTATAGATAGGTACGTCCAAGAGTCTTGGAAATCTCGTGTCGGCGTGAGAAAGGGCGTTTTTCAATCTATCTATTGTTTTGGATCTGGCTGGGTTGCGTTGACGGATTGCGTTGTCATTAAGGTATGAGGCTCGGCGTCGCGCGACCGCAGCGTGTTGGCAAACACTGGGCGTGATTATTCATGATGCTTCGAGAAAATGTCCTTCACTATTGCTGGTGGAGTGCTAGTGAGGTTTTTGATGGCAGAGCACAAACCCAAGAGTGGCTGTCAATAGTTAGCGCGCCTTGAACAGGGTACTGGGATGATGTGTGTTGGGATGCTCAGGTAATGAGGAAACATAGCCATGATCTTGGCTCCAGTTCATAGTCTCCGATGTTCAAGTTTTGAGAACATCAAAGAGTTGAAGATCAGTATTTAAGTCGAGCATCCCGTCGCTTGTGAGGTACATTTCTTTTGCTCACCATCAATCGACACACTCGTTCAGACACAGTCGTGCCAAAACATACAAAACAACTCTCGTTCCAAACAACTAGACAGCTTTCAGCGACATTTTACCCAACTACCACCAAACCACCTTCACAACACTCTCAAAATGCTTACTCGCAACTTTCTCCTTGCGGCCCTGTTCTCCGTTTCTGTCCTGGCTCACCCCCACGGACCTCTTAACCCTGGCGGACCTGGTGCCGCCCGGTATACTCTGGCAACCAGAGATGGTGATGACACGGATACCGACGACGTTGGACAGCACACCGGTGGTAACACCGCTGTGCCTGTGCCTATCGTGAACGGTGATGATACTGACACCGACAACGACGGCCACGACACTGACGACGATGTTGCCGGCCTTGGCACTGGCGTCGTTCGTAACGATGGCCATGACACTGATACCGACCATGACGGCCATGACACTGATACCGACAATGACGGCCATGACACCGACACCGACGATGACGTCACTACTACCACTGCGCCCGCTGCTGCAGTCACTACTGGACCTACTGTCGGAGCCAGCGCTGCCATTGATGGCGAGGACACCGACACTGACCATGATGGCATCGATACCGATGGCGACACTGATGATGAGGGAGCCACCACCACTACCGCCACCACCACTACCACCCGTCCCACTACTACACCCGAGCTTGTCAATGCTGGTTACAAGGAGAGCGGATTTGGCGCAGTTGCTATGGGTGTTGCTGGTATCTTGGGTGTCGTTGCCGTTTTCTAAATCACATGCCAAAGCGGCTGATTTATTTGTGAGCGGTTTGTTATGGTGGGGATCGCGAGATAGGGGTTCAGGGGCTCAGGGGTTGAGTTGCATGGGGCCATGTTCAGGGGCAAGGGTTAGGGATTAAGGTCATGAAGTGAGGTGCCGGCACCACGGACACGAAAGGATGTATGACGAATCATCATGAGCCCTATGTTTTTTTTTATTGTTATGATTTTCACAGTACGACTGCTCCTCAGCAAGTATTTATACCTCTAGCGAATTGATTTGGATCCAATCATATCATCCTTAACTCTTTGGCGTCGTTATCGGCAAAGGCATTGTTGGCCTTACCTCAGCTGCTGGGGGAACCCTGATCACCGGCAAATGCCTGGCTGTTGGGAGTTCCGGAGTGCCAGTGGCGCGGCTTCTTCTTTTGGTGCTTCTTCTTCGGTCTCTTGCCCTGCTGATTGTGTGCTTCTGGTGCAGTGGGGATCAGCAGGTTGGATGGGGGAGGAAGGAACTCAACGGGGATAAGCAATAGAGCCGTGGCTAGCAACGGCTGGCTGTCGGTTACCAGCTCGGAAGGCGCTCTGGCCTCCTTCCTTGGGTACTTTTGACCGAAGAACGGCTGGGACCATCCCGGATGTTCACGTAAGCCCAGGTTGGAAGGCGCCTAGGGATGAGATCGGGTGTGATTCGGAGTCATTGTTGAGGATGGACGAGTCGTGACCTTGTGGTCAAGCAAGGGGATGATGATAATGACAAGAGAAAACCTTTGGTAAATTTGTGTTCGGGATCAAAGGTGATTAGCTATTTTTCGTGGCTACGATCTCGACAGTGGCATACTTCTACTACTCCCTGAGACTCGCCGGACAACGATGGTGATATTGTGAGGCTGTTAATAACAACGAGTAGATGACACTGGATGCAAGAGACTTTGGATTTGGGTGTTCAGCCCTGTCATCAAAGCACTCGGCCATCATGCATTGTATGAGGCAGTGCCTTCCGGGTTCCCTATCTACCACCATATCCCCGCCTTCAACTGAACAAACCCCTTTCGACCCAGGTTCGCTGATACGGCAGTTTCCAGGAGCGTTGACGCAAATAGATGGAAAGAGCTCGGGCAAACGAACCGTCTTCTGCTTGATCTGTTAGAGCCGTAACGACAAGCAACGTGAGACAACCGTGACTTCCTTCGCGTCTCCAGCCCAGAAACTCGTGAGGAAACCGTGACTTCCTTCGCGCTTCCGGGACCGAAGCTCTATCTCTGTACCAGAGGAAAGAGCCATTGTGTCAGTCAGTTTCGGGCCTCTTGATCTATGAATGCTATCGGAGCCAAACTTGGAACTGCTTTTTTCCTTATCAACAAACATCGCTACGCCACGCTCGTTTCTTGTTTTTTTGGATGCATCATGTATGGACACCATCAATTGACAAATAGGTTTCTGAGCTAACAGTCCAATCTCAACAGCAACGCATCATTAAAACCATCATTATCAACAACCCAACCTTGTCCCCCATCCCATCTCATCCTCGCCACCATACCAGCCAACAGCCCGTTAAAGCCACCAAGCAGCAGACCAGCCCATCAAGCCCCATCGACAACGTCAACAGCATACCACAACTGATTTCCGACAAAACTCTCGACATCACCATCATGTCACCCCCATCCGCTTCCAGACAAACAACCACCTCACCACCACGTCAGTCCACGCGTCCTCACGTCCAACATGTCGAGCCCACCCCTCTCCACTGCCCAAAACGCTTCCCAGCCTCCTGCTGGGCGCCCCAGCTCCTCTGGGACAGCCAGTGCCCAGGGTTCTGTAAGTTGATGCTCTGTTTTACTTTTCTGCACATATGCTTTATTCTCGGGAATCTGAACTGATCCGTTGTCTATCACCCAATAGGGCTCACAAGCAGACCCTGCGGCCCAGAGGAGAAATGTCAATCCTGGGGTGCCTAGCCAGGCTGAGGGCAGCCAATATTGGACGACGATGAGGACGAGGACGAGTGGTGGTGGGGTCCATGGGAGCCGATGGGACTTCCGGTGGTCTTGGTCGCGCCGCGGAGAGAATGGTGATGTCGACCAGGAAATCAGTTGCGGTACGCCGCTGACGTTGTTGATGGGGCTTGTGATAGTCATCCTGGTCTGCTGTCCGGTGGCTTTAACGGTGTTGGTGGCGAGGAGGATTGAGGTGGGATGGGGAATATGCAAGGTTGGGTGCAATTTAACGCGGGGTGGGGGGTGTTTTTTGGATTGCAGCGTTAACTTCAGTATATCTAACCAACCATATATAACTTCCCCGCTATTTATTTTTGGTTAGATAATTATTATTAAATACACGTTCCTTTTTGTGGGGGAGTATGACCTCGTCTTCTTCATGATGAACTTTGTCTGTGTAATCCGGGCTCCATGAGACCAGAAAGTTGAAGAACAGCGAAGGCGATACGGCTTGGTACGGAGAGGAGGAATATCTGGATTCTCCACCTAAACCGGAAGAGCATTGTCAGATAAGGTGAGATTTCCATGGACAGAGAGAAGGTAGGCATGAAACAACACCGGTGAGTGCAGGCAAGGGGACTGAACATACAATACATAGATGATGACCAAAATAGCAAGGCAGAACGCAACCTTCATGTTCGCCTCGCGAAAAGCCCAGCTGCTGAACCTCAGAGCCAGGTTGCGGCTGAAGCTCCCTGCTGTTGCTCTCTTTGGCCAGATCCAGCTCACATCAACCGACAAATCGTTTCTGTCAATGCAGTTGATATTTGAACCCGGGTTCAAAGCATCGTAGAAAAGAATTTGGTATCCCAAAGGGCTGTATACTGACGCCTGCAAAATATTTTCCGTTCCAACATCATCCAAGGAGAATCGAGACAGTCTCTCAATCGAGTCGATGGAAACAACTGTAATGTTGGCCGCCCAACGGGATTCGGAGACAGGCCGATTAGGGAATTCTCGAAGGCTCCAAGACATTTGGAACTTCCAATCAAGATTTCCCGGCTTTTGGGATATCCGTTTTGCAACTCGTTTGACCAGACATAGCTCTGGGACGAGGTGGTGCTTCATGTTCCATGAGAAGCCTCTTTTCATGAAAGCCAGCAGGTCGTAGCACGTGTAAAGCCCAGTCACTCGCCATTGGCTGTGATGACCTGCTTGGTGATTGCAAAGCTTGTCGTGCATCACGAAATAGACGTAGTAGGGTGGTGGGTGGCCGCCAACTGATGACAAGGTGTTCTCCGTAGCATTTGGTTAAAACTTGGTATAGACAGGGTTGTTGAGCACATCGTGAAGTCCTGGGATTGTGTCCACGGCAACGGCTTCTGGGGCACACATCTTATCCTGACTTCTTTGAGAAGGAGATGGGTCGGAAGGCAGGCGATCTGGATGTTGCGGGAGAGGCGGGGGCGGATCGAAAGAGCGGCGATCGAGAGTGAGCTGACTCGAAGATGGGGTCAGAATATGAGAACTGTTGAAGAAGGCAAGCAACCATGAAATAGAAATTTCTTTTTGAAGAGAAATTTAACCTCACTCATTACGCCACTCCGCAGCCATCAAGCTTAAAACCATGTGCTAGCTAGCCCGGAATCAAACGCTAAAAACAAGCTTTTCCACAGCCGAATTCCGTGACTCAACACTGGCGACTGGAGGTTCAAGACTTGCATTGCACGCAAGATTATCACACATAGACGATATCCCTCAAGGAACTGTCAACAAACTGACTCTGACATATGTTCCAATACCTCTGAAGCACTTTTCAAGACCTGGCTAGGATTGTATCCGGAGACATCTACTATTCAGAGATGCCTTACGTTCGAGACGACCACCTTCAGGTGATAAGGATGCAATTTCCAGGCCCACATCTTGACCACTTGCTAAGACCTTACTCTGCACGAATTGTGCCTTTGGAACGCTGGCAAGTGGCTCAAAGTACCTAGGTGACTGACTCACTTGTATGTCAATGGGAAGAGTGTAATTCGTAAGGAAGTATACCTGAGGGGTCAACCATCCAAAAGACTTAACAGCTGCTGCAACAAAATGCCACCTATCATAAGGTAATAAACGTACAAAATATCGTGGGCTAGAGCTCGCAGATCTGATACGATACATACCCATCTCGACATGTGGCAGATCTTGCCCAAATGCCCAGCCCAAACAGAGCACGGAAAGGGAAGCACTTGCTTCGCTGTTCCACCGTATGCCAAATATCCATCTGCGCATGCATCACGAGCCCTCCCACCATCGAATGTAGGAGTCGGAGATAATCATGCTTCCATCCAGATATGCGCCGCTAAGATGTGTTAACAGAAACAATGCCGCTAACCGCCCGTTTTAGCATCCGCTGAAAGCCCCTTGTGTCCGAGAAAACCTCGACTCGATAGGCCAGCAGCAACAGCAAAGAAGGTAACAAATAAAAGAGCAACAAACACGGAGCACCCCTCCGGTAACAAAATTAAAAGAAAAGAAAACACTCGAGACGCCGCGAGACAGGAAAAGCCTTTCGAGTCCCTACGGGTAGACAAGCCTGTTCATCGGTAACCATGGGGTCTGACAAGTCTCCAAGTCTGTCTCTGTAAAGATGTTTTTCTCGAGCTATTCGTGCCATGAACCGCCAGGAGCTCCAGTCAGTTGAGTCCTGAAAGAAGATAGCTGCCAGGAAGATAGAACGTACCATCAGAACAAGGATGACTGATCTTCCCCATTGTCGTCCCGGGTTCACTTTCCAAATTCCACTTCTTTTTGTTTCTTTTCTGTGTACTTTTCCAATTCATTTCTCCTTTGCCTTCCGCCAACAAGTGAACTGACACGCCCCGGCCCAAGTGCAGTCTATAGCAGGACTCTTTGTACCCCGTACCTAGTCATCTCTTGGGCGGTAGAATGTGTCGAGGCACTTTACCAACGCCAGAAGCGTCGGTGGTTGATAGGCGCCGGCACTGGCGGGGCCTGCGTGCCGGAGGGGAGACGGTTAATGCCAATCAAGAGAATGACGAGAGCTAAGAGAATGACGAGAGCCAAGATAATGGCGTTCAAGGAGGACCATCTGGGCGCTGCCTCTGGCTCCCTGGCCACGCGAATGATGGTCTGAGTGGCGCCATTTGTCTTCATTTCTTGGCACTGCGGGCAGCCGGGGTTCACAACCATTCCATATTCGCAGCCGACCTCGTAGGTCTTCTGATAAGCCGTGAGCCTTCCCAGATAGTCACAGTAGCGACAGCCAGCACCATACCAACAGGTCACCAGGATGGCTTCCGGATATACGTGCTTGCAGCCGGCAGTCATGAAGGCGTATTTTCCTCCTCCGCAAGGGGAGTCAAGTAGGTGTGCGTTTGCATCTCGGAACTGACAGACACTGCGTGGCATGTCTTCGCGGTCGATATGCAGATGGGCCTCACTGTGGGGCTCGGTTCAAGGGTCATCTTCGCTATGATGGCTGTCACATTGCCTGCATGCTGCCCACGTTATTCGTGACATCGCCGATGTGGTCTCTGTTAGGGCCGGATGTGCCATCGTGTTAGAGCTTTATTTCACCTCCATGCTCGGGCAACTTTGAACTCTTGAAAGAAGATTGGAAAGACGTGCTCACCTGGACGCATTTGCAAGGTAGCTCGGTTTCACCTTTGTTCTGTCCTAGGGGAACAGAAGTAGATACGGATATGATCTAGGTAGGCAGATACTAGATACAGGTATCAAGAATTGGGACTTGATACCTGCGAAAGTTCAATTGTTGATCTGAAATACCTGGTACCTTACCTACCTATGCAACAAGATCTGGATAGACACCTACCGTTCCCAAAATCTCGTGCTCAATGGCAGAAAAAAAAATCGTAGTGTGAAACAGAGTGAAAGGAGGGCGAGAAGCATTCTGGGGCATGTTTATATACCTACCTAGGTACCTACCTTAGGTACCTACCTAGTGAGGAGCTCATCTGCAACTAAACGCGCGACATCCCACTGAAGGCAGGACACATGATTACCGACCTTATCAGAGCAATGAAGTTAGTGGAATACGAAATTCCGTTTGCTCTCCAGTCTTGCAAAATCAGTGTTCGTATTTGAACAAGTGTGGCTAAGCGCAGCCCCATAATAGGCTCAGGTTTGGGCCAACCACCAAGTGCTGGAGCTGTAATGCAGAACGGGGTTTCCCCAATGAGCGGCGTACATCTAGCCTCTTGCACCTGTCCCACCACTCTTGACGGTACCCCTCGGGCCCCTTGTTTTGATTACCTGGGACAAAAAAGCCGCCTTGTTGTTCACTGAACCAAACTGCACTCCGTCCTGGGATTCATCTGGTGGCTTGACAGGCCCGCAGCACTGCGCGGGAGCGTAGTTTCTGGTGTTAGCATAGCACATGCGGGCTGTTTACCTAGGTACTTATCCCAGCGAAGTTTCAAGGCCTACTGACGCCAACTGGGGGGGATTCAAGGGATCTTGCACTGATTGCACAAAACAAGAGTAGGTAGGTAGTACTTTTTCCAATGACTTCATAAGGTATCCAAATGCCTCAGTTTTCCAATGAAAGCCCGTTTTGTATACCGGCCAAGTCTCTAGCAGACTAGGTATAGAAGAGGTGGGATAAACCAGAAGTGCAGCCTGTAGCTTTGCTTGAGGTCATGTTGGCTGCACTCGCTACTCACCCACCCTGCTTTGTACACCAGGTATAGATGCTTCGGTGGGGGGGAAGGGGCTCTGTCCTGGGTGCCGGGTAGGGAGGGTCCTGCGGTAGAGAGCTGGGGGGACGCGGGGGCCTGCGTGGCTTTAAGGTATACCTCGACTAACCCTCGAAGCCCGAATGTTTGCGAATATCGTGGGCAAGTAGGTACAGACTGCGACTTCGATATCTGGCAACAGCTCCAAGCGATACGTATCGACGTAAAGTGCGGTGAAGGTACTGAAAGTCGGCAGTCGGAAAGAGAATGTTTTATTATTTTTGGTATTTGTAATGTGCGGTCGCAGATGAAGGGACCTCAGGGTTGGGGGACCTCAGGGTTGGGGGACCTCAGGGTTGGGGGACCTCAGGGTTGGGGGGAACATTGGAGAAGAATAATTCGGTGTGGCCTCAAGTGTCCAATAGTGCTGGTTGTCTTTTTAAATATAGATTGCTGGTTCCTTAACAATTTAGCATGTGATTTCATCGATAACGCATTGTGTAGCCTATGATACACAACATACTCGTATCAGCCTCAAGCTTCAGCCAGGAGCCAAAGTTGCATGTGAAGCTTCAGGAAATCATCCGCCACTGACCCCGATCTCATTACAAACGGGCCACAAATCGAGACTTAAATGTGATGTGGCTTTAGTACGTTGATGCCTGTCACTTGTCATAATGCACGTGCATGAGGACTTGGCCAATTCAACATGTCAGGGGCCAGAATTATCATTTGGAAAACCTTAAGTCGGCCAGCTGGGTCAAAATTGACCGGCACTTGCAGTGAATCACATGAGGCAGACGAGGCTGGAGAGATTTGAGAACCTCTGAATGATCCACCAAGCTTTGATACAACAGTCCTAAATACTATGATTCGGGCCCATAAGAACGATGATTTGAGACCCTCATGCTCATTCTCCGGAAAAGCCACTGAATAGTATGATAAGAAACAGGACCCAACCTCTTAAGGCCGGAGTCCGATGCTGATACTGAAGAAGAGCAAAATGGTCGCGCATGAAGCAAAGACGCCCGAGCAAGTAAAACAAAGCCTCTCTGGGCAACGCAATCGTAGTACAAAAAATACACATCACTGTAAAACCAACAAACACAATCTCTCCCCCTCAAAAAAAGAAAAAGAAAAGAAGGAAAACGAAAAAGAAAGAAGAGAAAAAAGAAAAGAAATGAGAGCCACCTATATCACAACTATACACCGACATATCTGATACAACATCTCTCTTCACAAAACTTGACTCTTTCATAACCATATGTTGCGCCGGTTCTTGTCCACAGACTCTGCAACTTCCCTCAGTTGCTGACGAAGAGACTGTTAGGGGTCGCAATGGGTTTTTGCCGTCTCATGAGTCGTCCGGAGTCTTCCGGAGCATGTCGTCTTCTTTCGGAGTCACCGCATACAGCTGAACCAGCTTGTCGACTGCTTCCATCACTTCCTGCAAACCAGGGTCTCTCTTAAAGAAAACATCTATCGTGGTGGTTAAGGCCTTGCGTTTTTGTGGGGCTATGGGGTTACCCAGAAAACGGCGATTGGTTGTTGACAGGTAGGGCGTTGGGTGCTTTTTGTGAAACTGTTTTTTACGGACGTGCGATCGTCGTCTGCTTACGCTGCTGAGAGCCTCAGCTTCGTTCGCTCGAGCTTCGAATAGTTCCTTGGCCTCGTTCGCTTGCCCTACAAAGTTCACCCCAGCTTCCCCCCAGCAGCGTTTGCTCGCTTTGTCTTCAACGCCTTTCTGGCGACGGAGGTACGAAGATGATGTTAAAAAAGACTGCGGGCGCATGTTCTCGTCTGGCCTCGTGGACTTCACTCTCCCATGCTGATAACGATGGGGCAACTGTAAGGAAGGATAACTCCAGCGGCGGACCTCTTCGGCGGCTCTGATGTCGGGCTGTCTCGGAGTAGACGACGTGTGTTGATACTTGCCAAAGACGTTTGCGCCATACCGGTCAGGTTTGCCAGGAGCAACATCCTCAGCATCCTCATCCACGCCGAGATACATGAAATCGTCCTCGTCCTTCACATCACAATCACACAGGGCGTCATCTCCGAACCGTTTGACCACAAATACATCCTGGAGCTCATAGACCTTGTCGGGTTTTGGAAAATGCGGATGCTGCTGACAGAAAAATCCAGTGGCGTGTGCGTATGGGCAGGAGTAAGGCAGAATTTTGAAGATATGCTCGCAATGAGCGGCGACAAAACCATACTCACCACACCCACACGGAGGGTTGAGCTTCCCTTCTTTCCGAAACAAACTCTGGAAACGTTGGATTTCAGGGATCATATCTTCGGAACGAATCAAGCGGGCCTGATTCCTCATTATCGCGACATTCTGCTGCTGCCTGCACGCCGCCCTGGTAGCTGACAGATATGTTTTCAGCTCTGGTGTTAAAGTATATTTTAGCCATAAACTACCTATTCCACAAAGAAAGCATAAGAACGCACCTATGTTAGTTACCTCCTTGGCGGGCATGAAGTCAGGTCGGGAGCTTAAAGACGGGACGGCGAGGTTCTCAAGGCGCTCCCGTGCCCGCCGACGTGAAGCTTCTCTGCTTCTACGATACTGGTCGATTTCTTTCTGGGCTGCGTTGTGAAAACGCGTCTGCCGGTCGGTATCCAAGGTTGCGCTCCCAGGGCTCCAAACTGAATGTGGAGCCCCATCCATGGTTGGGAATGTCCCACGGCGATTTTATGTGTGCCATTGTGTGGATGTGCGCCTCTGTCCACTATGGAGTGAATTTCGCGAGAGGGGTGGGATTTATACCCGAGATCAATGGCACTAATGGGGAATCCCACGGCACGGGCTATCAGATGGGTGCAGAATGCAGCGTGGTGCTACAGTCATTGCCCTGTTCTTATCATCAAGATAAGGAACTATCACACAATAACTTTGCACTAAACCGGCTGTCCCAGTAACAGAACTGGCAGTACGACATAAGTGCTGCCACGAGGGCTCGAGTTTGTACCTACCCCAGAGCCCGCTCTACGCCCTAATGTACCTACCAGACTTTCGGGTAGCGTTCTCATGAAAAGTGGCGGCGGGTCCTGAGTTCACTTGCCCGGCTGGCGAAATCCTGTTGCTCATGGCGCCCCACAGAGCTGCTGGCTTGAATCTTGTCCGGTGGTCGTATGCCGTTCAAGACCGCAGCGGGGGAAAAGTGGAGATGGTGTAGGAGTACGTACCGAGAGCACCAAGAAGATAGAGATGACGGCAACCTTGGGGTGGCGATATGGGGTGTTGGTAGGGAGTCCGATAACTGCAGGTGGCAACCTGGAGCATCAAGAGAAGTGGGTCGACGATGTTCACAAACGTTGCCGGCGTGGTAACCTGTGGATCAATCACGCAAGCAATCACCGCTTGCGAATGTTCAAACAGAGGTTCCGTGCCCTGAAATACAGGCTTGAGGACTTGTATTCCTCAGGTATAGAGGGCGTGAGGTGGTAGGAAATGTGGTGACGCAGAGGATGGCAAGGCAGGTTCGGGAGAAATCCTGTCTTCTCCAAACGACGGAAGAAACGAAGGACAAAAGGGATCCGGGCGAAATGGGCCCAAGGTGCGTCAAATACCGGCCGCGTCTCCAATTGCAAACATCAACCGTAACCCTGATGCATGTGGCTACTCAGCAGTACGATGGGATCATTGAGCTTGTTCTGCATATAAAACGCCAGAAAAGCCCATGGGATAGCCGGAAAGTAAAATGTGTTGTGGATATGCTTCGTACCTATCATCAACGAATGGAAAAATAAACTTTGTTGTGAAACCGGTGGCACACTCGGAGTCCGACACGAGAGTCCATGGAACTCCTGATGACAGCCAAATGACATTTGTTGGGACATTCCGACGTCGCCCAGAACTGATGTCATGCCCTTGACAATTTCAAGGTCGTTTCGACCCCCACATAGCAACTGTTTCCCAACCTCCTGACGGAGAAATCGCCGATTCCGAAGCATGCGGACCATCAATGCTGTCAAGAACGTACTCATCAAATGGTGCAAGTTACCTCATGCGGCTCAACGACGTGTTGAAACTGGCTGCATGTGTGTGGAACCCCAGGAAGTCCGTCCCATCATGCGTGGTTTTGTTGTCCGCTTGTGGAGCAAAGGAAGGCGAGATGATTGCCCGGCATATGAGGAGCCATTCCGGTTCTGGTTGCGGACCTGCCAGCCTGCTGCAGTGTCACCGACTGCCACTCCACAATTGATCGAGGCTCCGTGGCCAGAGAGAGCTAAATTGGCCTGTCCTGGGCAAGGAGGTGAGGCTCAATTCCACCACACTGCTGCTGAACATCGTCACTATCCCGAAGATCGACCCATGTCTCGAAAACGCACCAATGACCTTCAGGCATGCCGGCATCGACAACGCAGCCTTATGAGCTGTGATGGATGTGGTAACATTGCCACCGGCAATTGGCTCTGTTCCCCACGACCCGACCCAGCGGCATCTGCAAACCTCCCCCACCGTTGTTGCGACTGCAAAGTGCCGTTCGTCGTTACGCAATGTCCAATTGGCTCCTGCTGCAGGAGGTTTGATGTAGTTTATTGGGAAGTATTCGCCCAAGGAAATAATGATTGGCTGACTGTAAGAAGCTTGGCCTCACCGAATTTCCCAAACAGGCCAGACTATATGAGCCGCAGGAGGAGCCGCAGCCGCCAAGACGTGGTCCGGCATCCTGACTACCGGAGGCTTGGTTCAACCAAGTGCTTCCGATCGAACATGTTCAAGTTTCGACGGGCTCCGGGAGCGTGAGGCTCTGCAGTCGTCAACGGTGCCGACTGACGGAAATCAAAAAGGGTTTGCTTTGCGGTGGTAGGGCGGGATAGCGGACGACGATGGCCAGAATGGTGATGATGAGCGGTGTCGAGAAGTCATGGTGAACAACAAGGCTCCGGATGGAAAAATGTGTATATAATGAGGGCACTTCATTGAGCAAGAGACGAATATTCAGAACATCAACCCATCAAGCTCCTCAGCTTTACAGACTGAACAACATTCTTCAATCACTCGCCAAATCATCAACCGTTTCCTTAAGACATCAGAAAACACTTCAAAACAAGGACAAACGGGATCCCGGCCCTCACGGACAACCTAAGAGCATCGAAAAGCACCAACTCCCGAGTCCCAGCCCCCCAGAACAACCCAAACCAACGACATGACTGCCACCATGCCCCAGACCTGCCCCTTGACATCGGCCCCCAAGCTCTCCACCAACAAAGACCTTGCCCCGGCCGCTGTTCAGGGAGACATTCAGCGGCCCGACATTTCGTGGTTCCCGGACCGCAAAATCTTTCTCAACCGAGTCGAGGCGCTCAGGCTTCTCTATCCCGACCGCCCGACCACGGTTCCTAATGGCTGGCCGGCCCAGCTCAACATGGCTCGGGCCTGGTCCGGTAGTGACTTCTCTGCCGATGGCAAAGAATACATTGTGCAGCTTGACAAGGCTAACCTCATCGAGATTGACGAGGCATTGGCCAACTTCAAGGGTACGTCCTCCAGCTCTTTCATGCCAGAATGAACCATATGACGCTGACAGATGTCCGACAGTTCTGCCCGGAAATCTCGGCCCCGATGATGTCTCAAAGAGAACTTTCCCTTTGCCCAGTTTGAAGGCAAGACTCGAGGCCATTGCCCAAGAGATCCACAACGGCCGCGGATTCGTTGTCTTACGAGGTCTCCAGCCTGACAAGTGGACCAACATGGAGAACATCCTCGTCTATCTTGGCGTGACCTCGTATATTGCCGAGAAGAGAGGAATGCAGGACTTTGACGGACGCATGATCCTGCACATCCAGGCCGTGGTGGAAGACGTCAAGAAGCATGGCGCCATGCCCAACAGCCCTTATGTGGCTCGTGCTCAGGTAAGCCACCCTCTCCCTCGACATTTCCAATAACACAACTACTAACCACCATCTCCCAACAGCCTTTCCACACCGATCTCTGCGACATCCTCTCGCTTTACGCTTTGAACACCGCACAATACGGCGGCGAATCGTTCCTTGCCTCCTCGGCCCAGATCTACAACGAGCTCGCCGCCACTCGCCCCGACATCATCCACGCCCTTATCAAAGACGACTGGATCTTTGACGAGTTCTGGCAAGGGCAATACCACACTCGACCTCTCCTCTACAACTTTGAGAGTCAGGGCCCCGCCTTTCAGTTCTCTCGTCGTCCCCTGACAGGTTCCCACTTCAGCCCGCATCACCCTGATGTCCCCGCCATGACCGAGATCCAGGCCGAGGCGCTCGACGCGGTGTTTTTCGCGGCGCAGAAGCATAAAGTTGAGATCAAGTTGCAGAAGGGCGATGTGATGATCTTCAATAACTTTGCCATGTTGCATGCGAGAAGCAGTTTCTCGGACGAGGGCGATCAGAGGAGGCATATGTTGCGGTTGTGGCTGCGGAATGAGGAGTTGATGTGGAAGACTCCGAGGGAGCTGGAGAGGTTGAGCTGGGAATGCTATGGGGACCATGAGTGGCGGGCTAAGAGTGTTTGGGATATTGAGCGCAGCCCCCCTGAGTTGAGGGTGAAGTATAGGCGCGCTAGCTGTGCTTGATTGTATCGGATGCGATCTTTTGGCGGGATGGTTTTGGTGCTGGTCACTCGCTGTTTTGTCTTTTGGCTTTTGCGTCTTGTTTCTAACTAGTGCGGGAAATGGGAATTATGCAGGAGTAACACGAGGATTTCTTGTTTTGTTATATGACTTTATCTCCAGTAGTTTTACGAATCAATGACATGACTTTTTTTGGAAGTTTTGTGCTTTGTTGACTAGGTACCATGGTTTCAGGGGTCTCAGGGGTGATCCAGGGGTTACCCTAACCCTAATCCTGATCTGAACGTCATCGAACACATCTTTTAAGACTGGAGGTTGGTCTAAAAGACAGCAAGATCAGAGACTTGTGCGCTTCATCGAATTTCTTGTTTTTTCTTACTGCCGGCCGGCAAAGGAGCCCAATTGAAGTCGTCTTTCTTGCCTCCCTGCAGCAGCCACTTCGCTCATCAGCCCCCGTCAGATGCAGCTGTGCAGGTTTCGGAACCAATAGGCGGCAGCCACTTTGTTGCTATCGCTCGTTTTCAAGCCTTCTTCCTGAACGGGGCAACCCGACCCCCCTGAAGCGAGCTGAATGATCCCCGTTGGAGCTTTGACATCATATCAGACAGCATGCAGGCAATCCACATGGTTCAGATAATGGTTTGGCATATCTATATCTGGTCTACTTCGACTCTTCCTACTCGTGCCGATTTTAACGGGGGTCTCTGAACCTGTTTAATTTCAGTCCTTTACTACTGTTTATCAGATTGAGCATCTACTTGCCCGTTTCACACAGCATGACGACTATGTGGAATCTACTGCTCCTGTGGGCATGCTTGCCTGCAGGGCTGGTAGTCACTGCAAACACTGCGGAAGACTTCACTAACAACATAATCAGTGATCTTGGGCCGTATGTTGGACCCTAAATGTCCTTTAGTCTACTCGCCGACATTAATGCTAATAAGAACAGGCTCCTTTCACTTTTCGGTGAACGCGTGACCAACCAGTTCATGACTGGGTCAATGGGATGGGCAGATAACATCATCTTAGCAATGGCACCCCTCGGCATTATCACCATCATCGTCGCCTCTATTCGCGTTGCCGGTCCGTTATGGATGAAGAGTATTATTGGAAGGGGTCGGGAACCACTTGCCGGCGCCGAGATGGAGCTCATGTCGTCGACCTCAAGTGATGTCAGCGAGCTATGGAATGGTCAAGGCCTGGTACGCGTGGCTGGAAAGGGTCCTGTCCATCAGTTCATCATCATGCCCTCTTCATCACCTGCGAACACGAATGTGGTGGGATCAGTACTCAAGTACCGAGCACCACCAGAGGCCTCTTCAAAAAGTTTCATTGGATCCTTCCTCGCCACATTATCACCGAACCGACACGAGGCAAAGGTGATAAACTTGAACAACACGGCGCACTGCAAACCACCGCTCAAGCTTGAAGAGTCGAGTGGTAAGCCGTCAGAGTCCGTCATCCTCTTGGAGGATTCTGATGCAGCTCCAAATATCGATCTAAATATCTACGGGGCTAGGAGATACGAACTCAAAGTGTTGGCTGCATTTGGAACGATGCTCCAGCTCGCGGTGCTTGCATTCTGTGGTTGGGCCGCCTACTGGCCTCACGAGCCGGGATCTCTTCTATTGAAGGACGACGAGCAGATTGACCGCTACGCCTTCCCCTGTACCCTCATTGGGACCGTGTTGTTAGTCGTCGGACTCATTCTTTGCTCCCACGTAGTCGAGTCAAGCACCAGAGAAACGGTCTTCAACGCGACAGACAAGACCAGCGCGCGCTTGCTTTGGATCCAACGGTCATCTACTGTCAACGATCAAACATTTGGATCGTATGCACTATATGTGGACAAGAACCCTTTTTTCTTGACAACCTCTCGGCGAGCAAACACCGGCAGCACAGATAAAAAGGCGGACCAGGGTCGGCCTACCAATGGGGGACTTGAAGCCTTCCGCCAGACTGAAACGACTATCGGAGTCTCCATTGGGCTCCTGGGCTTCATCGCGCAGTTCATCGGCCTTCGTGGTATGGGTTGGTCTGCCGCACTCGCTCAGCTACTCGCAACGCTGGCCATGACGGCTATCCGGGCCTGGGCCCGCAGAGAATCTACCATATCCTTTCATGCGATCCCTCTGGATCCCGGCTTTGAGCTTGACTGGGTTGCTACTCATCTTGGGCCTTGCGGAGAATTGGAGAAGGTCTTGGCTGTAGGTGATGGGTCTTCAACCTCATCCGCCAACGAAGAGAAAGGTCCTGAGCTGCCTATCCAACCCAACTTCCAGGGGTTATTTCAGACAAGGGCAAGCTTTGCTAAATTGGCTGGTCTGCCATCCAGTTGGCCTCGGGTTGGGGCTGCGGAAGCCATCAGCCTCACCAGAGCAATTGAGAAAACATTGGATTTGCTGCTTAAAGACAAAGAGGAATTCATATGGCAGCACCACGCCTTCAACGCCGGAACAATTGAGATGCAGGTACAGAAGAGACAAGGAAAATGGGACGCTACGCAATTGACTTATAGTCTTGAAGCAGCACTGTCACTGTGGCTTTTCTCAGTCAGCTCTCGGACAAGCAATACCCCTTGCAGTGACTTATCGGACTCCAAGACAGGGGACGACGATGACCGGTCACTTACCACACATTCCAGTCTCATTCTGTTTGATTCATGGTCAAAAGGTCTCGTCAAAGACCTGTATTACTGGATTCCTCCATATCTCGCCTCTTCAGTTGTGGTCGCAGAGCGCCTTGAGAGTTCATCTCAGGGGTCACCGACTGACTCCACTGTTCTTGACACCAGCGACGATGAATCAACTGCCAATTCTCTACCGTCAGGTCGCCGGAGAATTGACAAACATCATGTTGTTGGGTTTGGTAGCAGTACCAGTTCCAGCGACTATGCGGTGGAGAGGCTGTGGAGCTTTAAACAACCGGGGAAGTCGATGGTCATAGCGGCAGAGGTGACGACATCTTTGACCTCATTATACACACAGCACATTTACGCAGTATTCTTGCAAGAGCTATTTAAAGTCATTCCCAAGTTACCGAATGATCAGTTGAGCTGGTGGGAAAATAAGGCCAATACCAGCCAGTTGACTGGAACCTTGAGCAACAACACGATCACGGAATTGGTTCAATACTTGCAAGACATCCAGCTCTTTACACCGGGAGAGTCATACTTTGCAATCATTCCGGCACTCAGCAGATCGAAGAAGCTTGCTGAGCCTGAGATGAGTCTACGGGACGTGTTGAGAGAAAGCAACCACAATCGACGTCTCGACGAGGTCATAATCCGGCTCTTGACTCGGATGGAGAATGAGTTCATGCATTTCGAGTACGCGCCAGTATATGTCCGGGGTGCTCTGACGAGGCGGATATGTGCATTACTATGGAGCTGTGTCAATTTAATACCGAACAAATACTTTGCCGACTTTTACGGAAATGAAGGGAATTTCTTTCAATATCCCCGGTTTCGACAGCTGAGACAGTTCCGGCTACCGTACTCCAAGGAGGTTGCCCGTGCAGTTGAGAACTGGAGTTACCAAATGTCCAAGCGTTATCTCATTGATTGGGTGCTGTCCTACGACTGGCAGAGTCGTTTCGACCAGTCTCATTTCATTCGCGATTGGCCCCTGTTTACAAACGTAAAGGGGAAAGACAACTACCACCGTCGTATGCTACAGCGTTGCGAGCATAGTAGACTGCACGAGGCCTTCATAAACGGATCCCAAGAAGAGATTGATGCGGCGCGAGCGGCAGGAGATAATATCAGCGAGAGAGACATATGGGGATGGACGGTGCTACATTATACTGCGGCGTTGATGAGCTCCGACTCAGATGCACGCTTTTTGGCTGCTCTGAACATTATGGAGAATGACCCAAGCCTGGTTACCGCTCCTGACATGATGGGATGGACACCGTTGCATTATGCGGCAAAGAATCCTGATTCTGGTCCTCTGTTAGACCATATTTTGAGGAACAGCAAGTCGGACGACTACAACATTCAGTTGACTATGGAATTGTCGACACCGCTTCACGGCGCGGCAGAGGCAGGCCTGGCAAGTCACATCGAGAGACTCAAGGGTTTCGGGAACGAGAAAAAGTGGTTCGATCAGGCGGATCATATAGGATTCACACCACTACACGGAGCCATTGTTGAAGGACACGTGGAGGCATCTAGAGCCATATTGGCAATTGTGCAGGAACATTGGAAGGCTGAGGATTACAAGCGGCGTTTGCAACTCAGGTTGACCTACTTCCACTTTGCAGTTTGGTCAGGAAGGAAAGAAATCCTTGAATTGTTTCCGCCTGATAATTCTGAGTTGATGGGAGACATGAGTACCTGGAGTGACGCTAACGGACTGACACCCATTCACATGGCAGTTGCAGGCGATAAGACTGACCTTGTTCAGGCCTTGTTAGAAAGATACAAGGGGAACTTGGCAGAATTGAGTCGGCAAGATGAGGCGGGCTACACACCACTCGACATCGCAAGGCAACAGGGCTCCAACGAGATTTGCACTCTTCTTGAAAGCGCTGGTGCTAAAACGGGGAAACCAAAGCCGGATATGTATATTTCGGACCAAGGGGATCTGGGAATGCGGATTCCTCGGTACATAAGTGTGTAGAAGATTGGAAGAAGTCACGGTGTTTCTTGTAGGCTTTACGGGTAATGTTTCTATGTCAATTCTTCTTGAAAGCGTGCTCAGAGACTCGCAGCATCTCGTTGTGGGTTCAACTTCAAGAGGTCCACTATTCGTCTCGCTTTTAATGACCGTAACCCCGATCAAGATAACACCCAATTCTTTTGCTTGCTGGGGCGAAATTCCCTCAGGTTGTTTTGTCCTTACCTACCTACCCCTCATCTTTTTTTGTCGGTCGCTGCGTCCTTGGATGCCATTCAAAACGTAAATCTCCCGACTCAATGGAAGACGTCGAAACGCAAAATCACGCCGACATGGATTCCTCCGGCCCGATTCCCCGAGACGTCATGGTTGCAGACGACAACAAGCCTTCTTTCAATAGTTTCGAAAAATTTCGAATTCTCCAGATACCCAAAGACCACGGTCATGAAACTTTCGCCACCCATCTTTCCAAGTCACTCGATCTCGACAGAAGTGATATCCGAGTCCACTCATTCTGCCCCGACCCATTTCATCAAGACTCGGAAGACTTTTACACCGCGACCGTCAGCTTTAATAAAAAGCCTTGGTTCTATTTTGGTCGTGGGAGGCTGGGAAAGTCAGAAAGCGGGTTAAAAGGCCGTTTACGGGAGGAGTATGTTTTGCCGGATTGCCAGTTCAGAATCAACCAACATTTTCGTGGTTTGACTCCCCTTTCACTTGACACTTCACCTTCACCTGCGGGTGCCGGTACCTAGGTAAGGTAGCTTCGTCGAGGTAGACCGTATCTGCCGCACTTACCATGGCCCGACATATTTTATGCTTTACCAAGAAGGAGTTCAGTGGCATTACATGAGTCACCAGCATGACAACGAAGTGTTGCTGCTGAAAATTTTCGATTCTCAAGCTGATATTGCAAGCTGTCGGACCCATGTCTTGATGTCAATACTAGAGGAAGCGGCATAGCCATATGAGATCTTGCATTTTAAGGTGGATACTTACCAACCTTCGGTTTGCTCTCGCAACCTAGGTACTAGGCACTTGTTATCTCAGCCATGTCCGCCCTGGAGCGGCTGCCTCCAGACAATCCTTTCATGATTTTGCAAAAAGAACATTACTTCAACCGGAATCCAACACGAAAGACAACATCCACCTGAAGCTATGTCTTACAGAAACCAAGCAATCTTGATTGGCCGCTTGTAAGAGCTCGCACCAGTTTTTGAACAGGCTTTACGGGCCGGTGGTGCGCCAGAGGCCTCCATCGGCGTGGGCATCAACGGATCTTCGGTCTTGCGCTCAATCTGGGATTCAAAGACGTCAACACCAAGCAACCCCCGAGCTCTGATACCCCTTATGGAGCCGCTTCAGTCACCAAAATGTTCACGGCCTCTGTTATTGATTTGCTTGTCGATGAGGGAAAGCTTAGCTTGGACAGCCCCGTCAAGCTGCTTTTGCCTGAGGTGAACACTCCATCCCCGGTGGTTTCTCAGAAATCCACGACTCATGACTTTCTCATCCATCAGACCGGCATGGGTTTCTCCAACCGGTGGTGATATGGAGCGCAAGGCGACCTTTCGATCAATGGCTCGGACACTGTGCATTATTTCAACACCCTACCTCAAGTGGAAGTACTTGCGCTGGTATCGGTACAGGAACTGGAACTATGATCTTCTCGGTAAGATCATTGAGAAGGCTACCGGAGTATCATATGAGCAGTTCATTGAGGACAGGATCTTGGCACCGCTAGGGATGAACCATTCCATAACTCGACTGCCTTCATCCTCGTCAGCTGGCTTGGCTACTCTATATGCTTCCTTGAATGATAGAACAGCTTTCGAGTTTGAGCAGCCGAAAATATGGGATAGAAGTGCCTTTTCCAGAGCACAGTGCATCCTAACACCTGCCAATGAACTACTAAAGTACGGGAAGGGGTCCATACAGGCGTACTATATGGATGAGGGGGATCAGATCAAAGAGGACACTCATGCGAAGTCACCACTCAAGCTCTCCCGCGAACAGCTGGGCTGCCATATTATCAGATCAAACAATTGTCAACCCGGCAGGAGATACGGCCATGGGACAACATACATCATGCTCCCCGCCACCCTCGGCTTCGGATATAACGGCAACTGCTTAAGCATGGCAGGATACACAACCACCTTTGTGTTGATACCAGATGATGGAATCGCAATCCCTGTTGTGACCAACTCTATTGGATTGGCTGATCCGATTGACCGAAATGTGACAGCGGTCTTAGAGGCGATCCTGGCCTCTCTGGAAAACCACGACGTGGTGGAATCTGCTAAAGCCGCTGCTGCGCTCTTAGTACATAGGAGATGCCGGAGACACTGGATGTTGACATAAGAGTTAAGAAGGGCCATGGTGAATGGGCAGGCTCCGGTCTTTGCAGGTTTACTCGGGTGTGTACAAGTTCCGCTCAAATGGGTTTGCGATCGGGATTTATCTGAACGAGAAGGGCGAGGGACTGGAGACTTAAGCACCACATCGGCGATGCTCTTGTGGATGGATTTACGTGGTGAACAGGCGAAAAAAAACAAAGTTCGGGCCCTTAATGTCCTGGCAATATTTTTAAGATCGTGTTCCAGCAGTCGGATGTAGGCCAAACCGATGGGCTTTCCTAGCCACGCAGCAGCTGTTTGTCAAAGTGGGATCCGTAGGAAATGACGAGACTTCCCACGCGGGAATTTGATGGTCACCTGAACGGTAGCGTACCGCTTGTGTTGGGAGGAACTGGTGATCAAAGTAGTCTTATAGGTATGCCTTGATATAAAGGACTATCTAATTTACTCTATGGTTTTGGTTATTTCGATAGAGCTATTATCCTGGCATCCATGAGCTGTCAACAATTAATTGCCACTCTTGAGCATGTGGCCTCTTCCTCGGGACTCGGATATAATAGGCGGCCCATATTCCACCTCATCTTGACCACTTCCGTCTTCGTTCAGAGGCGTTTGACGCTTGTGCATGACTCTCTTAAACGCTGGCTAGTCACTTACCTACCGCTCTTTTCCGCTCCTTGGCCGTTTTCAGACACCAGACCCTACCTAGTCAGGCCGATCAGAACAAGAACTATCAAGCTGATCGTGGCCATGCTTACGTGGATTCTGGTGTGAGATCTCTCTCAACACGAGATTGAGACTTGAAATGCCACGCAGGGCCAGTGTGACGGTAGGTAACGGATAGGTTGATATCTCACTGGACGGTGACCAGGGACAACTGGCAGTCAATGAGTTGTTATTAATGTGAAAGTAATTCCTGGTCACCAGTGTACCAACAGTCACGCGATTAATCCTTTCGCCGCACACAACCCTAGCGGGGAAGGTCTTTTTGTGCAAGAGTTAGCATGGGGAAGGGTCCATTGAACCCCAACAGTGGCACCTGAAAATAGTTTCACCATTCCAGTCAACTGGAAACACGGGGAACACTTGGCAGGAGGCGGGTAGCACCGAGCCACCCGTGGTGTGATGTGCGGTCCAAGATCCAGGTACCTGAAATTCAAACTGTTTGTTCACAGGGGAAACCGCGAGTATAAAGCCCTTGACGCCCTCGCTCCTCCATCGACTTTCATCACCGCTCACATATCAAAACTTTGCTCATCCATCAACAACCGCCAAGATGCAGCTCACCACCCTCCTCACCACCCTCACCCTCCTCGCCAGCCCAGCCTTCACCCTCCACATCCCCAACGAGAGCACCGAAGACCGCCTCCCCAGCAGCAACAAGGTAAAAATAACCGAGACCTCCCTCGACGGCACCTACGCCGGCAGCAACCCAATCAAAGCCCCCAGGGACCGTGTCACCACCAACAACCCGGAGAGCAAGCACCACATGATCTCCAGCCCCAAAGCCAACAAAAAGAGAGAAACCTGCCGATATTCCAGCTGCGACGCCTGCCACAAGGAGGACAACGCTTGCAAGATCTGCAATGAGGAGCTCGACAACTTGGGGCCTTGCATTATTTGGTAAGATTCACGCTTTTCTCCTTCGGCTTTCTGTGCGGTGCTGATGATTTGTTTTAGTGAGGGTAACTGCAAGGATACTTGCTGCCGGTAGAGTCCCCATGCAGAGATCGTATGTCGGAGGAGAGGCGGTAAGGTATCTCCTCAAGCATTCTGGATGGACAAGCGGCTGCTAGTGTTGTGAGGAGTGTAAGGGCATTGCATGATCCAATGGCAGAACGTTGAACTCGGGTTGAAGATAGTCTGGTATTGAAATATCGATCTGTTTGTTCGCTGAGCCGCACACACAAAGTTCACTCTTTCAGAAAATCGACTGCTAAAGCATTCAGGGCCCTTTGTCATTCCAGCTTCGACAAACACAAACACACGCGTGACATGGATCGGAGTAACTCGAAAGGTTGTGCATATTCCAATGTATTAACAATGTAATTACGCTCTCATGTCCTTGTTGCAGATCGTATATATAGGCCATAGTCTCCCTGCTATCAACAGTTCCCTTCCTCATCAACACTTCCAAAGTATTACCCAATATTACATCCAAAACTCCTTCGCTTGCTGATGAATTGCTTCATGGGTATAAAACATGATGAAAGCCTCCTTGTTGAGTGTCAACGCCTTTGTAGATTCGCACTCATTCCTCGACAATATGTACCGGGGAAGTGTCCCAGTTCTCAAAATACAGCTGGTGGCACCAGTAGAGTGGCTTTTCGTATTGGTGTGTGTTCCGCAGGCTCAAAACTTTGTTCTCTGCATACAAAGTTAGTTCAAGGTCCTTGCAGTGTTCTGAAAACGCATACCGTTTTGTCGTATGATGGCCTGTGTCTCCTCCATCAAAGCCACCTCGTCCGGTTGGAGCTTGGCAAGTTCCGCCGTCTTCTCCTTCTTCCAATTCAGCTTCAGGGGGGCAGATCCGTTGCACACAAAGTGAAAGCGCGAGAGGATGACCTTGGCAGTATGAAAAGCGCCTTCAAGGAACGAAGTGTTGGAATACTTGGTCTATCCGGGCTGTCAGCTACGAGTTCGAGTTCAAGAGGTTGGAACTCACCGGCATGCTATGGAGCCTGGCATGGGAAGCAGAGTGTTTGGCCAGCCTCTCAATATGATTGAGGATGACGAAAGCCGTCAGGTAAACCTCGAACCAAACCTCCGGCTGCGGTGGACTGATCAAAGCCTCAAACTTCTGGATTACGCGTTCGCGCAGCGGCTTGAGGATGTTTTTGATAACGATTTGGTCAAGTAGAGTATCCATGATTGGCGGGATTGGGATCTTGCCATTATGAGGATTCTCGGGTTCCGTGACTGGCGACATTCCAAGTGTGTCTTCCCATTCTCCACATATCTCCCATGGGATCTCGATCATGCGGGAAACAGCCCACATGTCGAGGGTGTCGGCGACAAGAGAGTCCTACTGCGGTTAGATGAATGGCCAAATGGGTTCAATATATGGCTTTATCCACATACCGGCTTTCTCCGCGCAAATTCCATTGCCGTTGAAACCGTCCTCCAGGTCAAGCCATTGTCCTCTTGGTCTCTGAGCGATTCGAGATATGACAATTTGGCGACGTTGATGTATTGGCGAAAATGCGCGTGTACTTTGTCCAGGTTTGTGAGCGTAAATGGCGGCATCTGTAGTTCATGGGCGCTTCCAGAGGAGTCCTTCCAGTGGTAGGACAGCTTGTCGGTAGGCTCTGGTCTAAACTCAGATGCATACACTGTCAAGCGATGGTGGCCCATCTTCTGAGTGAGCTTCAGAGTCCGAACAGGGACATCTGGCGCCGAAAGATCTTCGAGTTTAAACTCGACGAGACGCCTCGTAAAGAGTGGCTCGTTCGCTGCCGGACCTACAAAGACGTCAGCTCATGACAAGTCGTGATATGACAAAGAGCCCATACCAGCGCGAAAAAACAGTATATCCACCAGGTTGGATCGGAAACAGGGCATTCGTGGGACGTTCTTGTATATCTTGGTGCACGCACACAGGGTGCAGCTGACATAGAGGCCCTTCGCCGCAAGATCACACTGGTAATCAGGTCAGGATACATGGCATGGAGCAAGACGGCATTACAGCTAATAGGGACACGAACCTGTCTCTTCGACCTCTTGCACCGAGCACATACTCCTTCCTTCCGAGCCAGGGCTGTGCGTTGCCGCTTTTCTTCATCAAAAGCAGTCCGAATCCTCGGTCGTTTCCCAAACGTAGTCATGGTGGCCTTCACTTGACCGCTCTCATCCTCCAGAGAGATTCGACGAAGTGTCTGGGGCGTGCTGCTTCCAGTAGTGACTTCGTCAAAGGCGGGGCGTTTCTTGCAAAGTCGCCCATCCGGCTTCCCACTCGGCTTGTATTGGATGATCTCGAGGGAGCCTGTCGAACTTTTAGGCATGCCTTTCCGGTTCGACGGTCGTGGCGACAGGCTGAGGCCGGCATTGTGCTCAATCTTTATCTCGGTACCGGATATCGAGGAGTGACGCAATGTCTCGAGCCGGAAGACGGGGTTGGGACTGACAATCTGCTGGACCTCCGACGACGGCAACGGAGATGTCGTCACTTGTACAGGAACCGGGCTTTCTGGGTCGGGGCTGGAATTGGAACTGGAGCCAGTGCAGCTACTGGAGAAAGCATCGATCAAAGGGTGAAAGTGTGGGTTGAAGTCCGTAGTCATGAAGCCTTCACAGTTGTTTGGCTGACCTTCCCATTGAGCAAGGTGGCCTGGTTGGCCGATGATTGGGCCAGCAAAGGGTACCCCGACATTCGAGTCCAGGGGTTCGAAGTTGTAGATATCCTGTCGTGGAGCCTCTAGGAAGAAAGCGGATGGGGATCCAGCATTGATGTTGATGAAAGAAGCATTTAGCCTCGGGTCGCCATTTCGGGCCGCGATGATCTTTGTCCCATGGCCGTGGAACTGGGTATCAAAAGTGTCAAAGAAGAAGGAGGGGTCCAAAAGGGAGAGATCGGCCGCGTCTCCGGCGAAGTGGAGCACGGAGCCGAGATCTGCGCTGTTGCGGGAGTCCATCTCGGAGGCGACGGCGGTGGCCATGGATGCTCCCCCTGCACCGGCAGCATACCACTTGTTGTCCATGTCCAACCGTTGTGTCAAGGAACACAAGCACAAGGAAAGGCCGAAAGTCGTATCCGCGTCAGCATCGCACGCTTGTCATATCCAGGATGCGGGTTGTTTGCCGCAAATGCTGTGTCGGGACGACGGGATGCGACACTTTGAGTTGGCAGATGGCATTGGCGTGCTGGGAAAAGGGGACGGGCGTTGGAGGCCGCAATGGCTCGCCCAATCACCTCGCCCGGTCCCCTGGCAGCGTGGGATTGCTTCTTTGGCTCACCTCATTGCTATTTGAGGATTAGCTGCAAGGCTGGCCCAATGTGATTCGACAGTCGCCAAATTTGTGCAGCCTTCACCACGCGATGCGCGCCTCAAGGAGGCGACGACGAGCATACGCTGTGGCTTCGAATATTGTTAGCTGCGCGACCACTCAGACGTGGATGTGCTAACAGCAATCTCTCGTCCACCTTGCACACAGATTACGCAGGACCGTGACGCAGGACCACGCAAAAGATGCCTTACCCAACTTGGCTGTGTATCGATGGTAACAAACACGATGCGACTTTTATCCAATTTTGCTGCACGGGCGAGGCTCAGACCCGGCATGACGAAGACGCCCCCAACTCAGCCGACAAGCCTGGGAGGGGCTGCTTCACGGTGAGAAGAACACCTGCCCGCAACGGCCGACAGCCCTTCTGGTCTTCTTCACGAACGCGGCGTTCTCTAGTGTTTCACATGATGGCCAAAGATTTACGCTAACCTGCCGCAACACACTGCGTGGCATGCCGGTCCTGTCCAGAAGAGAGGTGCTGGCCGATGAGGCTCTTGAGGCAGCGTAGTAGCAGGCGGCTTTAAGGCTGTGACACGGTCAAGCTTTTTTACCAAGCCAGCTTCGCCCTTTCAAACCGACCGGCCGTTTTCCTCATCGGTTTTCTGTCTTCCCCGGCCGTGCTGCACTACGCCAACACTATTGCCAGCGCAGCCTCACTTTCCCTTGCAATATTGATACCGCCCTGCCTCGCAATGAAACCAAGACTTGGTCTCCCGGTCGATATCGAGGCGGTTACCGACATTATTATCAGAACGATGCCGCTAGACCCGCAGTGGGACTATCGATTTCCGTATCGACATGAGTTTCCCGATGATCACTACAAGTTTACTCGGCTATTGTTCGAGTACTTCCTGGATCCAGCTTATGATGACTGGCAGGTTATGGTGGTGGAGGACAGCCCAGAGGAAGTCCGTGGGGAGAGAAGAGTGGTCTCATTCAGTGTCTGGGACGTCTCATATCGCAACAAGAGGCGATATGGACCTAGCTATGTTCCCCAGGATCGCAAGTCTTCCATTATGCTCTCTTCTGTGTCTTTTCTTGATACATGACGACTCATTCTTGGCCTATCATCACAGGCGTTATGAGCTAGAAAGAAGCCACACTAATACACCGAATGAAATAGCTGTTACCGAGGTGGAAAAGCAGGGAGGCAGGACACGGCGGGACGCGAACCACGAGCACTTTGATGCGTTTTGGAGGGGCCAGATCGCAGCCTACAAGGCCTTCTTTAGCAAGATTGGGCCTGAGCAGATACATCTACAGATCCTCGCCACGTTGCCCGACTTTCAGCGGCGTGGTCATGCTTCTTCCCTGTGCAAATGGGGAATGAGGCTAGTGCATCAGGACCGCCTCAACGACATTTCAGTCATGGCCAGCCCCATGGGCCATGATCTGTATCGGTGGCTCGGGTTTGCCCTTGTGGGCACATTCTACATTCAGGTGCCGGAAGAAGAGGAAAGGTTGACACTGCATGCTATGAAGTACGTCCCTGACATTAAACTACTGAGGGTTATTGCAGATAATGGGCAGTGCGGCCTGATGTAAGACAGCAAGACAAACACATTTTCTACTTTGGAGTTAAGCCATAGAGGGTGGTTAGATGGTTCCGGTACAGGTCAATACTTTTACTACGGCATGATTCTTTAGGCAGGGTATGTAGCGCAACGTGAATTTCAGATCTATGCATTCGCCATTTCAAACTTGTATCAAACGTTGATTTCATTCCATTCTACCGCAGACAAATTCAACTTTCAAACAGCACAGGACCTACTGAATCACCCCCTCAGTGATTGCGCAAGTGCCGGCCTGGATGATGGTCGACTTACATGACCTTCCTCATAGGGCAAAGTGATTCACCGATTTTCTCGATAGGTGACCGATGAGAAGCAGTAGAGTAGGTAGCTTGAATCCTTCCACTCGTGCTTCGAGGGCCAGGCTCCAAAGTAACACATCGATAAGAATACCAATGGCGTCTGCATGAAATCGATCCAGTTTGTGCTAGTGGCATGATCATGAGCCTCAGACGCACAGTGTAAATCCCCGTCAACCATAAGCCCGGATGAACATCTCACCTCAAGGAAGCGTCAACAAGCGCGATGGTGTATCCTTTCTGTGCGTATGATGTAGATCATGGACTAGAAATATTTACATTTCCACAGCAGTAAACTCTACCATATTCACTCTTTGGCCCTTGTACAACTATCTCGAAGATCACTTGTCGTTGACAGGCAGAACACCGGACCCTTGTCCGGCAGTAACAGGGGTGGAGCTCGGTACCCGGCCGAGTGGGCCTGCGGGAACAAGCGGGAACAAGCGGGAAGCTTGATATTGTACCCCGCCGTTATCGAAGCTGTCACCTCTTATCAACCCCGCATGCTGTTCATTGCGCCAATGCCTCCCTAGCTACAACAGCACAACAACGGTGAAGTCGAGATGGATTGCTGAATCTCGACTGATCAAGTCCCCCTGCCACCCACCTGCTGAACGACTCTCAGCATCAAGAAATACCTCGCAGACAACATGTCTTCGAAAACCCCCCTTAACTCGCTCCCAAATGAGGTAGTTAAGCATTCCATGTGCCTTGCCGTCTCGAACCGTTATACTCACAGCCTCTCCAAGCTTCTCCTTGCGATGCTCAATGACCTCCCGACCCGAGAGCTCCTCCCCTTTACCGCTCTAAACCACCACTTCTCCTCCATCGCCCTTAGAATTTTCCACCAGCGCCTCCAGAATCTTGCCACCTCTCTCTCTTCTTCCGGCCGAAACAAGGTCATCCTAGAATGCTACCATCCGACCGCCAAAATATCGACCCCCTACCTCTACTGCGATTACCTCCTCACCGACACATTCTACGACGAGTCATCCGACTCGGCCCTGCGCAACACTTTGGGGGACGTCTACACCCACTTTAGGCCGGTTTTGCAAGAAGAGAACCGTCGCCCTAGAGCGCGCTACCCTCGACGATCACCACAGCAGCGGCCAGCGGATGATGAAGAGAAGACTGTCCCACACCAAGATATCTACCTCGACGCAGACGAACCCTTTTCTCAACTATGTGTCATTACCAACCTGGTTAAACTCGGACCCAAATTGGGTCTTTTTCTCTCCCATGTCAACATTTCAGAGGGACTGGTACGTCTAAAACGTAACTTCCTCTCTGCCGCCGCTTCCAACAAGTCATCACAGTCAGAGATGCTGTGGGCAGATGCCAAGCAAACTATTGGTCTGAGGTTTAGCATTGAGGAAAAGGACATGGGGGTTGAAAGACCGGTGCTCGTGGCGGAAGAGGAGGAACTGCCAGTAGCTTACCGTCTCCAGTTCGAGGAGCTGGTGGTAAGAACAGGGGAGCTGCTGGAGGCATTCGAGAAGGCGGAAAAGCAGGAAGGTGAAATAGACGGGGCGGGAAGAGAAGGTAGGGCTGTGGTTATTGCCTCTTTTTGATGGCCTCCATGGCTTCTGCGCCTGCACTTTCCACGAATGCATTCTGAGCTCTCTCGGTCCTGCTATTTCATCACACCTTTACTGGAGAAACCGGGCACGAGATTCCAATAACCTACGATCACGCCTGTGAACACGGGAAGCGAACAACACTAGAGTGATGGGTTGTTTTGATGTCGCTCCGTTCTTGTCATGGGATATTTAGCCATTTGGCGATCACCAGGGGCCAGGTAACATGGTGCAGCACGATACCACCAATATTCCGTGTTGGTATGTTGATCAGAAACGAGAGACGGCTCGCCTTCTGCAATGGCCACACTAACCAAGGCATAACCACTCACATCGGCAGAGGGGGACTACAACGCGAAGCTGTGTTTCTGCGCCGATGATGCCGAGAGGACAATCATTCACAGTTTCCGGTGATCAATATCTAGGTTTCTATTTCGACAAACCTGGACAGACTGCTGTGCCTGCCGCACCGGACTTTCTCCATCTCAGCTCGCACCTCACGCCTGTGATCAGTTTGCAAATGCTGGGGAATAGTGTTTGACCGAAAAGCTGGAGACGGCTACGGTGCACAGTAACCCAGTTGGACGTAAAGAGGGCACGGCACAATGCAACCGAACACACTGGTGAATGTATGGGGACCGAGGTCGGGATGAACCGGCCACACCCTCAGAAACGAGGTGTTTGCAATCCAATGTAGATCGAAAAGGACAGGCCGAACTATTACCGTCGGACAAGCTGTGGTTCATCACCTTTCAAGTCAAGCGGCGTGGTGGTTTTCCGGGCACAGCGGTGCATGATCGGCGTTGGGGTCTGGTACGACCACAGCTTCATCACTTTTATGCTCCGGTTCAGGTTGTGCAAGAACAAGAGAGCGACGCGGACAACCTGGTACGGTTGCGTCCGGAATGGCGGATAAATCATGCCTTGGAGTCGAGTGGAAACACGAAGAAACAATCGGCGAACGAGGAGTTGTGGTGAGCCGGTGTTGTTTTTGACAGATGAGATTGTGCGATGGACTGAACCTGGTGTTTGACTGGAGGACGGGTTGGTCTTGGGTCTTGAGTGCCGTAGATTGTGCAACTTGCCAGTCAATTGATTACGGAGTATACTCGGAAAGAAAAGAGCTGACGGCAGCTGAGGAATGGCAGCTGTCAGTCAGCAAGTTGAAGAATTGAAGCTGTCACTGAGCAACCCTGGCCCCTGCCAAGCAGTGCGCCACGCACTGACCGTGCTCTCCAACGTGTTCAACGAGCGGCCTTCCGACATCCGAGCAAGGTCAGTGCTCCTTTCGGCGACCTGTAACACCTTCTCGACACATGAGGAAAGGATGGAGCGATATCCTCTCCTTTTGCAAGCTGTTTGTCATCCGAGGCAACTCTCTTCAAAGAGGTTCCACGGCAGGTGACCATCATCCTCGTGGCGAGTTGGCAATCCTTCAGTCAGCTTTTTGCGGTTCAGCAACGCGTCGACACCTAACAAAAACGCTGCTGACTGGACAGTCTTCCGGCGGTGAGGTATATCCTTTTTACCTGCAGTAGTCAGTAGGGAGAGAAGCAGAAAGAGAGCGAGCTTTCAACGGCACGGTCAAAAAAAAACGGCCGATGGTTGATGGCACGGCACGTAGGTACGAAAATGCAAAGGCAAGGAGGAGGCAGGCGACGAGGCCAACCAGAGGCTGTTCCACTATGACAGCCCCTGCAAGAGCCGCTTCTTCAGCTACGGATTGTGGGGCGCCCTTAGCGTGACCCCGCTCTTCGGGTCCGACCTCCTCGCAGACCTCAACGTCGCCCTTTCGAGTCGATGCTGCTGTCTCCCTGCCACACTGGAAGAAGGGCTTCTGAGACTTGCATTCCCTGGCCACTTTTGCTTCAATCAATGACGACCAAGACAATTTCTTCCCCCTACAGATATTTTCTTCAACTGCCTCCCCCGCGTTGTGTCACTGAACGTTTCAGCTGCTTTGTTGGCCCCTGCACTCTGAGCTCGGCTGGTGTGAGGGGGCGCCCTTTGGCTGGTCCAAGCGGGCCTGATCACCCCCGATCGCGACCATGCCCTTCCCACGCGTCGTCCTGGTTCGCTAGGGAGGATGGGGCAAGGTGATGCCTGTCGCTTCCCTGCCTTGTTCTCGACACTGTCGGCGACGACTTCTTCTTTCTTCGGGTTTTACGAGCCGCAGTTAGTTTGTATGACCCCCCCTTGGTTGAGGTTAGTGATCATCACGGCGGTGTCCCCCACCCAGTACCAGAATATATCCTTCTTCATGAATCCATATTCGTCCCTTGCCATCATGCATCTGGTGTAGCCTTGCATCGAACAGCTTACCATTCAACCCTATCACGGCAACCAAGAATGTGAGGTCAATGCTTAGTGCTTGATTGCCCTCCCTTGTCCCCATCACGTTTTTCTCTACTGCTTACCTGAGGCTGGTATAATGGCATGGTAGCCTCTCTCCTGGTTGTCCATTTGGCCCCTTTGCTCTTGCAGTCCATCCATTTCTTGTGGCCATCCCACACCAAGCATCGTCTCGTCTGCTGGACAGCGACGATTGACGACCCATTCGTTCCCGTCCAACATCTCCTCAGTGAGTAGAGGTGTCATCCAGTCGTTATCACCAACATGGGGCCGGACCTGGGGATAGATCTGATGAAGGAGCTGGGGCTCAGCGGAGGGAGTAATGGGAACGATGGAAGCAGCACAGCGGGATTGATCGAGTCGTTCCCACCACCGCCTCCTCCAGCAAAGGAACCACACATGATGGCGAAGAAGAAGCCATCACAGTCGTCATTGAACTCGAGCAGTCCAATCGAACCACCAAACCGACCACTACCATTGAGACCGGTATCAAAAGTAGCGGGAGGTTTATCGAGAAGCACAACAAGCGTGAGTCCGTTCACCACGTCGACAACATCACTACCGCCGCCAAGTATGCCTCCGAGTGTACCACCACCGAGTGTACCTGCACCAAACCGGCCTCCTCCAGCAAAACCATTGCCCATGAGTGTTAGACCACAGGTGCCATTGGGCATGAATCCACCTACCAGGCCGGGAACCGCGGCTACAACAAAAACAACAACATCAGCGGCGACGGCCGTGGAGCTTCCGCCTGTATCAATGTCGGATTCGAAGCCGAGAATGTCATGGACTTCGACGGCAGCGTCGTCTCTGAATGTAACAAGAAGGATAAAGTACGGGCAAGGAAAGTACAGTAATGTGGAATTGGTACCGCAGCCGAGTGATGATTTGGATGACCCTTTGGTATGGCTGATCCTGCAAATTGGCTTGAGATGTGCGCTGACCATCTGGGCGTAGAACTGGCCAACATGGCGGAAAGAGCTTAACTTCTGGTCGCTAATGCTGATGGTTGCCATGACGGGAGTTACAAAGACGATATTTATGACTGTTAATGCTCAGGTCTCGCAGTTATATCAGGTGTCATACACGTCTGTTGCCGCCTTGACTGGTGTGCCGCTTATCCTGTCGGCGGCTTCTGGGCTAGGGTGTTTAATTGCTTCGAGGATAGTGGGGAGGAGACCGCTATATCTTGGGTCGTTGATCATGTTCTTCATCGGAACGGTGTGGAATACTAATGTTGCCTTTGGGGGTGCGTATGGTCAATGTATGACTGCGAGGGTGTTTCAGGGGCTAGGCTGGGGAGCCTGGGATGCGTTGGTGTTGGGGAGTATCCAGGATACCTTTTTTGTGAGTTTCTCTGCATCCCCTGTCTGGAGTGAAAAGGACTAACAATCGTCAATAGGAGCACGAACGCAGCCTCAAAATCACAATCCACGCCATCATCGTCACAACCACGCTCTGGTTCTCGCCCATCCTCGGCGGCGTAGCCTCTCAGTCTTCCACCGGATTCAGCCTGCAATTCACCATCCTTAGCTCCTTCTTCGTCCTCGCCGTCCCAGCGGTAACCCTTGGCTGCCCAGAAACAGTTTTTGACCGAGCATACACCCTCTCGGCCGCCGCTTCAGCCGCCCAAACACCAGGAACCGGTCTTTCTGGCTTTGGCCTCACCGGCAGCGGAAAATACAAAACCTCCCTCCCTCTCGCCCCTTACAAACTCCTCTCATGGGAGACAGTATGGAGCTACCTCGCCAAACTGAGACCATATTCTTACTCGGCGCCCATCTCAACCCCTCTCCTCCTACAGGCCCCGCGGGCAATGATCGCACCCACCACCCTCCTCCTCTTTCTAATCTCTTTCCTCCCCGTCTCGGCCCTCTGGTCATTTTCCTCATCACTAAGTCTAATCTTCCACCCATTACCATTCAACCTCGCCCCCGCCTCCATCGGCGCCCTCTTCGTCGGTCCCTTCCTGCTATCCACCGCGATAGCCACACTCTTCAACTTCTACTCCCATAAATACGCCACCATCTTCTCCTCCACGCCCAGAATCCTCCTCGGCATCATCGCAGTCGGGTCCGTCCTCTCCTTCATCGGGATTTTGACGTTCGGCCTGCACATCGGCAACTCCTTCACCTCCCTCGACGCCGAAACGAGCATGTTCGCCGCCGAGTACCTCGGCAAGCGCGTCTCCCTCCCTGCCATCGGGTTTGTGTTTGGTCTGTTGGCCGCCGGCGCCGCGACGCTGGAACACGGCCTGCAGCGCGTGACGATCGGGGAGTCGACGGCGTTCACGTCGCGGAACCTGGGGGTGAAGATGAGGAATGAGGTTGACATGTCCTACTCTGTCGAGTTTTACAGGAAGCTCATGATTGGCATCTTCGTCATGGGGGTGCAGACCGGGAATTGGGTCGTGTGGGAAGGGCTGAGGGGGCTGAGCCTCGGGTTTGGGATCAGCGTCATGATAGTTTCGGGGTTGGTCGCGACCGGGTGGTGGCTGTATGGCGAGCAGATTAAGCGGGGTGATGGGAGGTGGATGGGGCTGGTAAATTTGAACGGGTTGACTGACGTGGAAGGGGGGATGAAGAGGAGTGGGAGTTTTTTTGATACTGATTGAGGAGAAATGTACGATCTTATGAGATGAAAGTAATGATGTTGATGATGGGCTTTCCTTTTGGGGGGTAGTAAATCATTGGTTGGGAATGATACCACGGCCGCCGCCATCTTTTCTTGTTGTTTATGTATCTTGAGGAAAGGAACTGAGCATTGGGAGGAATGGACAGCAGGAAACGGACAATTGTATTAGTACTACTCTTGATGAGAGCAAAGCAGAATTCTAGAACACTACTTTCCCGGGATCTCATCTTCTATCCAAGCCGTATTATCCAGTGGCATCTCGACGGCTCAAATTCAGCCTGCGCAGAAAACTTGAAAATGGCTAAACCAAACCTTTCCGCTTCTCCAGCAAAATATCTTCTGGAAGCCTGCCATCTCGAGCATGGTGTAGAGGCTGCTAGAGACCCGGCCGCTTGCCGTGCCGATCAAACACCCCCTTCGATCAATCAGCCTAGATGAGACGACAGAGACGGGACGACACTTGTCAAGCATACCGGGCAGACAAAACCAACCCAGTGTAGCCAAATACCAGATAATTACTACATGATATTGTTGCTAATCCATCATACACCTACCAACCGCTCAAAAAATAAAACGGACAAGAAACTTTTTCCATCTCCAGCCACACAAATCTTCGCTATCATCATGCATTATGTTTCTCCTCGTCTTTCTCTGTTAATTGTGTGTCCGCTCATCACCAGTCCATCCAATCAAAGTTAAAGTACAAAGTAAGTTCAAAGAGTCGTTGTCAAGATGGGTCACAACCGAGGTATCAACGAATTGAAGAAACAAGCCAAAAGTGATTGCGCTGTCATTTCGTGCCGCGAACCAAAGAGTTTCTTGGAAGATGCTATGATCATGGACAAAGGAAAAAAAGCCGAGAAAATACAAGCTCGGAAATTTTGTTATTCAGCCTTGTAAGGTGTGTCCAATATGTGCAAGTCGTTAACTCCGCTCAGTGACAGTCCACCGTCTCTTGGTACAAGAGGTATCTCTCAACCTGTCAGCGTCGTCGGGAGGCCTTGGTCCGTTACCACCCCAAAGTCCACGCTGCTCGGAAGACTCCGCCTTGGGAGTCGTAACCGGAGAAAAAGACGGAGTGGAAATACGCTCAGCAGTGCCTGTCCCTCTTGGACTAACAGAGAGATTAAAATAATCCGTTGTGCCATTGGTCTTACTGTCATTACCCGCAACAGGCGTATGAGTTGCGGAGCCCTCCGTCGGCTTGGGCGTGGCAGACGAAGAAGATGGCTTGGGTTCAGCGTCGCCAAAGTTGGGGAGCAAAAAGTCATCATCTTCGTCCTCTTCCAGCTGAGTGGATATGGGAGACCACAAGCCAATTGATGGCCTATGCCCAAACGTTGATCCTTTATTT
Source organism: Triangularia verruculosa (assembly GCA_033296885.1). Classification (NCBI taxonomy): domain Eukaryota; kingdom Fungi; phylum Ascomycota; class Sordariomycetes; order Sordariales; family Podosporaceae; genus Triangularia; species Triangularia verruculosa. Next base: position 180,974 of record MU863925.1, on the reverse strand, counting down.
GAAGTGAAAGAAGTGACACCACTTCCCACAGTAATGCCCCCGCTGTTGATGCCATACGAGAGTTTGCTGCTGGTAGTCGGTGTGCTATTGTATGTGTTGGATATCGCCCTCCTAGGCCCGTTGGGTGCCGTGTTCGCCGGAGCGCCACGGCTGTTGTTATTGTCGTTCCAGGAAAAGTTACTCAAAGGCGAAGAGAACGACATATGTCGCCCACGAGGGCCGTTCAGGACACTAGCCACTGAAGGAGATTGAGACGGGTTGGGGGTTGTAGGTGGAGATCGTGTATGATCGGTGTTTGCGAACAATTTGAGATCGTACAGCTCATGAACAGGCGGCAGGTCGACAGCGATGGCGCTGTTTTTGTCGCTAATCTCAGGCTTGCGGACAGCCATGGTAAGTGATGCCATACCAACGTCCATGAGCACGGGTTGGTGAGTGATGGCCCCGATCAGAGCATTGCAGCCGGCACCGTGTGATACCATGATTACAACTGCCTCCGTCTCAACGTCGTCCTCTTTCGTGTCGGTGGCATCTGACGCCTTCCTACCGGCTTGGTACGCAAACCGTGTGACCATATCCGTAGGATGCTCAGCCGTTGAATACCAATTCACAAGTTTTTGCGCTCCGTTGCGGAATCGTTTGTGCATGTTCGCCCATTCCTCTGGGAAGCTCCCGCCATCACCCCAGTCCAATGGGGCACCCCTTGAATCCCACTGATAGTCGACCTCGACACAGGAATCTCGGGCATGCCCGACATATCCTGAAGGAATGGTGTCGTTGTTGCTGACTGCGTAATGTGGCACGGGAGACACATATCCGCTTACATCGTGCTTGGGGGTGGAAGGTCTCGTACTCAAACTGCTCGTAACACTACTTTGGCTGCTGATGCTGGGGCTCCTAGGCAAAGCGTTGCTTAGGTTGGTCATGCTTCCGAAGCTGTCAGATACCTCATCACTTGGAGAAGCAGGAGCTGGACGACCTGTCGGATTCCAAAGGTGACCCCGAGAGTTGGCATGATGGTGGCCGCCGAAGGGTGGGCTGTGGCTGTAATCTTCACGTCTGAGCAGCTCCGACTTAGCAGAGGCAAGCATCATGACCGACTCAGGGGGCGGGGTGATGAGTTCGAAATAGGTCGGTGAAAGCCATTCACCAAGGAATGCGTCTAGTCGTAAAACGGACTTTCGAATCTTGGCAGGATTTGACGGTCTGTCGGTAATGATACGTGGCGGCAATGGTCGTCCTTCGAGCGTAGGAGGGGGGGTGGGTGGCCGCGAATCCGAGTCGACAGGCCCAAAAGGGGCCGAATCCTGCGCCAATCCCGCGCTGATAGCAATTGACGTCTGAATGCATCGAAGGAATGGCGAGCTGTGCAAGGCAACCTTGTATCGTTTTCTCTTTCTGTTTGGGTCTGGGTTCTTCTTCGCCTCGAGCTCATCTTCCTTTACTCTGTCCCGCAGGATCGAAGCAATTCGGACACCCAGATTCTTGCATTGCTGCCAACCGCTGTAAGTGAGAGGTGGGTCGTAAGGAGCGGGCGATGATAAATGCCATTGCTTGTCAGCAGCATCCAGCCGGTACCCGTGTCTATCAGATACGTCAATAGCAACCCCAAAAACAAGTCTTGTGGCAAGCAACTTACCTCACCACAAACAGGTACGCCGGTGGGCGCCCCATGGTGATTGTTGATTTGCTGTGACTGATCCGAGAGTGTGGAAAACCGTTGGATTTGTGTCCACAAGAACCGATCTTTATTCTTAACACCGGAGAGGTAAGTCGTGGAGATTCACGCCGACCAAACGTCACGATGTGGGGTTGGAGACGGGATCCTGGGTCGAGCAGCCGTGGGGAAAAGCGGGGATAAAGTTATCAGATCGACAACTGCCGCAGGAATGGTCTAGGGGCTAAAAGGGGGCCGTATCGAGCCGCTGTCGGGAAAATACAGAACTGGTTGGTCTGCTAAGGAGATGGAGAGGAGACGGAGCTTCGAAGGGGAGTGGCTTGTAGTTGTAGGTTTTGGTTCGCGGCGTGGTGGTTTGGCTCTCGCCGGGATGTCGATGCGTTGATGGACGCGGGCTGTGGGGGGCGGATGGCTGATGCAAGCTTTTATTTCTCGAGCCAACCGCCTTGCCGCTGCTGGCGCGGCTTTACGTCGGCGGGTGTATGTAAGAGAAACAGTGGTTTGCTGTGATGCAATATGCACCTGCTCAGCTGGAGGCTCTGGATGATGAAAGGAAGCAGCTGTGCTTTGATGTCCGCCAGTCTGACAGGCCTGGCTGTGGTCAGAGATGCTGTATGGGCTGGAAGCTCGTGCGATGCCTGCACCAAAATAGCGTGGTTTTCCAGGGTCTCTTTTAGGGGGCGGGGGAGGCCGTTCTCCAAATGCCCCACGGTCTGTTGCTGCTTGGGGTGCCGGAAAACAGTGTCGTCACGTTGTCACATGCTCCAATCTCTTCCCCGACAGATCGGGACGTGTGATCAACGGCCTCGCTCTTTTTTTTTCTCTCTTCCTGCTGACTTCTTGTCCAGCCAAAAAGGCCGCTCTGGGCCTGGAGCTACGGTACATAAAAACTTCCAACCTTAGAAAGCCCCCCCTACCCGTCCCAAGTTCGGAGTTCGGTCGATCCTGGTCCCGTCCTTGCGTCAACGGTGGGTAGGTGCGCCCTGGCACAGGGCGCAAAGGGGAGGCCTTGGCTATGGGGTCAAGCTTCGTGTTTTGGCGTTTCAGTTTGAGATCCGTTTAAGAAAAACGGCTTATGTAATGCACGGCTGCCCGTTAGATTGGCCTTGGCACTGAACCAACCGCGACGTGTGTCATCCAGATGCTGACGCCCCCAGCACGTAAACCACCACCGAGTCCGACAACCCGGATACTGACGGCCAGAAAGAAACAGTGTAGCCACCAGGGATCACCACAACGGGTGATTGTGTTTCGGGCGTCAATGTTTCAATCCGCCTGAGCCTCGTCCCAACTCCAGACGCCAAGATCCCGACCATCGTCCACTCGTTTGCCACACCACCACACTCCTTCGTATCCCAGCATCACGACTTTCACCAGCTTTCCATATCGTCGCCACGAAGACCACCGCTGGCATGAAACTCTCCTCCCTCCTCCTCCCAGCGGCTCTGCTGGCGACCCCCGCCCTGGCCGAACACACCTCGAACTGGGCTGTCCTAGTCTGCACCTCCCGCTTCTGGTTCAATTACCGCCACCTCGCCAACGTCCTCTCCATCTACCGCACCGTCAAGCGCCTCGGCATTCCTGACTCCCAAATCATTCTCATGCTCCCCGACGACATGGCCTGCAACCCGCGCAATGCCTTCCCGGGAACCGTCTATTCCAACGCCGACCGCGCCGTGGACCTCTACGGCGACAACATCGAGGTTGACTACCGCGGCTACGAAGTCACAGTCGAGAACTTCATCCGCCTCCTCACCGACCGAGTCGGGGAGGAAATGCCCCGGTCCAAACGCCTCCTGACCGACGACCGCTCCAACATTTTGGTCTACATGACCGGCCACGGCGGCAACGAGTTCCTCAAGTTCCAAGACGCCGAAGAGATCGGCGCCTGGGATCTAGCAGACGCCTTTGAGCAAATGTGGGAAAAGCGACGGTACCACGAGATCCTCTTCATGATCGACACCTGCCAGGCCAACACCATGTACAGCAAGCTCTACTCCCCCAACATCATCGCCACCGGCAGCTCCGAGCTCGACCAGTCGAGCTACTCCCACCACGCCGACAACGACATCGGCGTCGCCGTCATCGACCGCTACACCTACTACAACCTCGAGTTCCTCGAGTCCGAGGTCAAGGACACGTCCTCGAAAAAGACCGTCGGCGACCTCTTTGACAGCTACAGCTACGAAAAGATCCACAGCCACGCCGGTGTCAGGTACGACCTCTTCAAGGGCGGCGCCGAGGAAGCCCGCAGCCGATTGGTGACGGACTTTTTCGGCAACGTCCAAAACGTCGAGGTGGACAGCGGCAAGAAGGGCGAGACGACCAACAGCTCGTTCGAGGAGGAGATGGTCAAGCTGAGCAGGACGATTGCGGAATTGCACAGGCGGGCCGAAGAGCAGGAGGCTGCGGAGCGGAATGCCACCGCCTCTGCTAATGCCAAGGCAGGGGCGGAGAAGAAGAGACCACGACAGAAGAAGATTCAGCCGGTTGCGAAGCCCCTGACGGACGATAACTGGTGGACCAAGAAGATTGTGGGCGCGACAGCACTGGCAGGGTGCGCGGCTCTTTGGGGGCTGGGGTCGTATCTGGAGGGTGTGGTATGAACTGCCAATGGAGGAGAAGGTTGTGTTATATCCAAACCTACCCAAGTATCTTGGGCCTGGACAGGGGCGAAATACTGAACGGCAAGCACAGAACGTCACAGCCGAGTAGTTCAGGGCCGAGCCGCGGATGGAGGTCGAATGGCTTCACGATGGGAGAACGAAAGAAGCTCCCTGTACATACATTACAGGTAAACGACCTGGTTTCATATCGTCTTGTTGTTTTTTTATCTTTGTCATAATCAGCAAGCCATGTTTTGACAATTCATATTCAGGGGCAATGGTCCCTTTCTGATCCCGATTATGTTTCATGTCATCGGTTACAGTGAACTACAAAGATACCTAAGAGAAACCACCCCAGTGGTGTTTATTATTCGCTGTACTCTTCAAGAGTATGTTACACTGTGATAATATCCACAAGCAAAACACTACAGCCTATCCCGTGCTGAGTAACAAACCGCAAAACCGCCCACTCCGTCGTGGGGTATCAACCAGTAATTACATAACCCAGTATCGCATATTAGTTGAGAAACATACCAGAGCAAGCCATACAGCTGCCCCGACTGATGATGCCCTTGACTTCGTCCTTGATGTCATCAGGTACCTTCTGCAACAAGATCTCCGGCCTCATCGTCTTGGACCCGCATGTCCCGCAGCTCCGGGTCATGCCCGGCTTCTGCACCGCCAGCCCGCTCAGAGCACATACACCAAAGAAGTGGCCCTTCTCACACCCGACAAGGTCTGCCTCCTTCATAGACTGATTGATAGCCGCCCCACAGACCTCGCACTTCTGATCCGCCACGACGGGCGCAAAGATCTGGGCAACATGCGCGTGACGGGGTCCGGAAGAGAGAGAGTAGTGAACGCCCGGCACCTTAGGCCCGCCGCCATAAAGGTACTCAAACAGATTGCCTTCGGTAGTCATGGAGTCTATCAAGGCATAGTTCAGATTCGTGTCGTCGAGTGCTAGATCCCGAAGACGATCGGGACCGCGACGGGACTTGTAACTGAACAATACTTGCGAGCGCTGTGTGTGCCAACCGCCCCTCTCAGGGTGCTGCGTACTGTGGGCCGATACCAACACAGCAGAGGCGCCACCACCGGGGGACAATGTGAGACCATGCATGCGGAAGCGATGGGGGTGGACTTCGGGAGCCACCTTGACGTCTTTAGCGGTATCGCCGCCCATAGTAGCGTCGATTGGGGTGAGACCCTCACCCAGATAGCTGACCTCCTCATCGTCCGCGTTTTCTTCCATGAGCTCGCCAACGTCAGACTCCTCGTCAGAATCACTGTCATCTGCCCCGTATGAACGCTTCTGATACATGTCGGCTGGCACTAAGATCTCGAGCTTCTGCTTGATGGCGCGGGCCCATTGGAAGTAGGGTTGGCTTGGGTCCGCTGCGAGGGCAGCAAGGGCGTTGGTCTCGTACCAATTGGGGGTGGTAGGCGTGGCAGACAAACGAACCAAGGTGTAAAGAGGTTTGGGGGTCGGATTAGCAGGGTCAGAAGGAGGATGGACAACCATATCTGCCCATCAAATGTTAGTGATTCTCAAAAAATATTCATTTCAGAGAGATATCTTACCAATGATTGGGTTCTCACAATGCTGAAGATTGTACGTGGTCCCACATACGCTCGTCTTGTGCTTCTCCATGTCAACGGAAGCTTCATTTGTAAGCGAAACCTCGAATGGGACAGCGTGCCAACCGGTAGATATTATTCCACGACAGCTGATCACATCACCCTTTTGCAAAAGCTACAAGGTGTTAATAACAATTGATATAAGTCTAACCGGCTTCATAAATGGACTTACTCCCTGCTCAAACTCAACAAACCCTTCCGTCGTCAGATGAACACACTGGCCATGGGTGTCGCTGTTCTCAATTTGGAGCTTCGGCGGCTGGCCCCTGTTCCACGGATGGAAGATGCGAAGCTTGCGGAAACCGACATAGTTCCGGTCGAGATAGGCAAGGACACATGTGTGACCGCCATCGTCCTTAAGCCAGGGGCCAAAGCTGAGACCAAACGAAGTACCACAAGGGACGTAGTCTGGATCCATGATCTGTCCGCCGATGTTAACAATCCTTCTGTATTTCGTACAGGCTGGCATAGAATCAACTTACCGAGACGGGCAAATGGGGACCCTCCGCCTTAAAGCGAGCAATCTCACGTACGTACCAGACTGTCTTCTCAACAGGACCAGCTGGTGTTCCCCTACCCCCTTCCTCCTCCACAGACACAACTGTCTGCACGGTGATAATGGCAATTTCTTTGGCATCGTTTAGCGTGGCCAGCAGTGCCTGGCCAGGGCCGAATTTCTGGGCCCACGCGAAGGTTCGAATGTACTCGCTGTAGGCAGGAGATTGGCCGGGCACCATCATCCGCTCGCCTACGCCCCAAAGAACCCGCCACGACGCGAGCTCACGGCGCTGCAGCATGTAACCGTTGGGGCTGCCGAGGACGTTCGCGGCCATATCACTGTCGCCGTACATGGCGAGAGTCCCGGCACCAGTGAGAATACCCAGAATCGGGCGTCGGTTCACGCCAAGCTCGGACGGCGACCAGCCTATCTTGATAACATGATTCATGCTGCTCCCGAGGCTGGTTATCGGGCCGGAGCCTGCGCCGTATGGCTGGTTGGACCCAAGCCTGGCAGCACCTCCAGCTGGGTCATCATCGACACTGCTATCGTCCGTATCCTCGGACTCATCTTCATCTTCTCCAACTTCATCATTGGCCTCATCGCCCTCCTTTGGCTCTTTACCTTCGTCTTGATCACGGTCATCCTTCTGTCCACTTTGGTTTTTGGGCGTGGCGGTAGTCTTGTCATAAGGGAAAGGGATGCGCTCCGCTTCGTAGAGCTCCCGATTGATCTGCGGGTCGAGAGGAGGGAATGAGACAGGCATGTGCTTGCCTCCCTCAGAGTACTGACTGCGGAAGGTCTCTGGGTTGAAGGGGTATTGTTGAGCATTGCCTTCTTCGTCCGAGGACTCTGGGTCGCCTTCCTCGGCGATTCTCTTCCTGCGTCTGGTGAAGTCTGGAAACTCTGGGACGAAGACGTGGACCGAGTCATCGGCGGCAACGGCTAGATCTCCATCGCATGAGAACTGGATGCCTCTCTTGACCAGAGGCCTTGAGCTAAGGGGCAACTCTCCAAGAGGAAGGTACTTTTGAGGTTTGGTTAGATTGCAGCTAGAAACTGGGGGAATAGAGGTGCTGTCGCGGGATAAGAAGCGAGGTGTTGGGTTGGGGATAAGCCCTGCTGCTGGCTCCAGAGAGATCTCTGGTGAGTACGGGGTCCCAGACAGAGGGGTGAGCCCTGTTGATGGCTTCCGAGAGATCTCTGGTGAGTAGGGGGTCCCAGACAGAGGGGTAAGCCCTGTTGATGGCTCCAGAGATCTCTCTGATGAGTAGGGGTCCCAGGACGAGCTGGCTACTACTGTAGAAGAAGCTGGGTCTGGAGAAGAAGTGGCCACATCATCATACTCGATGCTTGGGATGGGGATATCTCGCTCGTCGATTGGGGGGTCCATAGTCAAGTCTGTGACACTAACACCAAAAATGCGGCAATACAAAGATGAAAGAATGGGAATGTGGGAAGAGAAGTGATGAGAACTAATTCTTCTACTTGGAAGAAATCAAAATTGTTGTCGGCGGGGTCAAGAACCCGCATCATGGATGCTTCGACCATCGTGAGGAGGGCGCTGAGCGCAACTCACTCTTGCTGGCGACAGGGAGGGAAGGAGGACAGGGGAAAATGAGGAGAGGACGAGGAGAGATGCTTACCTTTTGTTTTGGGGACTCTTTCGACGCAGTTGTCATCTTTGCGGCTTTTTCTCACCTTGTCTGTGGTAAGTAGCAAAGGCAGCAGTTTCCCTCATGTGGTGATGTTTTATGTTGGCTAAAGCGGTTGAGTTCATGGCACCTGGAGGGGCATTTTCTGACTTACATGCACGGACCAAACCATCCACGCGCCATCCAACCCTAACCCGCCATATTGGATACGAAAGAAAGGCATCTAGTGACATAAAAAACTGACCGACTTGAACGGATATAGAGAGGTATCGAGGAGAATCATGTATATTTAGTTAAGTGAACCTTTTATACATCTTGTCTCGACAGTATCTTTCCTGTTATAACCATGAGGTGCCAGTCTACCTGCCATCAACCCTAGCGACAACCTCCCGCCAACTTCTCTAGCATCGTCTTGAGCACCCTTCCAACCAGGGGAAAGAACAGCGGGGGCCACACATGCTAAACAGTCTCACAACAGCAATTGTCGCCCACATACTTGGCATCAAACCGTAGTATTGAGAAAGCAACTCGCTATGATAGCAAACACTCACACTAGAAATGACCAAATGCTGGCTCAATTGTATTCTAACAAAGCAAGATCACAAACCTGTCTCTGCCAATGCATGCAAAACCCCAAGACTCCCGCCTGTCCCGCTCTTTGAACAGAAATACCTCCTAGGATATGTGGTATGACAAAACAAAAATCCAAAGAAAGCCCCGCCAATTTCATTTTACAGATCCCTTCCCAATAGTAAACCAAAAAAGAAGATCCTCCCGGTCTATGCCCTCCTCTTGATGCTCATCTTCTAGTTGAAGACCTTGTTCATGGCCTGGTGAGCAAGCTCGACACCCAGGAAGGTCGCCGCATTAGCAGGCACCGCTCTCGCCAACGCAGGTCCGAAGCCAGGGAAGAAAGCCTTGTAACCGCCCTTGGCATACAGCCCCTTCACAACGCCACCGATCGTGACATTGCCTTCCGCAGTCTGCAGACGACTCTTGACGGTATCGATGGGGAATACAGGAATCCACATAGCGACACCGGCGGCAGCACCGGCGCAAGTGATAGCGGTCAAGCTCAACTTGCCGCTGGCCTCGCCAGTGACAGGGTCCTTGGGAGTCAAGGCGCGCTTGCAGTACTCGTACGCGGCGAAGTAAGCAGCAGAACCAGGGCCATCGCGGGCGAGCGTAGCCGCAGAACCACGGAAGACGGAGCGGACACCGCCCTGGCGGTAGAGCTGGCGGACGACGTCCATACCGCCGCTGTACTTTGGCTTCTCGCCAGGAGCGAGCTGCTTCTGGCCTTGGACCTGGAGAATAACCTTGACACGCTCGAAGGGGGCGGTAATGGCGGTCATGGGGATGGCGGAGAAGAAACCGGCGGCGGAAATCTGGGCGATGGAGAGGTTGCCGTCCGGGTTGACGGTGCTGGTGGAGCGGACGATAGACTTGCCGAGATCGTAACCCCAGAAGGAGACGGCGACTGTACCACACAGCCAGATTAGCTATTGCGCTCTCACAATGCCCAAGGCAGAGAAATGGGACTACTCACACATGGGCGTAACACCCACTAACGGCGCACTCACACCCGCATACAGCCCTCTCTTCAACCCATCCTTGGCCACACTCTTCTTGACGACATCAATGGCGCTCGAGTACACGCCCTTCTCGGCAGTCTGCAGCCGGACCTTGACCAAATCAAAAGGGTGGCCGACAACCACGGCGCAAACACCACCAAAGCCACCGGCAACAAACGACCGTACTTGAGCCAAGCCTGTGGAAGCCGCGGCTTTGGCCTCCGCCTTGAGCTCCTCCTTCGATTCTGGGATGTGGGGGATCTTATCGACAACGGCGTCGGGAAGAACAGCCTGAAGCTTCTGGTCGGGTGTTGTGGACGACATTTTGGTGGGTATCTGTGGAAATGTGGCGGTAGGCCGGAAAGATTGGGAGAGAGAAAGGGGAGAGGCGTTGAAGAAGGCTCAGGAGAACGGAGATCCGGACTGTTGTTGCAGGTGTTTAAAGTTTGGAGTTTCGGGTCCCTGATGCGTCCCCTAATTGTTCCACCGGTTTTCGAGAACGTCGTCTGGTGTCTGGCCGGCTGTCGCGTGCCTGGCTTGATTTCTGTAACTTGTTCCTGAAATATGAGGGGCAGTCCTTGTCGCCGTTTAATTACTGTCTGTTCTTCAACAACAGAGCAAGCAATCGAGGGTAAAAGATGCAAAGGCTAGAGACGCTGCCGAGAGAGAAAGAATAGAGAATTCAGCGCAAAAGTGACGTGAAAGAAAGGACCGGCGCAACGAGGTGGTTTTTGAGAGAGCCGCCCTTTGGCGCGGGAACACACGCTTGCAGCAGCCACGGACGTCACCCACACCCCGGACCAAGAACCTCGGCAAAAAGGAGCCCCGCCAAACCGAATGGTCCAGCCCTCCCCCTTGTGGACAGGAAGTGGGATGTCTCTTCTGTTCTCGGGACCCCTGAAGTGATCACAAGGGAATTGTTTTGGCCTCTTCCATCCAGCCCCAGGGCCCAGCTACGTAGATGATTGCTTTCTTGCGGCTTTCATGCTGCTTTCATGATGCCTCTTTCTTCTGCCGCTACGGTCGCCAACGGCACTTGGAATTTACCTTTTCAGTGCGGCTTTTAAAGGAAAGCCAAGCGCAGCGATCTCCCACTCCCCGCATATAGATAGAGTAAGGGATGACCTTATCCCATTCCCTTTCTCCCTCGGTCTTCGGTTGGTGTTTTATGTCGCATCAATGACCGGCTTTTGGCAAAAAGTAATACCAAGAACACGGCCCGTACATATGTCCGCGTTGATGTGCAACGGTGCCCGTCCATCCCGCAGTCTAGGGTGGATTCTCTTTGGAACGGATTGTCAGGTTGGGCGTGGGGTAGCTCTCTGGCTTTTCCATGTCCTCGGCAATGGAGGGGCAGCGGGATCAAGAAACCGCTGGTTGAAGATTGAAGATGTCCTACGAGGGCGCAGAGTGATCTCCTGCCTCGGGCAGGCGGATGTCTGATCTCTGGCCACACAATGGCTCTTGATTGAGGCCAGGTGTGACCTGCATTCATTCCTCAGCGTCTTGCGGTGGTGTGGAGGGGAACGTCTCGACTGGCGCCAAGCGCGGGTTGGGCTACAAACGCCAAGCCTTTACCTGGGAATTTGCATGTGAAATGCGACATTTGCCTTAACCTCCGTTTGGGACTGAGGGAGACGCCAAAATAAACTGGCGAGATAAATATGGCGACATGGTAATCCATTAACCCGCTAGATACAACTAACTGTAAGCAACGCATATATTCTATGTACACCCTTTCTGTAATTCATACATGCTACACCTCCTCTGCCCTCTCCCGAATTAGTGTGTGATCCATGCTCTTTATCTTTCCTCAAACCAAAAAGAAATATGAGGACTAGACGACGCCATGCTTCCAATATCAAAAAAAAAGTGCCGCAGTGTATGCCAATCCAGACCAGCCAACGTCTGACCAAAACGGACCAAAACCAAAAGAGCATCGACTAAACCAAATCCCCATCCTCTCCCTAGAAGATGCCGATGCTATTTGTCGACTTGTGTGCCTGGGACAATGGGCTCCGTCCTACGCCACACCAGCAGCTTGCGTCTCCCTCCCGCTCAACCTGCAAGGTGATATCGATGTTGTGCTCGAGTAGGTAATTGCGCACACGATCCCGCACGTCCTCCATATCCATCCCTCGGGCTGCCACAACGTGCATGACACCGAGGAGCTTGTTTGCCGGCCCACCTTCACTGTGCCGGTCATCCATCCAAAACTTTGGCGCCGCATAGCTCACGACGCCCTTCAGCCCCGTGATTCCAGACAAGGTATCGCGCAAGTTATACTCGATCCCGGGCGGAATCGTAAGCAACAACCTCCTCGCTGACGACTTGACCAACGGCAGCGCCGAGAGCAAGATCAGGAGAGCAATGAGGAAAGATGCCAACGGATCCCAGCCGGCCCACTTCCAAAAGTGTGTAAGAATGGTCGATACTATAACCGCCGCGCTCCCCAAAGTATCAGCCAACACATGAAGGTAGATTCCATACATGTTCTCGTTGTCGTGAGAATGCGAGTGCGAGTGTGAGTGATCATGCCCACCCTTCTTCTCGTCCTTGTGGCCGTGGTCATGATCGTGACTATGTCCATGCCCACCACAGCCACCGTGAGAGTGTCCATGGTCGTGTCCATGATGGTGGTGACCGAATGCCGTCATGCCCACCAAATTGACTAGCAGGCCCAATGTGCTGACAACGAACAGCTCCCCAAGCCTTTTCGTTTCTCTACCCTCCATCATTCGCTCACATGCTTCAATCATAATCTCCACACTGATCAGGACCAGGAACACTCCATTCGCAAAGCCACTCAATGTCTCAATCTTGCCAAAGCCATATGGGAATCGTTCGCTCGGTGGCCATTTACTTGCGACGGCAGCAAAAAGACCAACTGCCAAGGCCACACAGTCGAAGAACATATGAATACTGTCACTAAGAAGACCGAGTGAATCTGTGACATAGCCGTAGAATGCTTGAACCATCATAAAGGACAGGTTGAGTCTGTAAACAAAATGGGGGTTAGCGGGTGGACCCATGACATTTAGAACATCAGGAATAAACCGAGGGACAGCACATACGACATAAAGTAAAATATTCGACGGGAGTCCTTCTCGACGACCACTGCATGGAGAAGGGGCCACCTCGCAATGCGCGGCAGTAGGAATTTGGTAAACCTTGACCGCTTGGCAGCATGGTCGTGGCCGTGATGGTGATCATGGCTGTGGCCATGGCCGTGATCGTGGTCATGATGGTGGTCATGAGAAGTTGCATCGGCGCGTACTCGAGAAGCCGGTGGCTGGTATATCCCGGCAGCATCGAAGCTGGCACTTGTCGGCGTCACCAGAGGCTTTCCTCCCGCCGTCGAGTCTGTCCTCCAGTGTCCGTTGGATCCCAACGCCGGGCCTAGATTTAGCGGCTTCGGGATGCCCGAGCTCGCTCTATGATTGGCGTGGTTGGTGTCATGGTCCTGGCTGCGATTATGGGAGTGTCCGCCGTTAGATTTGGATTCTTTCCTGCTTCGAGTCGGACTCAATCCGCCTAGTGACGAGGTATGGGAGTGGCCATGGCTGTGGCCGTGGCTGTGGGAATGTGAGTGCGAATGCGAGTGAGAACACCCATGATCGGAGGAGGCGTGGTGATGGTGGATTGCCGTCGCTGGCAGGGCGTACGTCGATGTCATGGTAGAACTATGCTGAGGGGTTTGATATGTCGTTGGTTAAAGTAGGAGGAGCGTCAATGGCCCCTGATGCTATCTTCTGGCGGACATGTGGTTGTGACGTCGGAGTCGTGGGGAGGAGGGGAGCTGCACTGGGGCTGCAACGGTTTTTGATCGCGATGGATGGCGAAGTCGATGGTTGGAAAAGTCGCTCGTCAGGCGGGAATCTCGATCAGGCGTAACTCCTAAGTGGATGATCCTTGGCGGTCAACAGAAATATTCATTTAATTCAAGACGTCCAAAAAGCAAGACAATGCATCGTCTCGAGACCCGCAATCGCAACGGATTTTGGCTTATTGGTGCTGAGACATGCACTTACCGATGGTCGCTGTTGGTATCCGTGGTCACTGGCCAGGCCCAACACGGTGGAGGTGCCGCGCTGGTTTCACACGTCGTTGGGAGAGAGGCGAGAGAGAAATGTCAATATGTCGGAGTGCGGCGAGGGCTGGGAGAGAGGGAAGATGAGACGACCCGACTTTTGATGTGTTTCCAGACGGTGAACGTCGTGCTGTTGCTTGCCCAGCCCAGACTGCGTCCCTCCACCTTCCCTTTCCCTTGTCGCTGGACTCGCTGTACTCCACGGCCGCCTTCCCTTTTCGACCCCTGAGCCGGGCTCGGGCTGGTGGGGGAGGGCTATCAAGGTCCATGAAGATCGTGGCCTGTGATTGGTGGAGTGGCTGAGAACGTGTTGACCCCTGGCCCCGCCAATGCACCGTGATGCAGCCCAGACCGCGACCATGCCACCCAGCTAATCTGCGTTAATGAAGCCTCACATTTGCAACCTACCACTAACACCTTCAACCGCACCCCATTCCAGCTTCCTAATTAAGCTGATTAACACAGGGCTGATGTCTTTTGACTCCGGTAGCATCACGGGGCTGCGAGTTTTTGGTGTTGGCAGTAGCACCTGTCATTCTGTCGTTCTGCCACACGGAGCCTACCTTTCGTGTAAGGTCTGAGAGTGAATGAAGGTTGGGCTGTGAGAAGTCGGCTCGAATCTTGGAAGACAGGCCGATGCCACTTGGCCTTAGTCACTATTAGCCATCAGTTGGCTAAAGTGAATCTAACTTTGACAGACTCAACGGCTCACATACACCAACACCGCAAACATGACAGGGCTCATCAGCCTTGTGCTGTTGGGCTTATTAATAGCTTATATCGTTTTGCGGCCCTCACGATATTCAGAACAGTCACCGGGGAAGGGGGTACCAATCCATATTCTCGTACTAGGTGATATTGGGCGGAGTCCACGCATGACATACCATGCCTTGAGTATAGCGAAACATGGAGGAAAGGTGAATCTAATTGGGTATCTCGGTATGCACTTCTCAGTCAGCGCCGACCTGCTCTACTCACTGACACACAACCCAGAAACCGACCCTCACCCTGACCTCGTCGCTAACCCCAGCGTCACCCTCACTCCCCTCCCAGCACCCCCAACTCGACCTCCATCAGTCCCCTTCTTACTATTCGCCCCCGTCAAAGTCATCTACCAAATCCTCCACCTAACCTACTTGCTTCTCTACCTCCTCCCCCCCTCCGCCTGGCTCCTAGTCCAAAACCCACCTTCCATCCCCACCCTCGCCGTCGCCGGTCTGTCCTGCCGCCTCCGCAACACCAAACTCATCATCGACTGGCACAACTATGGCTGGACCATCCTCTCCTCCACCAAAGGCCCTTCCCACCCCTTCGTCAAGCTCTCCAAAATCTACGAAACCTACCTCGGCCGACTAGGCTCCCACCACCTAACCGTCACCCACGCCATGGCCCGCCAGCTCCGCTCCCCTCCTTACAGCATCCCAGCTCACAAACCAATGATCGCCGTCCACGACCGCCCGGCAGCCATCTTCCAACCTATCCTCAGCCCCGACGCTCGAGAAGACGCTCTTGCCAAGGCGTTGTTCCCGTTTGGAATGGAGTACCTCCATCTTGTGCTGACCGGGAGGACGAAGTTGCTTGTATCGAGCACCTCCTGGACGCCGGATGAGGATTTCTCGCTCTTGCTGGAGGCGCTGACCATCTACGCCTCTCAGCCCAACGCCGTGCCGATATTGGCCATCATTACTGGAAAAGGCCCGCAAAAGCAGTACTACCTCGACAAGATCGAGGCCCTGACGAGAGAAGGGAAACTCCCCAATGTCACCATCCTCACGGCATTTCTCTCCTTTGAGAATTACGCCAAGCTGCTGGCTTGTGCTGATCTGGGTGTGTGTCTTCATATGAGTTCTTCGGGAGTGGACCTGCCGATGAAAGTAGTGGACATGTTTGGGGCTGGGTTGCCGGTGGTTGCGTATAGCGGGTATGAGAGCTTTGGAGAGTTGATTAAAGAAGGGGTGAATGGCAAGGGGTTTGAGACAGAGAAGGAATTGGCGGGGATATTGGGAGGGCTGCTAAGTGATGCTGGGGAGAACGAGTTGAAAGTGCTGAAGAAGGGAGCGGTGGAGGAGGGCAGGAGGAGATGGGACGAGGAATGGGATGGTACAGTGGGAAAGTTGATGGGGTTTGTTTCCGAGGTATCTCACTGAAGGTAGTTCTGAGGATGTGTCCGTCAGTCGCTCAAGCTGTGAAATGTGCCACCTTGACATGTGCCATATTTGTCTCGTCTTGTTCTGAGACCCTAGCTCAAGATCTGTTGAATATTGAAGAAGACAGCGCTGATTTCCCATGCCCGAACGCCAACCTAGCCCAGCCTCATTTAATCCTCCCCCAAACTCTCCCTAACACACTTCCTAACTCTCTTCCTAAACTCTTTCGATTGCCCAGCCCTCTCCTCCCTCAGCAGCACTGCCGCATCCAAATTCGCCGGGCTTTCGTCATTCGGGTCCTCAAACAGACTTATCACACTCAGCAATATCGACTCTGGGCTCTGAACCGGACTCCACCTCTCGCTCGCCATCTCATACCCACTGATATCCTCTTCTGGGGGGTGCAGGATGGAAATGCAAAGCTTTCCGTCGGGGTAGATGTTTGGGTGGAATGGAATTGGCGACTGGAAGACGAGCTTGGGCGGCATCAACGGGTAGGTCGTGGGGAACGTTAGAACGGCGCGGAAGTTGCCTCCTGCGAAAACCGATTAGCAGGGAGAGCTGGGCGAGGAAAGGGACTGGCTAATAAGGGGGGGGAAAGCCCACCTCCATAGTATTTACACTCGTCGCTGATCATCAGCATAACCTCCCACTCGAAAATGTTGTTGTCGGAGACGAGACCGCACGAAATACCGGGGATGTCTTTGTCAGTCTGCATTTGTTTGAGCTGGCGTCTCAGCAGGGCGGCTGCTGCCAGCGCCGAAGTGGAAGAGCTCGACATGGTGCCCCGATTTGATGGGTGGTGGGAGGTGATGGTGATGGGGTTGGTGTCGTGTGCTCGATGCCAGCAGAATAGCTCTGGCGGGGTTAGGAGAGTTCCTTCGAGCTGACGGGAGATGAATGTGCGAGGTGAGAAGAGGTCGAAGTAGGTTCAGTAGTTCGCCTGGGGTCAAGGCTGATTCTAGCAAGGGCTGGATGCTGTCGTGCGATCGCGGGGCACTGGTTGTTTGTCGACTTTCAGTAGTGAGAACGATGACATGGGTCTACGGGGATTCTTGCAGCGGCGGGATCAAAGCGGGTGGTTCCCCGCCCTCCCGAATCGGCGTCATGAACGGCAACAGGGGTCCCGTTCGTCACCTTTGATCCGACATCACGGGATTGGACCTCCTGACTGTTTGCTTCCTGATATCAGGAGTATCCAATCTTGTTGAGTATTTGGACCTGCGCTGTTTGCCTGCAGCGGTCCACTAATTAGCTCCTAGAAACAACACTATCCAGTCCGGTAAGACTCCAAACGCCGCGACATGCATGTGGTATCTTTTGCCCAACCAATCTTTGCAAAAGAGAACAGAAAGAAAATCAAAAAAAGAAATAACATCATTTCTTCGTTGTGGTCCCGAAGCCCGTGAACCCCATGGCAGCCATCATATCGTCCTCGTCATGCTCGCCTTCGATTCTTACATCCTCGCCATAATCAGTCTTCGCCTTGAGCGCCGCCTCCTTCTCCAGCCTCTTCTTCTCCTCGGCCTCCTTTCTCTTCCTCCTCTTCTCCTCCCTTTCCTTTTCTTCCTCCTCTTTCCTGACCTCTAACCTTTCCTGCAGCGTAATAACCTGCTCCCTCTTTAGCTCCTGCTGTCGTTGCCACAGCGCCTCGATCCTCGCGTGTACCTCCTCGGCCGTTGCCTTCTTAACATCGCCCGTGGTGCCAACATTGCGCAAATGCTGCATACTATTCGTGTGCTCAAGCCATTGTAAATTGTCCTTGAACGTCAGGTCGCAAGCCTCGCAGTAGAATCCAGCTCCCCTCCCCCTCTTGCCCACTCCCGCGCCGGCCGGCACAAGAGAGGTCGTGCCGATCATCTTCGAGAAGTCCTGCGTGGCATTGCGCGCGGTGGTGAGGGTCTCGGTGCCGTCCATGGGCTTGTAGTATTTCTTCCCTGCCAGCTTCGCCTCATATCGGGCTTTGCGCTCTTCCTTCTCGGCGGCTTCGCGGGCGGCGGCTTTGGCGGCGTACTCGTCGAGGTCATACTTCTTGCGAAAGTCGGTGTCACCGGCTGCTTGGCCGTAAGCGGAGCCTTTGTTGGACATTTTGGAAGATTTGATGCGATAAAGAGAGCTAAGTATAGTATTAGATTTGCGACGGATATTGAGGATGAGTTGCCGTGTCGGCGACAGCACGGAGAATATGCGAACTTCGTCGAAGGGTCAACGCGCGTCGAGAATTATAGCAGTTTGGCGATTGATGCGCACGGCCAAGAGTGGACAATCATCGACAGGGGGAGGAACTGGAAAGCTTGTCCCTGGAAATTTTGGTGGGGCAGCTCTGGCGGGGTAGGCTGATAGTGCGGGACTTGCGCCTCCGCCTTACTCCAACCCAGTCTGAGGTACCACTTAAACTCCTAATCCATCAAAAAAACATCTTCGTGCCCCTCCACATACCCTCCCCCATACAACCGCACAGTCCCAGTCTCCGTTCTCCAACCCAGTCAACACCGCCCAAAATGCTCTACCTAGTAGGCCTCGGCCTTTCCGACGAAACCGACATCACCGTCAAGGGCCTCGAGGTCGTCAAGCGCGCCTCCCGCGTCTACCTGGAAGCCTACACCTCCATCCTCCTCGTCGACCAAGCCGTGCTGGAGTCCTACTATGGCCGACCCATCTCCATCGCTGACCGCGAGATGGTCGAGTCCAACTCGGACGAGATCCTCCGCGACGCAGACAAGGAAGATGTTGCTTTCTGTGTAGTTGGCGACCCGTTCGGCGCCACCACACACACCGATCTCGTCCTCCGCGCGAGGGAACTTGGTATCCAGGTCAGAACAGTCCCGAACGCCTCGATCATGTCGGGAATCGGAGCGGCGGGCTTGCAGCTGTATAACTTTGGACAGACGGTGTCCATGGTTTTCTTCCTGGACAACTGGCGGCCGGCCAGTTTCTACGACAGGATTAAGGAGAACAGGGAAATTGGGCTGCACACGCTGGTGCTGTTGGATATCAAGGTCAAGGAACAGAGCTTGGAGAACATGGCGAGAGGGAGGAAGATTTACGAGCCTCCTAGGTACATGACTGTGGGAACTTGCGCCAGCCAGATGCTTGAAATTGAAGACGAGAGGAAGGAAGGTGTTTACGGGCCTGACAGCCTGGCTATCGGCGCCGCGAGAGTTGGAGGCAAGACAGAGAAATTTGTGGCCGGAACATTGAAGGAGCTTTGCGATGCCGACGAGCTTCTGGGAGGCCCGCTTCACAGCCTGGTCTTACTTGGCAGAAGAACACACGAGCTTGAGCACGACTATGTACGAGAGTTTGCCATCAACAAGGAGACTTGGGACAGGATATGGAAGGCCGATTATGAGGGAAAGCATTAAGAAAAAAAAATCAAATATGCTATGCTCAAGTTTTGCTAGCTCCCGGTATGACGCCAGTTCAATGTCTGCAAAGCTATGAAACGCAACTCCTTAATCTGTTCTATCACCAGGAATAACCTAGTGAGTCAGTCTGAGCTTCGAGACCTCCTCCTCACTGATCTCGCGCAGCTTGTTTACCACCGCCGTGTGACCAGTCACCACACCCTTGGCGACCTCGGTCAACCTGGTAGCAATGTTCTTGTGAGAGATGGCATAGTGGGCCGTTGCCATCTTGACGCGAATGATGCCGATTCTTGGGTCATTGGAAGAGCCATCGTGAACACCATCACCAAGGTCGCCAACCCAAGCCTTCAGATGAGGCTTGTAGTGCTGCTTGACGAGCTCGCGGTCGGTGACGATATCGGTGGTTCCACTGACGGACGCCCACTCGCCGGAGTTGTTGAGAAAACTGACGTTGATGTGTGTGTCGGCAGCGAGATCGTCAGTCTTGCCTGACTCAGTGTTGGTGTGGAAAAGGAGATCGAGGCCGCCATTTTCCTGAAAGATTGGATGTTAGAAGACAGGTTATCTAGTATTCATGTTGCGGGCCACCTACTTGAGCAGCAAGCGCCATGCATCTGGATACCAATTGATGTGTCTTGGGATTGACAGTAGTCATCATGCAGAACTTGGAGGCTTCCATGAACTTGCTGAGGTCGTCAAGTTTTGATTGCGTTGAGGCTTGGGTATCCAGGTTGGCCTCCTTGTAAGGATCGGGGTGCTTGACGCCCGATGTATTGGAGAATCCTTCAGACATGATGGCGGTGTTGTAGTATGCTTTGGAGTGGTGGTTTAATGCGGTTGGTACGTTAAGGGTGACCTTGAAGGTTTTGTTGGTAAGAAGCAAGCTGTGGGAATTTCTATGGTGGTGTTTGGGAGAAAAAGGAGAGCTCGTAGCTCCGGACGGCCTCGCTATATGGCTCGTTTGAAGCCATGATGTAAGACAACCCCGTGGACGCCAAAGACGCAGGGTACCTGAACTGCACTGCGTCATCGAAAGACAACCTGTGATATATGGGGGGAAGCCTCGGCCGTTCGAATCGGCGGAGCTGTCGGAGTATGCCGCCGCACAAAGGGTCGTTGACGTCAGTCTGATCCTCAGCTCTGTGCGGTGAGGGGCAGCTTAGCTCTTTGCAGCTTGGGATTGGCAAGAACAAGTGATTTGGGGCGATCAAAGCTATCAGTTTGTCCTTACGATCCACCAAACAACAGATGGCATGGAATGAAGTTGCAAACAATTCCAGACATTCGCGGGATCCCATGGTCTTATGGGCAAGCGGCCCTGATTCAAGACTCAACCGCATGTGGTGACGATAAACGCCGGCACCGCCGAAAATGCTATTCTCACATGCTATGTATGATGAGGCGCGAGCCACAAGTTGGTAGTGGCTGTGGTATTCGCACAGCGAAGATAGTCGGCTTGAACCTAGTTGATCTCAGCACGGCTGGAGCTTGAGGTTTCACTGGACCACGCATTGGATCATGAGATGGTCGTATAGTTATCACTCTCCATAATCTCAAGTCAACTCTAAGAGAAACTATGGACGATATCACATCCTGGAGCGTCACTTCCTTTCTCGAGATCACCTGTCAGAGACTGTTAGGCTTCCATGAGAGAAGTCGGGCCATGCCTAAATTTCCGGTTACCTTTCCTTCTCATTTTCTTTGTTGTCCTTCTTATGATACTCATCAATAACCATGGGAAAGAATCGCGATGCTTTTGTTCCCCATTGGCGGAGGACAGTTTGACACCCATGCCTCGTCGTCGTCGTAGCTTCCTTCCCAAAACGGAATCTCTGAGGTTGATAAGTGAGGTGGGCAGTTGAGGAAAAGGTGGGGTCCGGATGCTCTTGGCTCCACACATGGCACTGCGTACAGCACCCAAGTCCCGCGATTGCTGGTCCCTCCATCCACCCGAGTTCACTGTCGCCGTCTTTCCTTTTCCCATCGATATTTGGCGCTGCCTATCGCGAAAAGGCATAGCGATTCCCGTTTAACGTTTGAGTCTGCTGTCATATAATTTCCTAACCCCGAGGCAAAACTTCCTGCTTGCGGCCGTTGTATAGTTGTCAGTGGGCACCTGGCGAAAGTGGCGGCACGCCGACCCAAGATCGCTCGCCCTGGCCCTAAGCATCAACGGCTTCCCCGTTACCAGGCCTCTCCCTTTTTTTTTTTTTTCTTCCCACACGACATTTATCACTCGCCCCTTTGACTGACATTTTCGACGGACCTGTGCAAAGCGCCCACGAAGGCGACCCGAGTCTCAGGACCTCCGTAACGCAGTCCACAAAGCGCCCACTGCCCTGGAGTTTCCCGGATTCTTCACAAGTCTTGCTGGCCATTTTCTACAGGACCAACAGCCCCTGAGCACCTCCTGGCGCCGATCAGCCTTCCGTTATCCTTTGTCTCGAGCATCGCGCAACTTGATGAGCCAACAGTAAATTTCTGATTGCCCCCCAGCTGCTCCTTCCGCAATTCACTCCTAGGTCTGCGGGGATTCAGACACGCGACATCATTCACGCGGTCATCCCGCCATCACTCGCCCAACTTATAACACTTATCTCTGTCGACTCACTCATCGACCACTTAATCACTTTATCACTTCTGCTTCGCACATCTCCGTCGACATTGATCAAGCGACTCACTTTCACTCCAGCACCATCATGGATCCTTGGGACCATGAAAATGTGAGTTTTTATCCGTAAATTCCCGCACCTGATTTTTTACTAACATTCTTCTAGTTCAGTCCGCCTTTTGAGCTGCGTGATCAACAAGAGCAGGCTGAGGCATGGTACAACAACCCTGCTCGGCAGGAGAATAGGCGACTTGCCGAAGAGAATCTGCGCCTGAAGAAGCTGCTTCGAGAAAGTGGCATTTCCTGGGACAAACGGTTGACTCTCGACCTCAGTGATCCAACCGGGTCCCGTGGGACTTGGGCCGAGCCAGGAAAGAAGCCGCGCCGCTCATCCCGCAGTGGCAAGTCCAGCCAGCGCTTGCCAAATCTTCCAGTCGAAATCATTCTCTTCATTCTTGAGTACTCTCTCACGAGCCATCACCCCATCATCGACCCGCTGTCAAGGTTGAATCCGAATGCCATCACCTCTGATGAAAGGAAGATATCCAAGAACCAGGTCGCCATCAGCTTTCTAGCAACCTGCAAGGCCTATCACGCCGAAGGCACCCGATTCCTGTGGAAAAACAATTCGTTCATTTTCACAGATTACCTCACCTTACAGAACTTCTCTACCCTGGGGCTCGAGCACCGGAAGAACATGAGGCAAATCACAATGCGCATCACTGCGAGATACTACGACGACGATCCCGAACGCACTGAACATCCTGCGCCACACCCGAAGCCGACCGCGGGCCGGCGTGACCTGAGACTTCGTGTAATCCAACGCGTTCAGGACGACAACAGCCTGGCCCGACGTGGGTTCCGCAGTTACACCTGGCATCAGGTTGTCGATTTTCTCGACGTTTTGCGCCCACCTTTCGACCCCAACCACGACCAAACCAAACCGCGTCCTCGCCTACTGCCGGGGCTCGAATCTTTAAGAATAGACTTGGTGAACTTCGTCCCGGACTACCTGACGCCACCCGGAGGTCCGCAGCTTCACAATCTGGCATCCCACGACCTCGCACTAAGCCTAAGGGAACTCCAGCTCACCGGCCTTCCGGAGTGTCATTGGGGTGCCGACCTTTCGGCTGGGCTCGCCAGACTGGTCAAGGATGACGGTTTGTTCCTCAAAGCGGAGCCTACTTACATCTTTTCCAATCGCTTGCGCAAGCAGAGCGATATTCACTGGGAAATGAGAGCCATTCGGGCATGGAAGGTACTGGCCGATGAGTATCTCAAGAGCCAGAAGAAGAAGAAGGGGTCGTCAACCGCCGCCGCCGTTGGCCATCATAATCATCACTCGCATAATGGGCCCGTGAAGATACCAGCTGTGCCTGAGGAAGAAGGGGCCCCAGAGACGCAATGGAAAGAGCGTCGGACGCTATGGAAACGGGTACCAGTGAGCAGAGACGCCGTCGATGAGCGAGAATGGGTTGAGTTCGACCGCACCACCGGCGCTCCCATCCCCGCCAACGAGTACGGGGACCCGGCAACAGACAGCTACGATCCCGATGAACTTGTCTGCCACCATTGCCAGATGATGCACTCACCTTATGACGACGAGTACTGATGGGGGTTCCTCTGGCTGAATGTTCTGTAACATATCACATTTCTCGTCTTTTTTCCGGTTTTGGAACGACATACCACATATTTAATATTGCCTGGCTGGCCGGAGAACAACAGCTTCTTTTTCTCGTCAGTCATGGAGGATGGGTCTTGGCCTTGCGCTTGCTATCGCGGTCATGTTGGGGTGATCAGTCTGTCTCGGCACGTTTTCGGCTTTATCAGCAGAGCATGGGTGTCGACAGGCATAGACTGAGGGTTCCGAGTTTACATCGGACCCATTCCGGTCTGGGAACTTCGCTGCATTTATTTGGGGAGGCACGGTGTAGGATTAGGCAGTTGTTGGGGCTCCATCATGGATGCCGCTAGTGAAGTAACAAGATGGGGGTCAGGGCAACAGAAACGTTGTTATCTCTTCAACACTGTTTTTCTTTTGTGATGTTTTGGAGTGTTTGTGGCTATATGGGGGTCCAGCGAAGTGTGGTATCGAAGAGAAACGGGGCTGAAGAATGAGAGGCTGCCAACGAGCCTGGGGTCGCTGATACCCCATAGACCGAGGACTGCTTTGCTTGTCTTTTATTTCAATCTGCACGACCTGTTAGATGTACTTGTTTTATCGCTATATACCCATCCCTGTATTTAGATTGCTATGGATCATGGAGCCTTAATAGTGTTGTGTTCAAATGGTCGAGTGTACCAGGAATCTCGCAAGTTGTAGCAGTGTTCGGGTACCGTAGCCGTTTCGGCTGTGGACAGCGGAACAGGGGCTTTAAAACAGAGTGTCTGATCGGCAGTTATCAAATAGTCAACAATATACCTATTTGTAAGTCTTCAGGATTCATCATCGATGTCTTTTTTCATAATCCATTGGTACGTGTGCCATCGCTTATTATATCTCGTAACTCACAACATGATCGTTTCATGTTTGATCCCTCGCCAACCCCAAATAACCCCCTCTCCAAGCTTTCCCGATCTCGTTCATGCTTCTCGTTGCTGTTGTCTCGTTCGTCCTTGTCGTGTTCCCCGGTATGCCAAACCCAACATACTCCCCCATACTAGGCGGCAGATCCTCCACCCTCGTGCCCCAGGTACTCTCCCTCTCCCCCAAAACAAGAACCAGCTCCTTCCCCTCGGCGAAGAAGCTGTGGTCGATCCAGTTCTTGGTGTACGCCTTCCCGTCCAGCGTGGCCGATTGGATGTACACGTTCTTGTAGCCAGCGTCGAACCCGACGTTCCTCACCCTCGCCACCTTGCCCGTTGCGGGGCTGGTGATGTTGACCTCTTCGAAAAATGGAGGGGTGATCAGGTAGACGTTTTGCCCCGGGTTGGGGAACAGGCCCATCATGGCGAACGCCACGAACGAGCCCATGGCGCCGGAGTCGTCGTTGCCGGGGAGGCCGTCGGGGGTGGGACGGAAGGAGGCTGGGATGTAGAAGTGGGAGCGCAAGGAGGAGAGGGCGGGGCGGGCGGAGTAGTGGTACTGGAAGACGGTGAGGAAGGAGGGTTCGTTGCCGATGTAGGTGATGTTTGTGTTGTGGAGGTAGTCTAGTCGGGAGGTGAAGGTTTGGGGGCCGCCGAGGAGGGCGACGAGGGTTGATTGGTCGTGGGGGACGAAGCTTTTCGGTTTTGTTAGGGCGGGGGATGGGATTTGGAAAAAAAGGGGAGGAACATACAAGTTGTATTCCCAGATGGAACTTTCATATGTTTCACCGGCGTTGTTTTGCAGGGAGCAGGCGCTGAAGTTGTCGAGGTTGGAGCAGTTCAGGGGGTTTTGATAGCCCCAGGTGCGGTTGAGGTACCGTGGTTGGAAGAAGCCGGTGAAGCCTGTGTTTGTGCCATTCCACCATGACGAGGGCTGGTCAGGCTTGAACAGATTTTGCCAGTTCTTGCTGGATTCGAGATACTTGTCTCTGTCGGCCGTGTGACCCAGGCCATGGGCGATCTGGGAGATGCAAAAGTCGTTGTAGGCATATTCCAGCGTTCGAGAGATGCTGCGGGTCATGGTGCCGAAGCCTTTGTAGTCAAAGTCCTCGACTGGAATGTAACCGAGAGCTTTCCAGCTGTCGAGGCCGCCGCGTCCTTCGCAGCACCAGTCGTAGGGCTCGACTTCTGCGTCTTTGACTACGGCTGCGTATCCGTCTTCCCACTGGAAGGGAGTTAGTGATGAGATTCGGCGGAGGGGACGTGGTGAAATACATCAATTCCATCCTTCATGCCTTTTAGAAAGGCGTCTGCCAGAACGTTGTCGGCGTTGGATCCACCCTATAAGCGTGTTAGTTGACAATCAAGGGGAGAAAGCTGAGGGGATATTACCTGAGTATAGCCCTTGTTGAGACTCATACGACAGTCTGGCAACCATCCTGTATGTCGGTAAGTGTCGATGAGCGAGCGTATCATTTCTGCTACGGCACCAGGATCGATGATGGTGAGAAAGGGCAGCTGTGAGCGAAAGAGATCCCAAATGCAATAAAACGAGTCGAAATATGGCTCGCTGCTCTCCCACAGAGGATTTTCTCCAGTGTAGTTCTGCGGGTCGATCATCGTCCGGTAGATGCCACTGTAAAAATTGGTCAACAACGACCCCTGAACGCCAACAGGCGACACCTTGATAGTGCTCATTTTCTCTCTCCATTTCTCAGTAGCAGCCTCTGACACCTCCTCAAAGTCAAACTGTGGAATTTCCGTTTCGGCATGTTTGCAGGCTTGTTCAATGCTGATGAAGCTGTTGGCTGTCCGCACCAAAATTGGCTCTGCCCCCGAACTGAACCTCACGAATGCTCCTCCAGGAAGTGGGTAGCCGTTGATGCCCCTGGAGATGGTAAAGTTGCTCACGGCTGTGCTGGCCCGACTGTTGACAAATATGCCGCTGTCCAAAACATCGGCGCCCTTGAATTCCGTGCAGAAATGCAGCACAAAGGTTCCGCTGCCGAAGCTCGGCAGGAAGCGGGCGCTCCCGGTGATGCGTCCTGTCTCGGGGTCAACCGCCACGCTGGCGTTGTCCTGTCTGGAATTAGCCAAATCTGTCAGATCCTGCAGGATGAGCGGTTGAGCTGGTTGACCGTCCGAGCCAAGCGTGGGAAAGGTAAACCTAAACAGTGACGTGTGATGGGTGACGGTCATGTCGGCTCTGATGCCGTTGTTCAGGGTGATGCCGAAGGTCCCCGGTTTTGCCGTCACGGTGTTATTGCCGAAGCCCCCATCAGCAGCTCGACTCTTCTTGGGGAAAGCACATCGGTCGATGTCTCCTCCTGGGCAATTGGTGAAGGGAAACAGGGGAAAGTTTCCTAGGCTCGGATTTCCGCCGGTCCCGCTGTCGTGCATACCGCTGAAGCCTGTGACAAAGGCGCCATCCAACGTGAATCCGCCCTGATTGCTGGTACTATTAGTGTCGGCGACAGCCTTTGCCATCCCATATGGTAGTGAAGCCCCTGGAAATACATTTCCACCATTGCTGGCCCCTATTAATGGATCGACATATGCAAGAGGATCGAATATGGCATCCTCCAGCGCTTTCGCTGCCAGAAAATTCCAGCAGAAGACAAGGAGGATAAGCATCGTCTCGAAGCGCCAACAACGGTGACCGGAAAGGGACGATGAGAGTTCAGAGACTGGTGACCCCGAAGAGGACAGACCAGTCCTCTTATCCACCTGGGGGGTCTCATTTCATGGAACATGTCATGGCCCATGTGCGACGGTTACCGAGATGATTGCACTGGACGGGCCAGGGTGCAGAAACGGGTGAGAATGACGGATGAAATGAACCCCTCGCATGTTTTTAATCTGTGCCCGTTGCCTTGATCAGGTTCTGAGGTGCCATTTCATTGCTGGTTCCAGGTTACTGCCCATCTTTGATCTTTCTGTTTGTCTTGTGGCCTCACGGGCAACACTCTCCACGCTATGGAGCCCTCTTAACTCGATTTCTTGTCGAAACAGCATCCCGACGCAGGTGTTTGTTGACTCAAACACACTCTTCTGTGTTCCCACCAAAGAGACTGGGTAGAAGAGCCTGAAAAAGCCCCAAGCTCGTGCTGTGTGAGCGGAGTATGATGGTAACTCAGGTAGCATCAATTCCAACAACTCCCCTCTGCTTCAGTTGATGGCTCTGCCAGGCATCAAGCCCCACCTCGGGAGCTAAATTAGCGTCCTGCACGCCATCAACAGTCAACAGGGGACATCTGCCGAACCTACAGGGGTCTGTTCCTCCCTCGAAGCTCGGCCATCGTCCCATCTCTGAGACCTTCTCCAAACAACACTCTTTAGGGCAGGCGACAAACAAACAAATGTCTTCCTGGGAGTCAATCTCCTTCTCCATCTCATGGCCTGAAAATCCCGCAACATCCAACGGTTACCACGACGCAGGCCCGTGTTTACCCGCATCATCCTGGTGCCCCACCGCCGGTTGGACAACGGCTCTTGTAACACCTCACAGAGCGCCGTTTGTGTGTCGAACTTTCCCGAACATGTCTTGCGTTTACCTACTGGGCAGTATCTGACAACGAGCGCCGCGAACCTCCAGTCCACAACCAAGATCATTTGGCAGGTAGTTGGGTCTCAAGCGGCACCACTGCCGGGGCTGGAGGACGGCAACAGCTCATTGGATCATGTTCATGCTCTTCATAGTTGTCTGTACATGCAACTACCCACGTCCCCGAAGACACAAACGCTAGTTCGTATTTGAGGCTGATCATCTGGGGTTTGGCTTGAGCAGATAGTTTGCTGCACGCCAGTGTTTCAGGACATCGTGGATGAGATACCCGTCAATGTCAACCTAGCCTTCATCTAGATCCAGCGCAAGAAATGGGGTGGAAATCCTGGGAAGGCCGTGGTTTCCTGAGAAAGGTTTTCCCCGGCTGCGATGGCGCCACCAAGGGGCGAATCCAATGCCTGCCGGACAAATTTCCCAGCGCCGCGGCCTTTTGCAGCACACATGGGCCAGTACCGAACGGTGGACCGGGTCATCCGCTTGGCTCTCCAGTTGTCTGCTGAAACTGCTTTCTCCAGATGGGTTCTCCACTTGATCGTTCCCTTCAACTAGCCAAACGCCAGCAGCGTTCGCAGGCTCGCTCTCTGCAAGGACACCGGCATGGCACTATTGGATCAACCGTCGAGTCATTGCTGCCCAAGAACCATACCCCTGATAAGTCCCATGATTCCCCTGTTGACTCTCTGTCAATCATTGATCCATCTGTTAGCATTACTATGGTCCTTCCAACTACACTACTCTGCTCTGTCAAAGCCTTTTCGACCTCAAGTGTCCATGTAACCATCACCTCTGGTGAGTATGCCCCACCACGAACCCGTTTTATGGTGACACACTGACCGCTCGCCAGTTTAACACTTCTATCTCGGCACCAATGCTTTCGGTTAAGAGGGGGACACTTGACTCCCTATCGACGCTGAGTGATAGCCAAAGCCTACGTGGGAGCGGTATCTTAGTGCTGCCTTCTCTGAACGATCCGAGATCGAGTGTCCCCAATGCAACAGCTCTATCGCCACCACCGGCTTCGAAACCACCCCAGCCTCAACAGAACAGTTGTGTACCTTCACGCCTACGAAGTGATTCAGGCCTGTCACTACATACCAACCAGGCGGCATTTAGACAGTACACCGATTACAACTCTGATGGATCGGTTCGGTCAGGATCTAGCCATACCAAAGCCGGCAGCTCAACCGAAGCGGGAAGCCTAGACAATGTACCGATTGGTCCGAAGCCCAGCATAGCCCTCAAGGACACAATTCTCCAAGCAAAGCTCCTCCCCAACTTCTTCGACCCAGCCGTAATCAAGTTGGCGTTTTCCAATCCGACCACCGGTCACAAACTCTGCCGATATGCTGCCAGCAAAGGAGGAGCGGTGGCAAACCAAATGGACTTCTTGATCAGGGTCGATGATTACTTCCGTGCGTTTGGGAATATGACGACGCTGGTTAGTCAGATCACGACAGAGTTCACGGGCATGGCAGCATCAACGCCGATTGAGCTGCCACGAGACGTGGCCAACATGCTGCGAAACAACACCAAACACTGCGCGCGAACGGCATTGCCGTCTTTGGAACGGCTGTACCGGGAAGCAAAGGCTGCTGTGGAAGAGCGGTTGGCCGAAACACTTTACCCAGAGTTCGTCAAATACCAGCTGTCACAATGTATGAGAACCTCGCTCTCTGCAAAACAGTCTCTAGCTGGCGGCTTCAGATCTACCTACCCAGGTCTTGGGGATGCCTTTTGTTTGACCACTCCTCTTGAGCCTGATAATCCCATCATCTGTGCGTCAGACGGCTTCCTGAGGATGTCTGGGTATGGGCGCGGAGAGATCATGGACAAAAATTGCAGATTCTTCCAGGGAATATCCACCGATCCTGCGGCTACACGGCGTATTAGCGAGGCTGTGTCGGCTGGACAGCAAGTATCAGAATTACTCATCAACCATCGCCGGGATGGGTCTCCATTCTGGAATCTCCTGTTCATTTGTCCATTGTTGGAGGGCGGTACTATCCGGTATTTTCTTGGTGCCCAGATCAATGTCTCTGAAAGTATGGGATCGGACTACAAGGACATTCTGCGCATTCTCAACTTTGGCTCTCCTGGAGCGCAGCAACAACAGCAAAGCCAGCTGCAATCGGAAAAGGGCGCTCGGCAACAGGAGAAACCGGTCTGGAGGAACCCAATCAATGCCAATGCTGAACGTCCATTGAGCTCGAACAGTACACAACAGAGGCCAACGCCCCGCAGCCGCTTCTTCAGAAGATTCTCTCAAAAGGGTAGCAACACACAACCCAGGACTCCGACTCGGCCCAGTACACCTAGAGCAGACAGTCTACCTCAAACCGGTTCAGCAACAGCAAAGAAGGCCATGCTACCAACTATATTGCGCCGAAAGTCAGAGGCATTACCAGAAGAGTATAGCACTCCATACTCGCGGTACTTTGTCTTGAAGTACACACCTTCTCTGTTCTCGACCGCCACAGCTACAAGCGCCAGCACTGTCCAATCTACTCGGTCCAATTATCAACTTGGCTCGTCAGCAAACAGCGGCATCGCGGCACAGCTGACAATTTCCTTCTCATCTCCCTTCGCCCTGGCCATGCTAGGTCTCAATGAACCCAACGATGCCAAACTTGTCAGTGGCCGGGATATCTTTGCCGTATTGACGCCAAACGCCGGGACCATAAATTCGAGCAGCAATAAGCAAGTCAGATCGACAGTGTATTCTGCCATTGCAGCGGGCGAGTCGGTCAGTCTGAACATGACCACAACGATCTTCTCGCCACCCACGCAACAGCCAACGTCGCCTGCCAAAAAAGGGCACACGAGAGGAAACAGCGCCATCAAAGCTGGAGATTACCAACCCTCCAGACTAAGCGATACCTTGGATCGAGGAGCTGATTTTCTGAGCTCGGTGTTTTCACATAATGGAGCAGGATCTGGGTCCAAAAACAACACCAGAAAGGTGGTAAGCCATTGGACACCACTGAAGAACGGGGACGGAGAAGTGGAATTTGTGGTTGTTGTTTTGACTGCTGCCTCTTGATTTTTATATTTTCTGTCTCGTCCTGCTTTGAGACGCTTGGTTTATGATGATGTGACGCTGATGTTTGATGGCTTATGTGGACTAATGACTTTGCCAGTAATGATGAGTTGGCAGGACAGTATTGATGAGTTAGACAAAATAGATGAGTATGACCTGGAACTATGATCAACCGAGGTTAGGTTGAGGCACTGAGCATGCTGGTGGCTAAAGTGATCGTCAATGATCCCACTTTGACCCAACACCGGTAGTTTCTTCGGGTATCACCACAACGTCTCATTTGTGTATCCAATCAAAGTGGCGTTATCCACAACAAAAGTCTATCCATTACACTGCATCACACATGGCGCTTATATACCAGCCCTTTACTCAGCCTCTTCCGTCTCCCACGACACCTCTCAAAACTCTTTGGTCTCCCCAATCTTACAAACTCCAAACACCCCTTCCTCTTCTATCCCACTCCTCTTCAAGGCATCCTTCAGCAACCTCGGCGGCTCCTCCACCTCCTCGCTCGTCAGTACCCAGGTCCCCCAGTGTATCCCCATCGCCTTCTTGCATTTCGTGTCCTTGAAGATCTCCACCGCGTCATACGGGTTTGCATGCATCCAGCTAAATAGCCACCGGGGGTGGTACGCTCCGATAGGGATCAATCCCAGATCAAACGGTCCCCTCCTCTCCCCAATCTGTTTAAACTGCGGACACTTTGGCAGGCTCTCATATTCCGGCCCGTAATCCGCCGCTGGATCTTTCCACTGTGTGACTGGCAGCTGTGGCACCCGTCGATAGCCGGTGTCACCACCGAACCAGACACTCTTTCCCCCGGACTTTACCCCCCAAGATGCCCACAGCGTTCGGTCATGATCAAGCCCGTTTCGTCCGGACGAATGCTGGCAGGGCAAGCATGAGATCTCGGCTAGGATTTCCCCGCCTTTGGTGTCCCCTTCAGGCGTCAGGGTCATCTTGACATCCTCCCACCAATCCATCTCCGTCACCCTCTCCACCCCGGATGACTTGAACCACTTCTCCAGCCCCAGCCCGACAAAAAACCAGGCATTTGGGTGGTTCTTTTGGATTTCCTTGATGGAGGAGTAGCTCAAATGGTCGTAGTGGCTGTGGGAGATGACCACGGCGTCAACAACCGGGAGATCGGCCAGTTTGCACGGTGGCTGGGTGTACCGCTTTGGACCGATCCACTGAACCGGCGCGCAGCGGTCTTCAAAGACGGGATCAAACAGCACGCGGAGACCGGAGGGGAACTCGACGTAGTAGCATGCGTGCCCGAGCCAGGTTGCTCGGAGGTTACCATTGGTGTTTGTGCGAGAGGGAGAGAGCTGCGGTTCGCAGCAGGGGATCTGGGCTGCTGATGTATCTGGGGTGGGGAGATTCCCTTGGATTCTGGCCCTGAAAAACAACGTCAACATCTATCCGCCAAAACAAAACTGAAGAAAAGAAGAAGCTTACGTCAAAATCGCCCTCAGAGTCTGAAACATTGTCGGCTTGGGATCGCCCGCCGACGGGTACGGATTCCGGAACTTGACATGATTCCCCTGCGCATCCTTCACATGGTGAGGAATGTCCACTGCATCCTCTGGTATATCCTCCGCCCTCACCGGCTTTGACACCGTGCTCTGATACATCACCACCGCCGCACCAGCAGTAGTACCAACAGCAGCAGCCATGGTAGCAGCAGCAACAGCTGTCGAGACCGGAAAAACAGCTGATCTCCTGGGAGCAGAATACCCAAGTAATAACCGTTGTTGTTGGGCTCGGTTATACGCAAAAAACGACCTTGTCGAAGAAGACGCTACAAATCCCAGTCGATTAACGAGATATCGGATACCCAAAAAACCCATCCTGAACAAACACCAGGACCTATATAGGCCAAACGAAACGCCAAAATGCGGGGCCTTTTATTTTCTTTTAAAAAGCAGCCAAGCTCTTCAAAGAGAGAGAGAGATGCCCAGCCAGGGGTGGGCAGATAGTTAGGCCGCGCGCTACGGTTTCCGGGGGGGGTTATCCGAGTTAGCGATTTCTTCTGGCGCAAAATGCTGCCAAATCTGACCAATGTGTCCCCTCCAACACCCAATATTGATGCCGAACCAGCCATACAGGAGCTGATAAAAACGCCATCGAGCATTTTTCGTGTTGGTTCTTTGTCGGCCGCTAATTCCGCCGGCGACTAGGAGTGGAGCTTGTGGGAGGGTGTCGGCCCCGGGTTTGGGAGACGCCCGATGCCGAGGGACGAGGGTTAGGGGTATGTGCCACACCCCTTATCACATGACCCCGATGATTGGCCCGCCTCCGAGATGCTGGCGGAGCTCGCCGTTTTGTGGGATCGTGGTTTGACGCGTTGTATCAATCCACCGACATTCACACGGTTGATATTTTGACAACAGCGGTTTTCTATGCGACAGGATGGGAGATATCGTTCACCGTCTCGGTGGAGGCCAAATGCTCTTATTAGATGTGACGTCACCCACAAGCCCGTTCCTTCACGGCGACAGACAAGTCGCGACACAGGAACAGCTCGCGCTCACATTCACATCCACTTGACCAAAAAGAGATTGCGTAACCAGCAGTGGTATTTCCTGATATCCCTCTCACAGGTATACCAGAGCACTCAGTAAACCAAGCGAATGTGAGTATCTGCTCAACAGAAACCAGATCTCTAAGCCATATCCCCAAGCTCAATGCCCATGGCCATTCCAAAAAGTATCTCGAAATCAGCTTCCCCTGATCATGCTCGTCTAGCAGTGTCGACCATAAAGGGGATTTTCGACGGCGTCAAACCAAAATCTATCCCGTCTCCACTTCAGTGCACGACAGTTCCATCTCCGAAGTCTGCCAAACACTGAAGTGCCTGCCCCCTAAGGAGCAAGACGGACAGGCATGCACATCGGGGGCGCAAAGCCGTTCATGGGGGCCGGGACCGGTCCGATGGGGCCAACAAAGGTAACGGCGGGATTGTACGAGGTGATCTGGATCGGGATACCGGCGTTGGGACCGACAGGAGCCGTGTAGACGATGGACTGGGTGGCCATGGACACGGGCGAGGCACCCATCGTGCTAAAGAGTGAAGTCAGTTCTGCACACTCTCGTTATGAGTTCGGCCCACAAGAAGGAGTTGACTTACTACCCCATCATGGGCATCTGCATAGCAAATGGGGCCATAGTGCGCATGTTGTTGGCAAAGTTGGCTCCAGCAGCTGCACCGGCGGCCGCGCCCGTGAAAGCGCCGGCAGCAGCGCCAGAGGTGGCACCGGAGGCCGCACCGGCAGCAGCCCCGGCAGCTGAGGCGCCGGCGTAACTGAAGAGAAGAAGATAAATCACTCTGGGCGATAGCGGGCGACTTGCTGAGGGGGGGGGGGGGGGGGGGGAAGGATAGGTACATACTTCAGGGCGCCGGACATGTCGGGCATGTTGCTGGCAGGGTAGCCGTGACAGCAGACTGGCTGCTGGAACTGCTGGGGCATCATATACCCGTTATGGCAGTTATATGGGCAAGGCATGATGGCGGTTTGGAAGTAAAATGTGGAAAATGAACGTGAAACTGATGAGTATGAGTGGCAGTTGCAGATGTTGAATCGCGGGTGGTGATGATGTTGTGGGGAACGGAGAGTTGAGAGCCCGTTGTGTAGAGGGAGAAGCGCAGAACGATTGCTGGGGGACCTTTAGTAGAAGGGAGTCAAGTGGTCACGGGATGTCGGTTATCAGGCAGGTCAAACTGAGGGCAGCTGTCACGGTATCTCCGTCGTCATCTAATCTCATTTGCGGGCAGCTGATTTGGTGTGCTGATTTGTTTGTCATGATCGGGTATGGGATGAAGGGCATGAGACCTGCGATCTCTGGACACAAGACCGCGCTGAAACCCTTCTGCCCAGTGTTGCCAGGAGGTATCATCACCGCTCTTTCGCGGGTGCTATCAGGCCATTCAAGGAAGGGAATGAGTCTGGTAGCTTTTCCTAGATGTCCCTACCTAATCATGCTGCGTACCGAGTACTAAAAGGTTCATCCATTACTTCGGGTAGTGATGCTGGTTAAAAAGAGACTGCTACACAAAACGTAGGCCTTTTAGAATAGTAAAGAGGTTTTAGAAGATAATTGACAGGTTTATTGCATTGACTATGTATTCTTTCAGGTCTGTTGCCATCTTTATATACCTGAGAGTCTATCTCGTGGTGTCTCGCGACTACCTATCTTTCAATGTTCTTCAAAGAGAAACACCAGTCTGCCAGTCCACTTTTCAGTTCATTTTCCAGCAAGAAGACAGCATAGATGCTAGATTTGAGCTATGCCAAGTGCCTGTATCATATCTGCCAGCCCACATACCACCTGGTTCCAAACTGCTGCCTGCAGCTCTGGCTCAAAGAGAGAATCCAATCCGCATCCGAAGTCGCACCACAGGCACTTGGAGACAATGCGCTGGTACTGACGCCCGAACCTTGAAGCCTGGCGGGAGATCCTCCTGATCTGCTCCACGTCGCCCTCCAGAACCGTAGGTATCCGGACTATTCCACCTCTCTATCTGAAGGAGAATGATTCCAACGCTGAAGAGCGCCAGGCAGTGTATTCCATACTGCAGCATTGCTTCGTCGACATCACAGTCAATGGCCAGTATCTGTCCGACACCCCTTTCAGCTGTGGCATTCGACTTTCCTTTCACACTTCTCTGCGTACCAGCTGTCGGGTTGAAATGTAAAGTGTTGAGGACTTTCGACAACGACTGCTCCTTCAAGAGGAAGTTCAGATGCTCCAGTCTCCACAAATCTCCAACTCCCCAGGGGGTTTGTTGAAGACTTACCTAGTGCTGCAATGACTGCCCGCGTTTCTCGCCAAGTTCAGCTGGTCGGTGATAAATAACTTTGTCCTGGCGTCATGATGTTGAATCAATTCCTTGAGCGATGAAAAGCAGGTTGGATTGACTTCCAATAGGGGGCAGTTGTGACACCGCAAGACTAGACACGGCCTGCTGGGTTCCTGTGGGACAGGTTGCAGGTGTGTGACAGCTCTGATTTGCCCGTCCATTTTTGGAACCGAGGTTTGATTACGTACAGTCAAAGCGGTTAGGTAGGTATGTGCTCGAAGTTTGGGCACATGTAAGGAGGAGTTTCTGTGACTTTTTGTTGGTAGTAGTAGCAGGTTTTGAGGGGCGGGGTAGTTTCTGAGACTATCTCTGTTCTCGAAGTCGTGCAAGATCTGAATTTGAGGTACGGAGATTCGCAGTCTACCTATCCAGTCGCCGCCGATGGAAGCTCAGCAGAACACCGACAACTCCTTTAATGGAACACTGGCAGCAAATGTGGCCAGCCAAGTGGAATTCATTGCTATTCTCACTAAATGAGCTAGGTACCGCTTCCAACAGTTGCTTCCCTATATAGCTGAAGTCGATGGCGACCCCCAGGCAATCTACTTGAAAGATCGATTCGGCACCTTCGCACGGTTTCAGTCCCGTTTCCACGACTAGGGTGACTCCTCTGGCACCCTTGAAGGGTTTCTTGACGGACACCCAGATGTCAAAATAAGGGCGAAGGTCCTACAGATGCTGAAACTTATAGGATACGTCTCGTGCGGTACCTATAGTGGGTTTATCCCCTTAGGAGTCGACTAGATGCTTACCTGTATATAATAAGAGCACGGACTTTCTTTTTAGGTACGTGTGAAAGTGTCCAAATGCCAAGTAAGAGCACAGACTTTTTTTCCAAGCATACGTAAAAGGCATCCGTAGCGTCTTGTCTCGGAATGTGACACATTAAACATTATTTTAGCTATCAGAGTTTTGGCACGGCGTAAGCTACTCTCGTCCGTAAACCCTCCGCGGATGGTTTTTTAAAAGGATCGGGACAGGTAGGTAAGTAATACCTTATTAATTTACGGACTAATAACGCGCTCATTCTCGCACTCGGACTAATTAATATAAGCCTTCATTAACTCTACTCTCCTCCTCGGCGCCCGGTTGAGATACAGGCAGGTATGTAAATACGGAGTCGCTGGTTGGTCAACTAGTTAAGGAGACTCGCCCGTGTGTCCAGAACTTATTGACTTATAAACCGCCCGCGGAAGGTTTCTCTCAAGGAGTCTCCTTGCGGCTCCATAATCTAGATGCAAAGCTTGAGGGTCCCTCGATTGCAGGCAGTGTCCTTGACATGATGACATGATAAGAGGCTCAACCGAACCGAACCGGTGCGTGCCGGGCATAATCACATGCATCCATACAGGGTCAACCAAGACTGTGTCCAGGAAACGGCTTCCGTCTGGCGTCAGGTTATTGGAATTGAGGCCTGACACGTTTGAAGTAAGTTTTGTTCGCATATGTGGTAGAACCTATAGTGTAGTCCTAGGAGCATAGGGCTATTCATCAGCCATTCCAGCCTCGGTTCTCGACTCTCGTCCTCTCCCTCTCTCTCTTCACATTGCCTCGCACGAGATCCATATTTCCTTTACCAGACAGGGCTAGCCAATGGCCCGAAAGGTTGTTAGGCTTTCGGAGCCGCCCAGATGCCGACAGAGCCAAAACACACACACCCGCGTCAGCATAACACGGAGGCTTTGGCAACCAACAAATATCTAGCCGACTCCGACAAGACGAAAGCGGTCATCAAACCGACCGCGCTCCCTCTCGATTCGGAATTAGACATTATTTTACCAAGCATGGAACTATCTAGTCCAGCACGCCATCTCTTTACCTGCTAAAATTACCCTGCATTGGCCACTCCCCCCGTTCGTTGTTATTTATCTCTTTTATTTAGACTCAACCCTGCTCTTGTCTTATCGAGACCAATACGGACTGAGCCAAAAATTTTGTCGGGTGTGACTATATAGGTAGGAAATGTCAAATTTCACAACTGCCTTGAGTCCTATGCATTTATACATGTGTGAAACTATCCACTCATGCAAGGCCGCTATTAAATAGACATTGCCCTCTTTACAATTGCATTCACTTCTATTGCTCAAGTGGCGGCCAACGAAAGTTCGTAATCCTAGTTGCTTCTTTTTTCTTGGTACATCTATTCCCACACCCGGCCATCACAAATCCTAGCCATGCCCGACAAAACATTGAGCATACGTAGAGCGACTAACATGAACATAAGGATATCCTCTTCTGTTTTTCAGCACACAGGCCCAGGGTAAACCTGCTTTGATGGTTTCCCGACATTCTACTTCTGATGTTCCTTCACCATCTTGTGGGCAGCAGCCGCGAGATCATTCAGCGCATCCCGTCGCTTGTACTTGGCATCCTCGATTACACCTAGAAACATGTCAGCCCGTGCCCAACAACTCAAACTTCTGCAAAGTCAAAACCGACCAATATCAGCATCACTCGCAAACTTTGAAGTCCATCGCACAAAGGTGCTGTCCTCAAACTCGCCCGACGTGACAGGCCAGCACCTGATGGTGCTCACGACACTCGAGTAGGTCAGCTCGGGCTCGCTGTTGATGACGCTGTAGGTGATGAAGTGGTCCAGATTCTTGTTCCATTCCATGCATGTCAGTCTTCAGCCGTCTCGATGAAGCAATCGTAAACTCACGCTGTGCTCATCTTGCTTGATCTCCACCACGCTACCATCCTGGAAGGTCCACTTGTAGACGTCCGTCTCGTCGCTGACACCCTTGACGATGTGCTCGGCTTGCTTGATGCGAGTCCAGAACTTGGGGAATTCGGCCAGCTTGATGAAGTGCCAAACATGGGAGAGGGGGGCGCGGATCACGGCGCTCTCGATGACTTCGTTGGTGGTTGCGATCGGCATTTTGGTGGTGTGTTGAGTCTTCTGTGCAGATGGAAGTTGGGAAATTGGTCTCTTGTGATTGACGATTTGGAAGGGTCTTCTACTTGTTGGTTCTGCAGTAGTGTGTCAGGAATTGTTTTTGTTTGCTTTGGCAGAGGACGTTTGGATTGTCATACGTCATAGCTCAGTCATTGGGGATGGGATGACACAAGTGGGGTTTCTGTGGTTTGCACCTTCTCCAATTCTTTGAGGAGAGGGGGCGATAGGCGGCTACCCGAGACTGGATGCAATAAAGTGGAAAGCAAGAGTGGTGGATGGATGGCGATGCTCACTGCTTGGCACCTCCACGGGCTGCATACCTTCCATCTGTTGGACTGCACCGCCATACCCAAAATGCATTTCCAGATGAAGAGACGCGGGATCAGAGCCCGCCCAGGCCGTTGAGGTGGAGAGAGCGCCAAGCCCAGTCCCTTCCGTCAAATCCTAAAATAGCGGCGCCACATAGGGCTGACCAGGGGCGAGCCGGTAATCCTAGCGACTCCATTGGCGTGTGGCTTTGTGGGGAAGGAACGCGCTTCGGACTGGCATCAAGCCTCAATCCTTTGGGCCTTTCTCGACGCAGCCTTGCAAGCAGGTGATTGAGCTCAAAACTCAAAACTCACGACTGGGACGTGCTCGCCAGCATGGATGCCCTGCAAGGAAAGCACACCCCTGATTCTGGCCGCCTGAAATGGAATGGCCTGAACTTTAAGGGCGAAAAGTATCAAGCCCGTGGAGAGGCCACGGGCTTGACATCTTCAACACGTCGTCAAGGAAGCAACGAGCCGCAGTCTTCCAATCTTATCGCAACAACGTATTGTTCGCAGCTGTTGGCGGGGACTGGTCGGATCTGTCATCCGTCAATCT
This sequence comes from Triangularia verruculosa, assembly GCA_033296885.1. Classification (NCBI taxonomy): domain Eukaryota; kingdom Fungi; phylum Ascomycota; class Sordariomycetes; order Sordariales; family Podosporaceae; genus Triangularia; species Triangularia verruculosa. The sequence continues at coordinate 141,347 of MU863925.1, read as the reverse complement.
ACCCACTCGAATGGCGTACTTCTGACCACAAGTTGACAATGGCCAAATCTAGGTGATAGGTGGCAGTGGCGGAGACTATGTTGTGTCCGCACTCGATGTTGGGATGTTGGGAAGAACCGACCGCCTGCCAGACTCAGCCCCGGCCATCCTAACATTCCAGCAGGGCAAGAGCACATCAGATCTCACACCCTTAAATCCTCCTGAGCCATCAAATAGTCAAGTCGGCTCCAGCATCCCACCATTCTTCCCGTCCCTTCTGTTTCGTTTCGATTCTTCACTTTGTGCGCATGTCGACTTTCCCCTTTCACAAACGCGCCTCGCCTCACCCGACCCACGAACCACCCCCCGACTTCATTAGTTCGGAGAAGTCTCGTTTGGCCATGCACCTGTAGTTCTTTGGGATCCGCGGTCTATCAATACTTCTTCTTTCTTCTTCAATATGATTAGCGTCCGGGGACTGCGGACGCTCCCGTCTGCCTTCGCCGTTCTTGTGCTCGCCTCGTCGATCCAAGCGGGTGCGATCAACTTCGACTTTTACCCTGTCACCGCGCAAAGCTGCATGTACGGAGCAGCGGACCTTTCAAACTGTGAGACCGGCGTTGTTCAGACTACCAACGAGTGCCTCTGTCAGAATGGGGGCGGATTCATCGAGAATACAGCGGCATGCCTCGGGTCAGACTCCCGCGGCGATCTTCAACAAGTCTACGACACAATGACCGGCGCTTGCAGGGACTCACGCACGCCCATGAGTATCTCGGAGAGGCAGTTTATGGACTTTGCAGATGGGATAACAGCCACCATCACCATGTCCACAACCACATCGGCAAGCACAACGACATCCTCCTCGACGACAAGTGCCACTGCCTCAACAGAGTCACCACCAGCTTCGAAAGAACCGATTGATGAAGGGAACCAGGGGCTGTCGACGGCCGCTCTTGCGGGTATTATTACCGGATCGGTTGTGGGAGTTACTGTGCTGGCTAGAGTAGTCTTCTTCCTGCTTCGGAAGAAGAGAAAGCAAGGGGAGGAATCGCATCCTATGCTCCCAGATCCGTCCAGGTTGCCCCAAGGACAGGCTGGCCACATATCCGTTGCGCCATCGGCAAGCGGCATGAGTGGTGGGTATGTGAGCCCACCCGATACGGGTGTATGGCCGCCACAGAATCAGCCAACGTGGACGCCATCACCAGAGCCCGCGAAACCGGCCTATAACCGAGTGAGCGGCTACAACTGGGAATCTCCAGGGCACTTGTCACTCCCCCCCGACACCCAGGCCCAGGCCCAGGCTCAGGTCCAGAATCAGCAAAGGCACACAACATTCCAGCCATTCCAGCCCTACATGTCGACGGTGCAACCACCCATACACGAACTAGATGTGCCGGCTGGTCGTCGTGCATCGGGTGGTGAAGCTCCGGTCGAGATGAGCGGCACACCCGTCCAATCATCCGGGCCCAGACTGACTAGACAGTCGTAGGAGGTATGAAATACACACCGGATTTGGGATCAGATCACCAGACGCGGAAGATAGAGGTTGGGGTTGAACTTATGCAGGCGACACGGCGGTGAGAGTGAAGCCGGCGAGGGGGTCAAAAAAAGAAAGAGGCTCGGATTTTAAACCTCCGTCATTTTCACGTAATATCCATTATATGTTTCGTTTATTCTGGGGTTCTTGTGCATGTACATAGTTCTTAGATACCATCTATTTTTTTTTTTTTTTTTTTTTTATCTCTGGCTAGGTGACGGGATGGCCGGACGGCGTGGGCGGAAATCTGGCCATTGGTGGTCGAGACGGGCAATTCCTGGCGGTCTGCATGGAGCAGAGTTTTGCTCATGGGTGTTGTAGAATCGGAAGATGCAATATGTCACGAGGCACCATGCAGTGACTGATTGCTTGCTGCACATGCAGTTCCAGCTTCGGGTTCGGGTCTCAGTTGGCGATGCCGTGCAATTAGCGCGCTGCCACCCCAAACTTAGGGGACGCATCTCCCTGAATTCAAGGCCCACGTAGCGGGATGGTGGGGGTAAGGTTCGGGTATGCTCCCCGTGGCCCGGGGATGCATTGCAGCTTCATCCCTTCGCCTGCCTCTTGTCATCAGATTGGCTTCCTCTACCACCAGCTTCCCGGCACCTGGTGCGCAATTGCCCCACGCAAACCGTCTGGCTCGCAGCGATGCCGTGCCCGGCACGACCTCCCTTTATCCGCGCCTGCAAGACCATCCGTATTCCTAACTCTCTCGATTTTGCCGTCATTCCATGTGAACGACCGGAGCGGTTGATCAGCGCACGCACGGGACGTTTTAGCTTTTGAGAAGCATCCATCAGCCTTGGCAGGGCAAGTTTCGGTCGCTTCATCCCATGTTTGACATTTTGTTTTCGCAGACGGAGGGCTCATCGACTGTATAGTCAAATGCGGCCCGGCTCGGAGGACATTTTGATATCAAGCTTGGCGTGCTACGACCACAATGTCCCGACCGCCGTCCGTACGCCGGTCTGCTCCGTTGATACTAACAATGGGTCCTGCACCAGGGGACCATTGGCGCGGTCTTCTCTCCAATCAACCTCGCCGTCTCCTGTAACTGACCAACCTCCGGTCTCCGATTCGGCGGCGCTCTCTTTTCCACCTTCTCCCTAGAGATGTTCCCGGCTCCCGTCATGTCTTATTAGGGTAGGGCCTGCATTTGTTTTGCAAAACTTCAGGCCGTCATACTTTTACTTCCATGTCTCCTTCCTGGACCAACTGACTGAGGTTTTTGCGGGGGAAAACCAGGTGCTACCATGACGTCCACGTCAGCATCGGGATGGTGGGACAGCCTCTGGCCCTGCTATGGCTGCTGCCAGAGGATATGGGTACGTTGCACCACACCGCCCTTGAGACAAAACGCAAAGTCCATTGACGCCGTTCTAGATACCATCGCTGGGCACCTTCAGTCATCAATGTCTAGGTGTGGTGGGCCACATACCATTATGGATTGCCCTCTTGACGGTCACGCTTCGTTATGGGCTTGGCCCAGTGTGGTCAAGATATCGTCCAGCCTGGTTACGCAAATTTGCAACCGAGGAGACAACACTTCCCGCTACCGACCAGGAGATTGGACTATCTTCGGGAAACAGAAGGTCAAAGTGGACGTCATGGACCTCGTCCTTGCTGCTGCTATCACTAGGGGCTATCATGCTCGGCACTGCAGGGGCGGTTTTATGGCAGGATGTTGCCCAAATTCTCTTGATACCAGTCGGCCCAGCGGTAAGCTCTGTTTCTTCCATACCCTAAGGGTACATGGCTGACCTGAACTGTGTAGGTCATATCTTGCATCATACTTATCCTCGAGCGTCACAGTACCTTCCCAGGGCCCATCTTTGTTATTAACGGAGCTTTGCTTCTTGTGGAATTGGCATTATTTATTGCAGTTCCTAATGTTGCTGGCGATGATTGGCCATCAATTGCTGTCTGGGCCGGCGAGCTATCCCTCACGTTCGCCTCAGCGGTCGTGATGCTCAATATGCCCTTGAGAGATCCCTACCTGGATAGCACCGGCATCAGTAAGCCATTCACAACTCCGAACTCTGACGCTCGCAGCCCCGAGGATCTCATCACAGCCTGGCAGTGGATGACTGTGTCGTGGCTGAGTCCTCTGATGAAGCTTGGCTACAGTCGGCAACTGAATGACAACGATGTCTGGTTTCTCGCTCTCGAGTTTCAGCATAGAAGGCTGCACACGCTTTTTCGTGAGCTTACTGGCACTGTTCTCGTCCGTCTGCTGAAGGCAAACGGCCTGGATCTCGTAATCACGACATGTCTTGCAGTACTCGAATGCACAGTGGAGCTGGTTGAGCCTGTCCTTCTGAAGCAGTTGCTTGGTGCACTGTCGTCAAGCCCACCAGACAAACGAACCGCAATGATATATGCGGGTCTCATGTTATTTGGGAGGGTGGTCAAGGCACAATCATCAGTCTTCAATATCTGGTTCTGTCGACGCAACTACGAGCGGTCGCGCGGGGAGATGATCACGATGATATACGAGAAAACTCTTCGTCGAAAGGCTTTCACATTCCCGAGCGAAGATGCTGATTCTATTGAAGGCGCCGACCAGAACCAGTCCGGTTCTCCATCTGACGGGATCTCATCAGCAACTACACTCACAGACAGTGAATCTCACCACAGTGACGACGTTGACAAGGCCGAGCCAACTCGATATGAGCGGCTCAGAGCATGGGTCCAGCACCGCTACCAGATCATCAGACCCTTCATTCCCCAACTCGGATCGACCAAAACCAGACCAAATGACTCGCCCTCTTCGACTGGCAAAATAATGAACATTTTGCGCAGTGACGTTTACGACGTGGCGCAACGCTTCTGGGAAGTTCCTGATATTTTCACCAAGCCTTTCAACTTTGTCTTTTCGGTCTACCTTATCTGGAAGATTCTTGGGTCAGCCGCACTGTCTGGTGCCCTGGTCATCTTGCTCGGCATGGCCATCAATGTTCTCCTTATGAAGGTCTTTGTCAACATTGAGAGAACGCGCCGGTCAATCACAGACGTCAAACTTCAGAGGACCTCGCAATTTGTCGAGTCTATCAGACATTTGCGCTGGTATGACTGGCAAGATGCCTGGTTGGAACGAATCATGGATAGCAGACGCGCCGAACTGGTCAAGAGAGCCACGGCCAACATTATTTCGCTCTTCATCAAGACCATCAACTCGCTGGTGGGGTTCTTGTTTCCTCTGGCGGCGTTCTTGGCTTATACATTGATTTCCAAGAAACCTTTGACTGTGGATGTTGCGTTCCCGGCATTGGATCTCTTCGGCATGTTGGAAAGCAGTTTGAGAGAGATGCCGCAGATGTTTCAGACGCTGCTGAATGCAAGGGTATCGATGCAAAGAATTGAGAAATTCATGACGGAGCCAGACAGGGAAAATGATGACTGGGATGGGCAAGGCGGTGAAGGGTCAGATGGCCCGCTAGGGGAGTTGGAGATTGTTGTCGAGGGAGCGTCGTTCTCATGGCCGGGGGCTACCAAGGAGGTGCTCAAACATGTCACCTTTTCGTGTAGGGCTGGTTTGACAATGGTCTGCGGAAGGGTTGGCATTGGCAAGACGGCTCTTCTTCAGGCGGTGCTGGGTGAACTTGATCAGCACGACGGCGAAAGGAAGGTCCCAAAGGAGGTCATTGCTTATTGTGCCCAGTCGCCATGGCTGGAAAGTATGAGCATCCGAGACAACATTTTGTTTTGCTCAATATACGATAAGGCACGGTTTGACCAGGTCCTCGATGCTTGTTGCTTGCGAGACGACCTTGACAAGTTCAAGTCGAAGGACCTCACGCTGATCGGCGAGAATGGAGTTGGCTTGTCTGGTGGGCAACGTGCCCGGGTGGCGCTGGCCAGGGCTCTTTACAGCCGTGCGAGGATTTTATTGCTCGATGATCCTATAGCGGCACTCGATCACCAGACAGCAACCAAGATCCTCCAAAATCTGTTTGCCAATAGGCAGACCCCTCTGACAGCTGGCCGGTTGATCATTTTCGTTACGCACCGGGTAGATATTGTCAAGCGCTATGCTCACCAGGTCATCGAGGTGGTCGATGGTGGGCAGGTTCAGCCGTTTAGCATGGAGGAGCTGGAGAACAATGAAAGGGAATTGGAACACCTTGCTGCCCTTGCTGCCGCCCAAGAGCGGGAAGACAGCGCCACCAACACGCCCGAGGAGGAGGAGCCTGTGCCCGACAAGTTCATCCAAGATGAACACCGCGTTCACGGTGGCGTTCTAGCCTCAGTATACTGGCGCTATGTCAAGGCTGGCAGGATCGCGTGGTGGTGCACTATGGTCGGTTTCTTCATCGCGTACAGAGGTGCAAAGGTTGGCTATTTTTGGTTTCTCAAAGAATGGGGCGAAGGATACGGCGACAAGTCAGAAGATGCTCATAGCCTCCACGCCCTTGGCTTGAGCGGCCATCCGGATGACCCTCAACAAGCCGTTTTCTCTCAGCACGTCTTCCAACACACTCGAGTTGGTGATACTAAGGGATGGCTTGACTTGAGTCGCTATCTGCCTTCGCCCGCCGAAAACGTTGTGCCTTGGGCTATCGGGCTTCTGGTGCTGTCTCTTATACAGGTCTTCACGGTTTCTTGCTCTGATGTTGCCCTCGTGGGCATCATCTACGAGGCTGGCAAGAACTTGTTCCGCGAGACTATGCAACGCGTCTCCAACGCCACATTCCGTTTCTACGACGTCACCCCGGTAGGAAGACTGATGAACAGACTCACATCCGACATGGGAACTATCGATGGAAGCGTGGCCACTTTGTTGCAGTCGGTGACATGGTCCGCCTTTGCCTGGCTCTCTGCTATCGCCGTCATCGCTATGATCACGCCGTCTTTTCTTGTTATCAGCATCATCATGACAGGTGTTTTCTTCTGGATCTTTGACCGCTTTCTTCCCACTTCTCAGTCATTACGGAGGCTCGAGACGGTATCCTTATCGCCCTTGATGTCCAACTTTGGAACGCTCCTCGACGGACTGGCCACGGTCCGCGCCTTCCGCGCCCAACCGCACTACCAGAACCGCATCGTATTCACCACCGACTCGTTCCAACGGATGGATCACTTTTACTGGTCTCTGCAAAGCTGGCTCCAGTACCGATTTGACTTGCTCTCCGCTTTCACCACCTTTGCCTTGACACTCACAGCGGTTTTGTCGGGTCTTTCGGGCGGCACCGTGGGTTTTGTTCTTGCTTCGGCGGCAAACTTTGTCAGATCGACCCATAGCCTCTGTCGCAAGTACGGTGAGCTGCAGATGCAGTTCGTTAGCGTGGAGCGTATCGTTGAGCTTCTCAGCCTGGAGCAGGAGCCCAAGGGGAGCTTGAAACCACCTGCTGCCTGGCCTTTGTATGGAGACGCTATCGTCTTTGACAAAGCCACCCTGCGATATGCACCAGAGTTTGAACCTGTTCTCAAGGACGTCTCGTTTACGATCCCCGGCGGGACCCGGAATGTGGCCGTCACGGGAAGGACCGGGTCAGGCAAGAGTACCCTTGCGTTGAGTCTCTTGGGGACGCTCCACCCCGACGTCGGGTCGGGTGGGTCGATTCGTATCGGCAATGTCGACCTCGCGGATGTGGATAAGCATGCGCTGAGGAAAAACATCACGTTTGTAGCGCAGGATCCGGTGCTGTTTGCGGGAACGCTGAGGGACAATCTCGATCCGCTTGACGAGCGGGGGGAGACCGAGAGGGCGGATGTTCTGGAGAGGGTGCTGGGTATGTCGGGGGGGTTCACGCTGGACAGCCCGGTGGATGGGGGAGGGAAGAACCTGTCTCAGGGACAGAGGCAGCTGGTGGGGCTGGGGAGGGCGATACTGAGGAGGAGTCCGGTGGTGATTATGGATGAGGCGACGGCTAGCATTGACGGGGAGACGGCGAAGTATATCCAGCGGTTGCTGAGGGAGGAGCTGAGGTACTCTACGGTCATCACGATTGCTCACAAGGCGGAGGCGGTGGAGGGGGCGGACTGGGAGATTGTGCTGGATAAGGGGAGGGTTGTTAGAAATGGGCCGAGGGGGGCGGTGACCGGTGCTGATGAGGGCTCGAGTTAGAAGCAGGGGATTTTTGGTGTTTCACATGGTGGAATTTTGGAAATGGGAAAAATGGAGTGGACGTTCATGACTGAAAAGCACACGATTTTGAGATTGAAGAGATTGCGTATGTTTGCAAAGGAGTATACGAATTGAATGAGCATTGCTATGAGGCAGTTTGATCCACCTTATTTTTCGATTTGGGCTGTGACGTAGTGCTACTACTGATACGAATCCGGTCTGTCCATTGAAGGACTTTGCAAATGACCCGGAAGCCGGCGCTCATGACGGAGCCGAGGAGGTTGGAGTTGTTGCTACTCATGATGCGAGGGTTTTTTTTTGGAATTGATTGTATCGAGAGGTTGGGTGGGTGGGCTAAGGTGGAGACGGGATACGGGGTGGTTGCTGTGGAAAGTTATAGGAGGAAGGGAGTTGAGCTCAGCTGAGGGTTTTGCGCAGGGTTTTGCCCAATCTGGATTCGTGAGTCGCGGGTCTAAAGTTGGTGGATGGTTGGTTGAGGATGGGGAACTAACTGGAGACTGGGTTTCTTTGTTGGTCGGTGGTTGTTATCGTAGGTAGGTAAGTATGAAGGTGGGACTAACTGCATGTGCAGTCTTTGACTTGCAGTTTGTTATTATAAAGATTGATTGTGATGCGGGTATAGTTCAAATTAGAGGGAAGAAAAGATGATGGTTTTACGCAAGATGTTCGATGTGTGTAGTTGGCTGGGTGGGAAATGAATGAGATCGATCAATGTCCTGTCCATCCCGTCCATTTGTGCTCATTGTCTTTTGAAAGAGCATGGGATTCTTGGCGGAAGGGATGTTTCTTTGAGTGCTATAAAAGGCTTTGAAATGGATTGTGTCATGGATGAAAAGTCCTTGATCTAGGTACCTGATACTTTGTCATGTTTGAATCCAAGTCTTTCTGCCTGCCTACGATGCCCTGCTACCTTGGCAAGAGCCATGGTCATTGTTGAATATAGTGTTGATGCATAGTCACGGTGAGGACTTGGCAAGGATATTGGTGTTTTGTCTTGACGGATGTGACATGGGGGATGACGCTGGTGGACGTTTATTCAATGAGAATTTGTGTTTCTTTGACGATGGGTAAGGTTTGCGTCTGAAACTCTGGAGTCTCCCGTCCCGTGTCTTTCATGGTGGTGTATCTTCGCATCTTTGAACTCGTGGCATTCAGGTACGATCGTGTCATTAGGAAGAATCCTAGATGCTATGGCTATTACGTCGATGGAGCTTGGCACGGCCTGTTTTGACTAATTGTGGCTTTTTGGAAGAAAGTATTTCACTAGGGTTGCAATATTGAATTATTCCTTTCTGTGCTTGTGTAGCCGTCCGTCGGTTGTGCCACCGGCGACTTTGAACGGTGACTGCGAACCTCGGACCCGGCGTTGGATGACGGATTGAGTTCGTGTTACCTGGGCCCCTTTCCTGTTTCCATAAACACCGGGGTGTATAGGAGATGAGTTTTTGGGGGTCGCAGCTAACTGCGAAATGATTTTGATGATGGGAATTCAGCAGAGCGAGATGCAATGCGAACTTCTATCTTCAATATTAGTGGAATAGGGACATGTAGCTATGGTCTCTTTACAACCGCTAGGATGGTCTAGTTGTCTTCCTGTAAGAGTTTTCCAAATTATGCTGTTCAGTTCTACCTCTTACTGTCATTTCTGGCATCGTTGAACAAACATAAATGCAGGTAAGAAGGAGGTTGTAGCACCCACTTATCAGCAAGTAATACCGCAATGCCCGGATTGGTCCTGGCACCAGAAATACATACAGAATATCGAACCAACAGCACTTTCACTGCCATCCTGGCACAGCTGTCAGAACTGTATCATGATTACGATCGTCCGGCTTTTGGCTCGGTTCTGTCAGCAATGGGCAGTGGGTGGGGTGGTATTTTACCAGAGATCCGACGTTGCTGTCGGAGGCGGGTGTTTGTTTGGTGCCTCTCGACGCCTGAGGGGTGCAGTCACTGATGTCCCAGGTACGTGCTGGTCAACGATGGTGACAGGCTGTAGTGTTCGAATTGTTCTTCTCGGCAAAAGAATGAGATGTGTCTCGGGTGATTCGCTCTGCAGGTGGTCGTGTTGGCTTGAGGCTTTTTCAATATTCCACGACGGCATCTGAGGTGATTCTCTTGGTACCAAACACAGACGTCAGAAACCGAAAAACGTCTTGGCCAGCCAATCAAAGACGGGCCATGTGCTCAGCCCGCTGCAGTCAACTGTGTGGAGAAAGCTGCGGTGGCCGCGATTGACTGGCCGCTGTTGGTCTTGGATTGAGCGGCCACCCTGCGGCGTGCATTTGCGAACGTGCCCTTTGTTGTCTTTGTGGGCACACTGCCTGATCGATCCAGGTACCAGACACAGCACAACAAACAGTACAGATCTGGTCCCTTATTCAGAGAAAGCTTTGTCATACCGCAGCTTGACTGCTTCGCAAGCCACATCTGTTTGTCAAATCTACCTACGGGCGCGTGAATGCGAATGCGACAATGTTAGCAGCCCTGCAATCTCCACCTTGGCGACAAAGATTGGTCCTCTGTCACCCAAGAGCTGAAGGTGGTGGAGATCACGAACCCCTGTCGCCCGGCACCTCGCGTGGCCTGGGGCGGTCCAATCGTCCAAAAAAAGGCTGGCTTCGTATTGACGCCGCTCTCTTTTTGTGTGTGTGTGGAGTGTCCTTCGGCGCCTGCGAGCCGGGGCTTCGCATCATACTATGGACTTTTCGGAAAGAGAAGAGAGACTAGAAGGAAACGAGCGATCCTGGATAGGTACTTGGGCAAGAGATAAAGATGCTGGTCAGCCCGCTCCCTCGGGATTTTGTTTCCCTTTCCTCACCTTCCGCTCACCCAGCCTTTGAATCTCGTACATAGACCTTCGGGTCACGCAGTCGCTCGTTTCCGTCTGCCTTTCTGTCGATTTAGTCATTCGCTCTCTGGGAAGAAAAGGGGTATACAAACATGCGCGCTTCTACCTGGTCTCTTGGCGCCTTGGCCGCTGGCCTGGTGGCTGCCACCGAGTTCCCCGACTGTGTATGGACCGTGTTCATCCCATGTTTTCAGGCCATATGGCTAACAAGAATAATAGCATGAGAACAACTGCTACCGCAACCTCATCGACGCCAAATATGCCGCCGAGGCTTCAGCATTCTGCCCAGGCTTCATTGCCGGCACCACCACAGCTGCTGCTGCCATCCCAACCAACTTTTACAACTGTGAAGGCAGTGTCCAGTCTGTGAGCTCAGTCTGCTCATGCATTGTGTACACCATGACACACACTCTGCCACCCACAACGGAGCCAACGGTCGAGCCCACTCCCACGACCGTTGACACCTACACTATCTCGGAGCCTGCTGAGCCAACAAGCACTTCGACTGAGGATGACTATTGTGAGGATGATGAGACCACTACTACTGAGCCTCCTGTCACTCCCACCGATGAGCCCACTGTCACCCCCACCGATGAGCCAACAGTTACTCCCACCGATGAGCCAACTTATGAGGAGCCCACTGTCACCCCAACTGAGGAGCCGACCTCCGAGGAGCCCACTGTTACTCCCACTGATGAGCCAACTGTGACACCCACCGATGAGCCAACTGTTACCCCTACCGAGACGGAGACTGAGGCACCGGAGCCCACTACGACTGATGATGACTATTGCGAGGACGATGAGACCACTACTACCGAGCCCACTGTTACTCCCACTGATGAGCCCACTGTCACTCCCACTGACACCGAGGAGCCTACTGTGACTCCTACCGATACTGAGGAGCCCACTGTCACCCCAACCGACGAGCCAACCTCTGAGGAGCCCACCGTTACTCCTACCGACACCGAGGAGCCAACCATCACCCCCACCGGTACCGAGGAGCCTACTGTCACCCCCACTGACGAGCCCACTACTACCGATGACGAGTACTGCGAGGAGGAGACTACGACTACTGAGCCCACCGTGGTCCCAACTGACGAGCCCACTGTCACTCCCACCGATGAGCCGACTGAGGAGCCCACCGTCACTCCTACTGGCACTCCTACTGATGAGCCTGAGCCGACTGTCACTCCTACCGATGAGCCCGAGCCTACCGTCACTCCCACTGATGAGCCCACCGAGGAGCCTACTGCTACTCCTACCGATGAGCCTACCGAGGAGCCCACCATTACTGATGAGCCTACTGTCACTCCCACCGACGAGCCCACTGTGACGGCCACTCCCAGCGTTACCACCACTGAGGATGAGGACAGCACCGGCACCGCCACCAGCGAGGAGTGGACCACCAGCACCATCACCACCACTACGGTTAAGACTATCACCCAGTGCCCATCGACCGTTCCCGCGTGTCCCACCGGTGGTGTTGTCATCGTCACCACCGAGACCATCGTCACCACCACCGTCTGCCCCGTGACTGATGTGCCCGCCGTCCCTACCACCACCAAGGGCGGCGAGGTCACCCCTCCCATTGTTACTGATGGTCCCGAGGTCACTGGCGGCCCTGGCCCTGAGGTTCCCCCCACCACCACCGATGAGCCCGAGGAGCAACCCCCTGTTGTCACTGACGGTCCCGAAGTCACCGGTGGTCCCGGTCCTGAGGTCCCCCCCACAACTACCGAGGAGCCTGAGGAGGAACCTCCTGTCGTCACCGATGGTCCCGAGGTTACCGGCGGTCCTGGCGGTGAGGAGCCCCCTGTTGTCACCGATGGCCCCGAAGTCACCGGCGGACCCGGTCCTGAGCCCACTGGCGGCAACGGTCCTGAGGAGCCCCCCGTGGTGGTAATCCCCACCTCTTTCGGCACCGTCACCGTTCCTGCCGTGACTGACGCCCCATCGTCGACCAACGCCCCAGTCACCGCTGGTGCCGGTCGTGCCGTTGGGCCCGTCGAGGGCTTTGCCGCTATGGTTGCCGGCTTGGCTGCTGTTCTACTTTAAAAGTAAACTTCTTTTCCAAGTAGGATATTCCTTTGGAGGACATGAATATAGATGATGAAAGCTATGTTTTTTTTTGGCAATGATACATATGTTTGGAGAAATTCTTTTGGGTATTGGAAATAAGCCGTTTTAGTTGTTGAAATATATTTGCAAAATGTAATGCAGAAATCACTGGCCGTTGTGGCAGAATTACAAAGACTTCGCTTCTGTAGCTGTTTTGCTTGCTTGCGTGCTCTCTGAGGTGGTCGTCTTCGGACTTGCTGGTCCTCTCTGCTTGGATTCTTGTTGGATTGCCATTTTAATTCTTGAAGCTGAGCAACGAACCGAGGCACGCCCAAGATGGTGGCAATTTTCTCTTTCCTGAGGAGCAGGATTTCATCTTTGACCACATGATTGATAGTGGCATGGCCTTCAAAGACGTCCCTCGAACGTCTAGAGATGGAAGGAACTACGGAAGGTGAGAGGGACAGAGCGGAAAGTGCGATGGCCGTGGGATGAAGTAAGTGGAAAGAACGAGGTCCAAAGTAATGGTGGAAAGCACGAGGGTGAAGAAGACTCAGGGGCAGGATGGAAATACAAAGCTTGACAATGACGGGTTGGATGTTATTGGGGACTAGCAACGCTCTAACGAAGATATTGCCACTGAATTCGACCAGCCATGCAACTATCACAACGAGACGAGCCACCTCTTCCCGAAGATGTCACACACACACACACTACCTCTACTGGGTCACAAAATTCTTCCCACTCGACAAGCACCTCCGCGGACACATCACCGGTTGCTGGCTTTCAAGGCTTCCTACGCGGCGGCGACAAACATGGCCGCAGAAAAATGAGACTCCAGATTCGAAGTCACTTGCGGAAGTGCCCAAAGACGAAACTGGTGGTTTCTGGGTATGCCCAGGGCGCACAAGTTGTCAGAGCAGCTCTTTTGTGCTGTTCGCAGACCCAAGGCTGCACAGCTCTCCATCTGTCACGACGGAGATAGTATCTGTCATGGATCGAATATGCTGCATCTGGCGCACTTGATGTATATTTTTGACACGGATAAGGCGGCCAAAATTTGTCATGTCACAGATTCGGGGCCTGTTGCCGGACATGCACTCTCCGGCGCAGACGTGATGATGGACAGCATGATGGAAGGCTTGGCGTGCGGGAATAGGGGTTGGCGTGTCGGTGTTATTAATGGCTGATGATGATGACTCTGCTGGATGACTCTGCTGGTTCTGGTTTCTTCTAAATACTCGGGTATTCTGTCTGCGGTATGAAATCATACCAAACAAAGAAGGGGTTTCATTGTCGTTGATCAGTGAAACCTTTTGATGACGCTGACCAGGTTGCCGGAGCGCTGGAGATTGATGATTTTCGGTTAGCGCCACGTGAGGGGGTTGCTCTCTCCCCCAGAAAAAAGGGGCTGGAATTTGCCATCTTCGAGGCTGTGTTTGCCATGCATACGGATACTCCGTACATTACGGAGCCGGAGAGCCGCTCTTCGCTCCCGCACCGTTTCGGATGGAACAAGACACAGAGTCGAGGACGCAAGGGAGCATAGCTTATCGTCTGGTATCATGTCGTCACCAAGAGAGATGGAGAGAGACAGAGATGCCCGCTGAAGAAGAGACGCAACGACAAGTGCGGGGCTGTCATCCATGATTTGTAAATTCCAGAATGCCTGGCACCGTCGCATTGGGCGTGCAGTCTCCGTAAACAAGAAGAGAGAGTGCCATTGGGTCCACGGTCTCAGACACAGCTCTTACAACTCATCAGAAGTGGTAAACAGTGGGGAATAGCGCTCCAGCGGACAATTAGCGCCCCGACCCACTCGGTTTCGAAGCTGCGCGCCGTGCGCACCACCTCCACTTGACAAGGAGAGCGCTCTCCTCTCCCGTCCTTACCTTTGCCGCACCGCACCGCAACCGCACCGCATCCAACACAAGCAAATCCAAACCGCCAAACAAGAATCCAGCAAACACTCCTCGACATTATCTTTTGGTATCCCGTATCCTAAGACCCTCGCTTCCTCGCTGCAGTCCCTTCTGCCCGACCGACCCTGTCCCGTCTGCGGCCACAGCAACCTACGATATCCTGTCTCCGGGCCGACGGCCTCACCAGATTGCAAAATGTCGTGGAAACTCACCAAGAGTATGTTGAACAACACGGCCCTCTCTGCTTCTGCACACAATGAGATGCTTTTGCGCCCTACATTCCTCGTTGTCCTCGAGTCAGCTAACACAAGTTGCCCCCCTAGAGCTGAAGGAAACCCATCTGGGACCCCTCACAAGCACCTTTTCACGGTCACCCTCCACCTCGACCATCACAGACAAGGACAACAAGAGCCAGGGAGACATCTCGGGTGCTGTCACACCTACAAATGAAAACACCATCGGTATGTTCCACGAGCGCTTGCCTTGCTCCTTTTGCCACCAGAGCCCAATCTAACCTGACATGTCTCCAGCGGCCTCGGAAGCCCTCACACAAGCTCCGGTCGTTGCCCCTCCCAAGCCCGGCATTCTCGTCGTCACCCTCCACGAAGGTCAAGGATTCTCTCTTCCCGAGCAGCACCGTGCTTCCTTCAACAACCCAGCACACGGCGGCAACTCGCTGTCGACCGGAAATGCTCTCAACATGTCGAGCTCGATCCGCCCCTCATCCTCCTCGAGGACGTCCGGGTTCATGGGCAGGCCCCAGACCTCGGGAGGCTTCTCGGGCATCCCGACGAACCACGGCCGTATCTCGTCCAAGTACATGCCATATGCCCTGATCGATTTCGACAAGCTGCAAGTGTTTGTCAATTCCGTGGAGGGAACCCCCGAGAACCCCCTGTGGGCGGGCTCCAACACGCAGTACAAGTTCGACGTGTCCAGAGTAACCGAGCTGGTGATTCATCTTTATATCCGCAACCCAAATGCGCCACCAGGCTCCGGCCGCAGCCAGGATATTTTCCTTGGCGTGGCCCGTATTAACCCCAGATTTGAAGAGAAGCAACCATATGTCGAAGATCCCAAGGCCAGTAAGAAGGACCGGGAAAAGGCGGCGGCCGAACACGCCAACCGCGAAAAGACGCTTGGACAGGCCGGTGTGGAATGGGTCGACGTGCAGTACGGCACTGGCAAGATCAAGATCGGCGTCGAGTACGTTGAGAACAGAGCCGGAAAGCTCAAGATTGAGGATTTTGAACTCCTCAAGGTTGTCGGCAAGGGCAGTTTCGGCAAGGTCATGCAGGTCAAGAAGAAGGACACCAACCGAATCTACGCTCTCAAGACGATTCGAAAAGCCCACATTATTTCGAGGTCCGAGGTGGCACATACCCTGGCCGAGAGATCGGTGCTCGCCCAGATCAACAACCCCTTTATCGTGCCGCTCAAGTTCACGTTTCAGAGCCCCGAGAAGCTCTATTTCGTCTTGGCCTTCGTCAACGGCGGCGAGCTTTTCCACCACTTACAAAAAGAACAGCGCTTCGATGTTAACCGCAGTCGATTCTACACGGCCGAGCTTTTGTGTGCCCTCGAGTGTCTCCATGGCTTCAACGTCATCTACCGTGATCTGAAGCCCGAGAATATTCTTCTCGACTATCAAGGTCACATTGCACTGTGCGACTTCGGTCTCTGCAAGCTTGACATGAAGGATGAGGACCGCACCAACACGTTCTGTGGTACCCCCGAGTATCTGGCGCCTGAACTGTTGATGGGTAACGGCTACAACAAGACAGTCGACTGGTGGACTCTTGGTGTGCTCTTGTACGAGATGTTGACGGGCCTGCCCCCCTTTTACGACGAGAACACCAACGAGATGTACCGCAAGATCCTCAGCGAGCCTCTGCACTTCCCTAGCCAGGAGGTTGTGCCGCCAGCGGCCAAGGATCTGCTCACGAAGCTCTTGAACCGTGATCCTCAACAGCGACTTGGTGCGAACGGCTCTGCGGAAATCAAGGCCCACCCCTTCTTCCATGCCATAGATTGGCGCAAGCTGCTTCAGCGCAAGTATGAGCCTACGTTCAAGCCCAGTGTGGTAAGTTGTTGCCTCGTTCTTTCACGCTGCAAGGGTTACGTACTGACACGCATGCGTCTAGGTTGATGCTCTGGACACGGCAAACTTTGACCCTGAATTCACTTCGGAGCCGCCGCAAGATTCGTATGTCGAGGGACCCGTTCTCTCCCAGACCATGCAAAATCAGTTTACCGGCTTCAGCTACAACCGTCCTATCGCCGGTCTCGGTGATGCCGGTGGCAGTGTTAGGGATCCATCCTTCGTGGGCAGCATTCAAGACCGATAAATGACAGGACTGGAAAGGCTATATGAGTTCTTTCGGGCAAGCATTGGACAGAAACACGACTGTCCCAGCCCAATACCACGTGGGATTGGGATAGGCTCAAAAAGGGAGATGGGCGCACGGCTTGGGAAGAAAGAGGGGCCGTCAAGGTGCGTCCGGTGTGTGTTGGGGGGGGGGGGGGGGAGCGGGCCAGCAGAGGCCCGCGGAGCTGTGCTTCGGAAAGGCGTTGTGTGTGTCTTGGTTTTTTTGTCACTACACTTGGAGTTGGGCATGATCATGAAGGCATGTTTTGGTACTTGTTCTTCTTTTTTCTGTCTCGGTATGTGCTGATGGGGGGCAGTGGGAGAAGAAGGACCAGTCAGCAAAGGTCACAGAAACAAATAAGCAAGCAAATGTTAGACTTGGCAGTATTGTATTCGAGCGATTCTCGGCGTGATGTTTCTCTTTCTTTTCGATTCTCATTGTCTCGCTCTATTCATGCGTAAGTAGGAAACGACAGGGAATGGATGTCGCAGCTTCTATTTAACCTGTCAGTCAGGCTTGACAGGCCCCGCATCGGCATCTGAGGCTCTTATTCAGCACCCGGCCAGCGAATTGGATAAAATGGACGGTGGAGTCCTCAACAGACGATGGGTTTCGAGGCGGACATTTCGCGGAGTGGGGTGGGTCGGCCCCCAGCGAGAGCCAAAAGCTCTCCCGGGGCGTGGATGCATGAATTGCTTGTGACCTGCGCGAAAACACATATATAGTGTCACAAGTATGTGTTTTCGCGTAGGTCACAAGCAATTCACGCACCCACATGCCCGGTAACTGCGGCGGATGACATAGCTGGTTGGGCTGCTGGCTGACCTTGATAACCTTCTTATATTCCCTCACCCCCCTCTGCCCTTGTCGACCGTTTTGTTTCCCATCAACCCATTGCTGTGCAATTCTACCGATACCCCAAGCTCTGGTAAGCGCCTCTCTTATTTTTATCAACCACCTGAAACCAACCGTGTCACCTTCACTTCCTCTTCTGCTGTGCCGGTCTCTCTGCCAGCCAAGCTCTGGGTCCCGCATGCGGGGCACGTCAAGCTCGTCTCTCCAAACCTACATATAATCACCCCACTACCTGTTTCTCGACACTTGCGATCTATAAGAAACCTAACAAACACGGCTTTAGTTTCTGTCTTGTTCAGCATCTCTTCCTGTAACGAATATCCACGAATACCCCCTATAATCTGTACAAAATGGCTCCGGCGTCCTCTCTCTCGGCCTGGTCTGACCTCCAGGCGCATCACGAAAGTGTCGGCAGGACCATCGTCCTCAAGGACGCCTTCAAGAGCGACCCCAAGCGATTCGACAAGTTCACCCGCAAGATCACCCTGCCCGCCGACATCTCGAGCGGAGGCAATGGCACAGACATCATCTTCGATTTCAGCAAGAACCTCATCACAGAAGAGACCCTCGAGAAGCTTGTCAAGCTTGCCGAGGAGGCTGGCGTCGAGAAGAAGCGCGATGCCATGTTCGCTGGCGAAAAGATCAACTTCACCGAGGGCCGTGCCGTCTACCATGCTGCCCTGCGCAATGTCACCAACCAGCCCATGAAGGTTGACGGTGTCGATGTCATGAACACCAAGGGTGGCGTCAACGATGTCCTCGAGCACATGCGCGTCTTCTCCGAGCAGGTCCGCAGCGGCGAGTGGAAGGGTTACACCGGCAAGAAGCTCACAACCATCATCAACGTTGGTATCGGTGGTTCTGATCTGTAAGTGCTTCCTTTCCATGTCCCAACCGGGCCCCTTCCGTCTGATCGAAGAGGTCCGATGTTCCCAGTCCAACTCGGCTAATACCGGATGGCAGCGGCCCGGTGATGGTTACTGAAGCCCTCAAGCACTATGGCGCCAAGGACATGACCCTTCACTTCGTGTCCAATATTGACGGCACCCACGTCGCCGAGGCTCTTGCCAACTCTGACCCCGAAACGACCCTCTTCCTCATCGCTTCCAAGACCTTCACAACCGCCGAGACCACAACAAACGCCAACACAGCCAAGTCATGGTTCCTCGAAAAGACCGGCGGCAAGGGTGATATCGCCAAGCACTTCGTCGCTCTCTCCACCAACGAGTCCGAGGTGACCAAGTTCGGCATCGATGCTGCCAACATGTTCGGTTTCGAGAGCTGGGTTGGTGGCCGCTACTCCGTCTGGAGCGCCATCGGCCTCAGCGTCGCCCTCTACGTCGGCTTCGACAACTTTCACAAGTTCCTGGCTGGTGCCCACGCCATGGACCAACACTTCCAGCAGGCTCCCCTCAAGGAGAACATCCCCGCCATCGGTGGTCTCCTCAGCGTCTGGTACTCCAACTTCTACGGGGCCCAAACTCACCTCGTCGCCCCCTTCGATCAGTACCTCCACCGCTTCCCTGCCTACCTCCAGCAGCTTTCCATGGAGTCCAACGGCAAGACCATCACCTCTGACGGCTCCCCCGCCAAGTACACAACCGGCCCCATTCTCTTTGGCGAGCCTTGCACCAACGCTCAGCATTCCTTCTTCCAGCTCGTCCACCAGGGTACTAAGCTTATCCCTTCGGACTTCATCCTCGCCGCCAAGTCCCACAACCCCGTGTCGGATAACCTGCATCAAAAGATGCTTGCCTCCAACTACCTCGCCCAGGCTGAGGCCCTGATGGTGGGCAAGACGGCTGAGGAGGTCAGAGCCGAGGGCAACGTTCCTGAGGAGCTTGTGCCTCACAAGGTCTTCATGGGCAACCGCCCTACTACCAGCATTTTGGTCGGCGGTGCCATTGGCCCTGCCGAGCTTGGCGCGCTGATTGTCTACTATGAGCACCTTACCTTCACCGAAGGTGCCGTGTGGGATATCAACTCTTTTGACCAGTGGGGTGTCGAGTTGGGCAAGGTGTTGGCCAAGAAGATTTTGAAGGAGATTGATGAGGAGGGTGCTGGCTCAGGGCATGATTCTAGCACCGGCGGGTTGTTGGGCGCTTTCAAGTCATATGGTGGATTTTGACTGGATGAAAAGATAAAGGAGAGATTGTAAAAAAAAGGGGGGTCCAAGTTGGAAAAATCCAATGTAGATACTCCATATTTGGAATGAAATGGGAGGATTGCTGGCGATCAGGATGGGTATGGATGGGATGGCTATAGAGGACACGTCCTGTGAGGCTTACGGTACAAGCACGCTCTTGTTGTGGCAGGAATAAAAGACATGATTATGATGACACAGCACTATGGTAAAGATCAAGCGGATGTCTGGGTTGTTTCATGCTGTGATGTGACTGTCAGGGACAGGCTTGATAAGATGGGGACAGGATATCGTGGCGAGGCTGAAACAGATGGCCAGCCCCACAATGCGCTTGCCAACAAGGCTGTCCTTGGCCAAAATCCGGGGTAAATGGATTCAACTGCATTCTTTGGTGAGGCATGTGGCTTTCAAGCACAGCACAAGAGGGTTCGTTTTGGTTCTCCGGTGAAGATTTGTGGAGAGGAGATTCTGCCTACGTAAGGCTGCGCCCAACTTGAGGTAGTAGGTGGATAGCGGTCATCAAGAAGACCCCGAGAGAAGAGCGAGCATGGTGTTGGTCAAAGTACGCATTGAGAGGGAGAGACGAGAGAATCAAGTCCTAGATTCTAACTCTCGGTATTGTTTCTGAATACATCTCATTTTCGTCTATAGAAGACTCTGATCGCTGTGTTTTAGATCAATACCGTAACAGCCGGTGTCAAAACACAAAACTTGATGCTTCACGGTGACAACAAACAGTAAGCTTTACCTGCAAAAATGAATACCTACAGTCACATCAAAACAAAACACGTTTGTTTACAAAGCAAAAGCAAACAATTGTTTTGTGTGACAATAAGCAACAATGAATTTCAATTTTTTCATGAACCCTTTTCCGCCTGTTCACCCACCCAACCGACCAACCAACCAACCAACCAACCAACCAACCCCCTTGTGCCGACCAGCCTGACTGACCCCCTGAGAAAACAAAGCGCCAAATGCCTGCCTGCCTGCCTGCCCTATCTCATGTCCTGGTTCCCCCCCTTTGTTTTTGTCGTTCATCTCAGATCATCAGTAATAAGAGTGAAGGGAAGAGTGTGAAAAAAAAAAAGAAGAGAGAAGCTTTTCTTCGCCCACAACACGAGAGTAATCAGAGGTTCAAAGAATAATCATCAACAAAACAGAATAGGTACGTAAGGCCCGATGAATAAACTGACACATGAGAAGGCAAACTCATCGTCAATTTCGCCTACGAAACTTTTTGATGCATTTTCGCTTTGAGTGTCCCCCTCTTTTCCCCCTTCCCCCCTCGGGAGAGAAGAAGAAGAAAAAGTAAACGGAAAAAGACAAAAAAAGGCCATGAATATTTCCGCGGTTTCCCCCCTGGGCCCGGCATAAACTCAAAATCCCCTCCTTTTTTTGGTTGCCACCGGTTCCCTTTGATATCTCAAACGCCCGACAACAACAACAGACATTAATAACACATGGGTCGCGCCATGAAAAAGGGTCATCATCTCATCCTCTTGTTTAGATAAAAACTGTTCACCATCCCTTAGTGGTGATAGTTGTTACCCCAGCCACGAGGCTGAGAGTTTCCGCCGTAATAACCGCCGCCGAAGCCCTGGTTACCGTAGCCGCCGTACGAGCTTTGCTGGCTCTGTCCACCAGTCGCGCTCATACCGTAGCCACCAGCGGCCGTGTGGCTGCCGTGAAGGCCGTGGCCTTGCTGCATGTGACCAGGATAGCCGTACTGGCCCATCCCGCCAAGGTTGGTCTGTTGGCCGGATTGTGGGGGAGGAAGCCCGGACTGGGATGGGCCGTTGTTGGCCGCGGAGCCGGGGCGGGCAGCGACTCCAAGGGAGGGGCTGGGCCCAGCAGCACCCTTGGCATCTCCGAATGACTTGATGTCATCAACAGCGGAGGGGCCAGCGCCGGGCTGGGCGCCGGGGGCATTGAACGACGCAGCTTGGGACTGATAACCAGAACCACCACGGCCGAAAGCATCATGCATAGCACCGAATCCAGATTGCTGCTGAGCAGACTGGGATCCTGCACGGCCATAGTCGCCGAGACCAGCAGCACCACCGGCAGCAGCAGCAGCGCCCGTCTCCCTGTGAAGGGCGGACTGGCCGAACCCAGCGCTAGGGTTCGAGTAGCCGTAAGGACCCTGGGAGGCGAGACCATACTGGTTAGGCTGGTAGCCGACGTTGCCCTTCGCATAGGGCGCATAGCCGCCCTGGCCGTATTGCCCGTATCCACCCATGTATCCGCCATAGTAAGGGCTGTTGCTGTAGGGGTGGTAAGGATACTGGTCAGGCTGGGGCTGCTGACCGTGTTGGGCCTGGCTAGTTTGCCCAGCTTGGGGAAGAGCAGAAGCCGCCGAAGTAGCAGGAGCAGTAGTAACAGGGGTTTCCGCAGAGGGCGCAGAGCCAGAACCAAAGCGAGACTGACCGTGTTGGGCACCGCTCTGGGGGTATTGGCTGAGGTTATCGGCCTGGGTGGCACCATATCCGCCAAAACGCTGAGCCTGCGAAGTGGGGCCGTCCTGCGAACTCTGCTGTTGGTTGTAGTTATACCCGCCGTAGAAGCCTCTCTGGTCGCCAGATGTGTAGTAGGATGGGTAATCGTTGGGAGCAGAGCTGAACGCCTGCTGTTGGTTTTGGGACTGCGCAGCAGGCTGCGACTGTCCTTGAAAGCTGCCCTCGAATTGCGACTGGGTAGACGCAGCGGCGGGCTGCTGCTGACCGAACGAATCGAAAGGCTTCGAGGGAGGGAAAGAGCTGTGCTCTTGAGGGGCAGTTTGCTGACCGAATCGGCCATACTGCTGGTTGGGTTGCGCGGCCGGCTGGGGGGCTGTGTCGTTTACGGTGGTTAGAAGATGATCCCATGTTTGCGGTACATACGGAAAGGGCATACTTGGTGCAGCAGCTGGGGTAATGGCAGACGCTGCCGCAGCAGGGGCAGCGGCTGGGTTCGTGTGAGGAGTCATACCAGCAGGACCTGTGGGAACCTGAGAAGCCGGCTTCTGAGTGGGAGTAGGCAAGCTCTCCTGTGGTGCAGCTGGGGGCTGAACAGGAGGGAGCGAAGCTCGGGGTTGAGCAACAGGGGAGTCTTGGGGAGGTTGAGGACGAGTCTCAGGCTCCTCACGATCGCCATCAATGTCGTCTTCGATGCCGCCGTTGAGGCTGAAGGCACCAAACTGCACAGCGGCACGGTCAACCTGATCACGGTTGCCAGGCATGCGCACAGCCTCCAGTTGATCCAAGACACGACGAGGAAAAGCTGGGGTACGAGCCGTCGCCTTGGTTGCGGTCGCGGCAAAGCCACTGCTCGGAGTGCGCTCAGCCTGATGCTGTTGCTGGGAAGCAGACAAAGGAGTAGCTGTAGCGCTGCCAACAGCCCTGGGGTCCCAAGAGTCGGCAGCTTCGCTTCTGGTAGTTTCGGTCGCTGGTGGCTCGGAAGTATCAGGAACTCTGTCGAGATTCTCGTCGGTGAGCGCATCCTTGGAGGGGGCCAACGCAACTTCGGGGACAACAACGGCAGGAACAGCAGGAACGACAGGAATGACTGGCTGGATGACGGGGATGGCAACAGGGGGCTGTTGCTCCTGGACGGGTTCGGGAACTGGCTCTTCCTGCTCTTCGACTGGCGCAGCGATCTCGGGCTCAGGTACGACCTCGGGCTCGGCGGGGACGGGTGGCAGAGGTTCAATGACAGGTACGGGCTCGGCAGGAGGAGAAACGGGAGCCTCCTTCGGCTTGGACGCAGGCTTAGGAGTAGTTGACTGTCTCAGCATGCTAGCCCAGGTCTTTGGGGCATCGGGAGAGGACTTTGCGGGGGCAGCGGCAGGGGTAGGTTCAACGGCGGCGGGAGCAGGAGTAGATTCGGCGGGGGTGGAGTCAGTCCATTCATTGGACTCGGTGGTCGGCTTAGAAGTATCCCATTCGGTAGATTCCTCAGTCGGGACGGAGAGGGGCTGGTTCTCCTTGACACGCGGACCGTTGGTCGAAGGATGGATCGACTTTCCGCGACCGCCTCCGCGACCACCGCGCTCGGTGGCTCTGCCACGACCACGCCCACCTTCGACACGGCCGCCCCTTGCGTTCCGTAGGCCGCCGGCAGCGCCAGAATCGGCAGTCGTTGTAGTGAACGTGTCATTCTTAGCCTTGGTCTTTACCGGCTTGGAGACCTCGTTCCACTTGGAGATGGTGCCTAACGGGAATCACGGTATTGTTAGTCACAGCGTAGCTTTGCAAGGTAGAGTACGATTGATCCCGGGACTGCCAAAAACAGGGCGGAATGGATCGACGCAAACGGTTTGGTCAGCTTACCCTCGAGAATTCTGGTGACCGTCTCGTCAGGATTGCCGTCCGTCTCGCGGAGAGCATAGAGGATATCGACGTCGGTCCAATCCGACATGATGCTCTTGATATTGACAATGTGTTCGCCATAGAGCTTGCGGAGTTCGCTGATCTCGCCCTCATCCTCGAGAGTCGGCAGAGAAGATTCTGTGTCGTGTTGCGTGGTGCCATTAGTGCCAGCAGAACGGGCAGCGGTGCGACCTCCTCCCCGGGTTGAGAAGCCGCCGCGACCGCCGCGGGCGGAGCCTCTGCCGCGCGGGGCAGATGGCCTGCTCTGTACCTCAGACATTGCTGAGAGTGTGAATGTGTGGTGGTTGGAAGACTTTGGCGACGGGTCGCGTCACCAGCGGCAGCCCGTTACAATCACTGACTGGGTGGAGGTTGCGAGGGGGACAGGAGTAGGGTTTTAAAAAAGGATGACACCTCGAAAATGGGGGTCGAGTCGACGATGTCGGGTCGTTTGGTTCAAAAGCGGTCGGGGAGTTGGGAAAGGTCGAATCGAGATGCGATCCGGGGATGAGATCGAGCCGATGTTGGGAGGAAGTGGCAGAAGAGCCAAGTGCGGATTGTCGAAGGGAAGCGAGGCAAAGACAGACACACACCCTGCGCCAGATTTTGTCGATTCAGAATTGGTCCGCTCACAAAGTGCACCTGCGAAAGCAGTGACCACCCTGGACCCCAGCGACAGCCAGCGCCCAGCACCCACACCCAGCACCCACACCCAGCACCCAAAAATCCACCACTCAACCCCAAACACATCAAACGCCAGCCTCGATGCCATTGTTTGACACTTGCTTTTCGGCAACACTCTTCCTCCTATTTTGTTCATTGCCTTACCACTTCCCGTATCTAGTCTATCTGTCTACCCACCTATACCGATAGCCATAGCTATAGGTACCTTGTACACTAGAGTTTGCACAGTCCTGCCTTTCCCTGCCCATCCCACCCCAAGTCCAAGTCCAAGTCTAGGCATGGACACAACAACGCATCCGTCACGAGGAATTCCTTGGGATTGGTGCCCTTCCATGCTGCAACTGGAGACAACTGGGGACAACTGGGTGACTCCACAGCTTTGGCTCACCACAATGATTCAGAGCTGAGAGGAGATGGGGTTTTTGCCTCTTCGTAAAGGCACCTGATCACTTGGTCCGATCAGGAGAGGCCCAAGTCTGGGGCAAAAGGTAACCTACCGCCTTGTCAAACAAAGGAAAAGGGGCAAAAGCACCCTCTACCGAGGGCTGGAGGGCTGGAGGGCTGTGGTATGCAGGAAAATGCAGCAATCCAGCTGCAGCCTCCCCAGAATGGCTGTGAGGGATACATCGGACCCTGCCCGGAACCAGACGACGTCAGGGCTTTGGCCAGGCGCAATTCCCAACGAGGTATAGCGTCCGCCTGTTGGTTGATACGTCACATGATCTGACTGACACCCAGTACACTATCTTCATGAAGCAGACGGTTCAGTCATCAAACATAGCACAATGCAATGTTTACATCTTCCATTTCTCCAGATTTCGCAACGTTGTGGCTCTGAAGCCCGAAACCGGCGTCGAGGCGAGCGGCATTGGATTGGACCAAGCCAGCACCAGCCACTGTTTGCAGCATGATCCTCCCTGCTTCCCAAACCGCTTCAGGGACAAACCGGGCGTCGGAAAATACCTATGAACTGGGCAATTTAGCGCATCTATCAAGCGCCGCTGCTTCCGGCTGCGAATGGTTCGTTGCCTTGTTATATGAACAAGACCACGGAGAGACCGGTGCCCGGTAGCATGCAACGGGCACCAGCTCTCCAACTGAGGGGCTGAATCCAAAGCCCTGGCCCAGCAATGTAAGCCACACATGTGTTGGGTTCAGGCAAACCGCTGTACCATTCATTCACAGGGCCAGATCACAATTCGAGTCTCGGAACTCGGCAGATGTTTGCTCAAACTTGTAGACCCAACACCAGGGCATGGTGGGCAAGGCTTCAAGGCCTCAGGCCCTCTAAGAGATGGCACGTGAGTCGGAGTGAGGGAGAGATGGACGGACAGCCCGATAAGATAAGCAGGGACCTTGAAATCAGATCAATTGTTACTATTTGATTGGCCAGTTTGTGTGGACCCCCCAGCTGGCTTGGTGTGGGGTTTCGCCGTCATCAGTCCATGTCTAGCAGGTCAACACTGAGATCCCGTCAAGCTACATCACCATCAACACCATTATCCCCTACAGATCAACCCAGTGGCAGCGAACCACCTGCAAAAAATGTCGAAGGCGAAAGGGTGGCAGGCCGTCTCCAAGACGATATCCAGCCTAGTCCCCCCTATTCACCAACCTCTCCCCCTCAGCAAACGCGACTCCCAGCGCCTCCTCGACGCCTTGAAGACCTCGTTTCGCAGCGAGCTAGATAGGCAGCACGGTCCATCAACATCAACGAGCCCTCTCCCTTCAATCTCCAGAGCCCCGACAACCCTAGCTTCATCTTCCGCTTCCATCGAGAAACCCGAAATTTCCCATCGTCCCACGGACCAACATCTGCATTCCATTCTCAACAACCCCCTGCTTAGCCAAGTGTCGTCACAACGTCGAACGTCGGGGATAAGCTCACTATACGACCATGACAAGGAAGTCTTTCAGCAGGCCGTGGCGAAAGGCCTCATGACAATACCACGAGCCCACGGATTTCTTCTGAAGATCTTCAAGACAGCCGAGAAGAACGCATTAAGCCAGTCACCACTATACGTACCATTACAAGGCACCGGCGCCGGCCTTCTCGTTCTCCAATGGCTCAAGGCATCTGGTCAACATAACACCTACTCATGGCTCAGCGACCAAAAGTTCAGCGTGCTATTACTACGCTTCATGATTGCCGAGGGCTTGGACGACATGGTGTGGGTTTGGCTCGAAAGAGTGATGAAGCAGGCATCCTCTGCCAACACCATGCACTCCAGGATATGCTCAGACCTCCTCATCAAGCACTTCATCGCCGCTCACACGTGTACGGAAGGGCTCCGGGATGCCTACTCCTCTGTGATTCAAGTAGAGTCAATGCTCAAACAAAACGACCTTCCATTGCATCAGCTCGGAGACGCTTGGAGTTTGGTAGCATGGAACAGCACCGTTGCCTCTTGGAAGCACGCCAAGGCGCCCGTCAGCCTTTTCGAGCCCTTCGTGGCCATGAGCATCGAACTGGAACGCCGCTTGCACGAAAGAGCCCATCTCGATCTGTACCACCCAACAAACCCATCCGCAGAGCTGGCCCTACAGTACTTCCGTGAAGAAGACTCGTTTGTGAGGCGGTTGCTATCGCAGTGGGATCCAGCGAGCGTGCCCAAGATGCCTCCCTATGTTCAAAGGGTCATGGCTTTGGGTATTGATGCTGCCAATCACCTTATGAGTGCCGATCGGGTACGTGAAGCAACAACCATCTTGGACTCCATCAGTGGTATTCAGAACCGGATTCAAGAGATTGTTGGTGGCGGCAACGGGGAGCTTAAGCCGGCGGTTTGAAGGACTTTGCAATTTCATGATGGAAGGGTTTGAGGGACTCTTGATGACGAATTATACCCGCGCCAAGCATGCGCACCAGTCCAGATGGGCGTCGTCACAACAAGGGAAATATGGTATTTGTATATAGGAATAAAACCAGCAGCTCATAAATGTCGTCATACTCGACTGGCGAGAAATTAAACACAGAACACAGGTAACGCGGCGTATGGCGAATATTTGGATCATTTACACGGGATATCAAGGACACGAAGGAAATCATTGGGCTCAGAACTTGACATCAAATAAAAAGCTCTGGTAGTATATATTTCTCGTTGCCTCGTAAAACTTCATTCCACTTCATATACATCACATGTCCCTCCCAGCAAGCCCATAGGCCAAACTCCATTCATATAAAAAGGGGTATCCAAACTCGAAAAGATAATAGTGGCGACAGAAACCCAACCTCTTTTTTCCTCCACTCACGCACTCGCAATTTCTCCCTCCAAACCATTCACCACCCTCAACGCCCTCCTCGGCTTCATCACCACGCTAAAGAAACTCGGCTCCTGGCCCTCGAGCAAGCGCTCGGTCGAACTGGCGCTCTCCCCGCCGCTGCTGCCCCTCCTCTCAATCTTCTTTCTAGCAAGCTCCTCGTCGTCACGAGGCGAAGCGCCGCTGGACGACGGCCCAGCATGCGCAGCACTGGATCCGGAAGCAGTGGTGTTGACAGCCGTCTGACTGCTCCCCTGTCCACCTTCCTGATCTCTCCACCATTGTCCCGGTCGCTGCGGTACTCCCAGATCATTGTGATCGTTGTCGTCAAAGACTGACCGGGGCTCAACGCCGCCGACTCCAGATGAGGTCGCGAATAACGAGTCGGTTGTGCTGGTGGACATTCGGTTGGAGGGGTATCTCTCCTTTTCCGTGACGACAGCTCCGCCGCTTTGGTTGCTGCCGCTTTTGGTGGATTTCTTGCTGCCTTTGCGGCCGCCAAAGAATGCTGCCAGGCCGGAGAAGGTGCCGGTTGAGGCGGCGGGGCCGGAGTAGCGGTTTGCGACAGCGAGGTGGGAGCGGTAGGCTTTGACTTGGCGGCGGTAGAGCCAGGCGCAGTAGCCTAGGTAGATGGCGGCTAGGCCGGCCAAGCCTGCGATTACGCCGGCGGCGATGAGGCCTCCTTTTCGAGATTCGTTGTTATGGTCGTCGCTGGACTGAGGGTCGGATCCGGGAGGTAAAGTGGAAGTTGCTCCGGGACCCCAGGCGGTGACAGTTGCTGTGCTGCCTGGGAGTGTCCAGATTGGCGGTTTACCTGTTGCAAATGGGCCGGCGGTGGGTTTACCAACAACGGGTTGGGAGATGGTTGCACTGCCGTCGCCGTTTCCGCCGATGACTTCTGCGACAGGTTTGGGAACTTTGTAGCCGTATGATGCGCCCAAAACGGAGTTCTCAGGGGAAATGTCTGCTGGGTGGTCCAGGGAGTTGAAACGAGAGGACCAGGTGAGGGAGGAGGCGTTGAAGACCCAGATGCCAGGGGATTCACAAGGTGTTTCTGCACCGGTGTAGCCGCCGAAGACGATGATTTGGCCGTCGCGGAGGTTACACGTGTGCCCGGCTCGTGCTCTTGGGGTGTTGGAGGAGGACGAGAATGAAGGGACCTTGATCCAGGCAAAAGCTGGGATGGAAAGGATGTACATATCGTTGTACTGGGTTTGAGTTTCCTTTGCAATATGTCAGTCTTCCGGAAAGCACGAACGACCAAAGAAAAACTCACCTCGAGATCCTGCCCACCATAGACATAGATCTGAAAGCTACTCGCATCCGGTGCACTTGCCACAACCGCACACAGATTCACCCTCACCCTTGGCGCCTCACCTGTGGTCTCTTGGTGATACCATTCCGACCTCTCGATGTCAAATACATCCAGCCTCCGCAGATCGTCGATCAGATCACCTCCGACCTTGCCCCCTGCCAACCCAATCAATATCCCCCTTTCTCCCCAGCCAGGCACAAACACCAGCGCTGCATCTCCTCTCTCGGAGAACGCATCTTGGACCTGCAGCCCGCCTTCAGTAATATTCCTGAACGCACCCTCACTTCCCGCCCCATCAATCCTCAACCCATCGTTCACAAACCCCGGATGCGTAAACTCGAGCAAACTCTTCAAGTACAGTCTCGGCACGTGGATCGACCATCCTGGCGTTGTATGACTGTCCAAATGACCTCCAAAGTACCAACTCAATCCCAGCTCTGGAACTGAGATACCTGCTCCTTCAGCCGCTCGCTCGATGGGAATGTCAGCATCGGTGGAGTAATTTCCTGTTGTGGTCCTCGGATTCTTGAACTCATCCCACGATTGCGACTTGATCGAGTAGCGCCATATCGAAAGGGGAGGCACGTCCACCACCGGGTTATCGGAGAATTGGCCACCATAGAGATAGAGGCTGTTGTAATCGTTCCAGAGGTAACCGAGGGATACTGCCGGGGGACCGGAGGGTTGGGGAAGCCCTCGAAGGGAAGGGGAGCTGATGTCCCAGGAGCGGGTCAGGTCAAGAACAAGGAGATTGTTATCTAGAGATAAGTAAGTAAAGAGTATGAAGATCTGGGAAAGGATGAGTGCATACTCCAGTTGTCGTAGGTATCATCCGGCGAGTCTGAGGCTTGGCCACCGTAAATGTATAGAGTGCCGTTCAGTTGAGCAGCTTTACAAATATCAGCGGCTCCGTCGTTAATAGCAACTACGGGAATCCAACTTACTTTGGTGTGCCCATCGCTTGCAGGCTTTTGTCGGACTGTCAGCCCTCGTCTCGAGGATCGGGCCGGGCTTCATTTCTCGATAATAGATCACGCCGGCATCGGCACCAGCAAGCGGCGCAACCTCCTCAGCGCCCTTGTAATAACTAAACGCGGGAATCACCACAGCAATAAGCATCGCAATTGTGGAAAGGCGCGTGAAGCTAGAAACGCTAGGAGGCGGCGCACTTGATACTGTTCTCACTCTCGGTCGTCGACCAGGCGTCAGCCTCGAGTACCACGGCCTCTGCGACGGGGATGTTGGCGACTCGGCTTCATCTCTCGCGTCTCGTGATTGCCGCTGTTCAGTCTCGTCCTTTCCATCATCGCTCGTGTTTCCTTGCGCGGTGTCTGATCGATGTATGCTGGTCGGTGAGGCGAGTCCCGTGATCTCGCCAAACTCATGCTCGCTGAAATAAGGGCCATTAGGTTCATCCGTGTCTAGGCCCACCTCCCTGAACACGGACTTGCGATCTTTTCGAATCTTTCCCGTCATGGAGAAGAATAATGGGGGCGTTCCTGAGCCTTCGCGGATTCGGTCATTTGTGCACCTGTGGTGAAACTTGGGCCTGACGGGGTGGGTCGAGGATATTTCAGGGTCCGAAGAGCTCTTCGGTAGTTGGGCGACGGTCATGGTGACAGCAGCCAGCCTGCAGTGTCGTGTTGCGTCTTCCTGCGTCCTGCTGCAAGGCCACTGATGACGATCGCCGCAGACTTCTGGCCTAATACGATAAGGAGGGTGCCAGTGTCGCCACTTGACCTGGCAGGTTCGAGGGTAGGAAGGACCACCAGCCACACGCAAGCAATGAGGTCACAACACGGGAAGAAAGCCTTCTTCCAGCAATTGTGGAGGGGGCAAGATGGCGGTGATGAAGAGTGAATAGTTACAGCTCACAACTCGAGAGCCTGTGGAGGTGTGGGCTTTAATGCGCCTAGGATACGAATAAGAAGCAGGAAATGGGAATCAACAACCCCTCCTGCCCTCTTACGCCTTCATTGTTATCCGTTCCTTTTGCCCATGTTTCTCGGCACTCTATGCGAAGATCCAGGACACGGCGCAAGGTCAGGCTTGGTGGTCAGCAAACGCGGTTTGTTCGACGGCCCCAGCAGGTTGGCAGCTGTTGGAGAGGAAAGCAACGCTCCAGAGGCAACGACATCATCGTCCCCGGGCGGTAACAAATGGGAATCCGTCAATAACCGCTGTCCAGGCTCAAAATTTCGATCATAGCAGCAGGAAGTCGAATGCTGCCCTGCCTTGACCCGGTTGCCGGCACCTTCTATGTCGGCAGCAAACGGAGGGTCGGATTGGTGCGTGTGCTTCGATGACCTCATCCACTTTCATGCTGCTCTCTGCCTTGGCAGCCAGGCCATCGATACTATCCTCCGAACCAGCACTGCCATGACTGCGTAAATTAAAACAGACACGGGGGTGAAGTATCAGCAGACGTGCCTGCATCACACCTAATAAATCGACCGACCGCGTGTGCCTGAGACAATCTTTCATGGTCCAAGGTGACACGCGCGGGGACAATCATAATAGTGGAGCATGGTGGTGGTGGGGCAGTCTCGAGATTTCGGATGGTTTGTGGCTTGCATGGTCAGCATGTGGCTTGCTTGTGGCTGTGTAACCCCTGAACCCCTTTTCCATCTCAACGAACATGTATTTCGAAATCAGATTATCTGACAACTATTGCAGTTGCAGGAGGGCTTGAGTTCTACAAACAGCCAGTACAGCTAGGTAGTCCGCAACACTTTTCAGCGTGGCGATATGGCTGTTTGTAACTGCTCGGTTTCAGTGTTGCGCGTGCGCAGTTTGATACCAGTCAGTGGTAACAAAGGATGAGATCCAATCCGACTGTATTTTTAACTGCCTGAAACACAGATAACTCTCGACAGCTAATGAATTTGAGTACCTTATACAACAGTGTCTGAATAAGGTAGTGAATGTGCAAGCCCACTCAGATATAAAGATGCTTGGGTGCCTTATTGCTCTAATGCGTGGCTCTTCTGAGGTTTTCAAACATTGGTGAAAATATGATGTTATAATAAGATGGCATAAATTAATACAGAACACCAATCGCCTACTTGAACTAGATATCGAGTCATCCGAATTCAAACCTCGTTTCTCGTCACGGGATTCGCCGGTTGGAAATGCCAAACTTGGCCGGGGGGGACGGAATAGACTTTCATTCCCCAACAATCCAGAACCGAAGTTACCTAAACAATGATACATATAATGGCTTATGACGCAGTTTCGGAGGTGCCTATCAGTCTGAATCTTCACCAGTTTTAGGGGTCATTTTGCGACATACCAGTCCACTGGTCAGGAGCTCTGGAAGCAGTCGTGCAACATCCTCAGAGACTCGTGAGTATGTCGAAACTGAGCTGACACTGTCATACCGATATACAGAAACATGGTGTTTCTCAGCCCCCGGTGGGCCGGAAGTCAGGAAGAAGTTAGGGATGCAAGAAAGGGCCCTAGAAGGAAGTACCCGGCAAGAAAGCTTCAAAAAAAAGAAAAGAAAAAGGCTACTAGGTACTTGCAAGAAGTTACCGCACTGTTCAATTCCATATGCTAACTATCTTAGCAACTGTTATTCACTCAGTTAATTCATACATCTACCTTACCTAAACAACGACAATCAACAGGAGCCATGTGTGTGGTGTGGGTGATCCGGTATGAAGGTCGCCTAAACGGCATCGAAGTTTGCGATAGAGTACCAGGGAGACCATGTCCAACCGAAGAGGTCGTGGTAGATTGCCGGCCAGAGGGCGGCTGCACCAACATCCAGCAAGCACCGAGATCGTTGTCATTCCCAATTCCGTGCCGAAGGCATGTAGCCGACGTGATTAGAAGACAGAAAGAGCAGTGGCGTGCCATTCTCGACAGCACCGCCGTCCCCTCAGAGGGGAATCCTGTACGGAAAATCAATACACTTGATACTGTCGACGTCCAACCACGAATGATATCGTACCCTGACGTGCTGGAACAGGCGTTTTGGAAGGGCCCGGGTGGTTATAATGAGATCCACGATTTATTGCGTGGTCTTTGGACGGCTTTGCCGGTTTGGAAGGATCATGATAATGTCAGGAGATGGAGGCATGATCGTCGGTATCGGATTCCGATTGACCAGTTTTGTCAAAACATGGAGAGGGCAGGCCGACTATTCATGGATAATTACACCGGCGTTCTCCCCTACGGCAATTTTGGACAGCAACACAGACGGGTTCGGCGACACTTCTGGTTCGATACACATGCTTTCGACGACGCTGAGGCTGTACACCTGGCAGCTGGGCAAGAAATACAGGAAGGGGAGGCTCCCCAGGAGAAAATGTATGGCACTGATTCCGAACTGTACGATTCTCCGCGTCCACTCTTGCAGTGGAATTCAGACTCATCTTAGCGAAGTCCATATTCTGGGAGGTGCATGATGTGGAGCTGGTTCTTCTTGGGGGCAAAGGTGTGATTTCGTTTTGTGTTGTGGATTTGGTTTTGGCTTGCAGTATGTTGGGGATTTGGTTCTGGCTTGCAAGACTTAGATAGATGGCAGATAACAGATTGAATTCCATTCTCCTTTATTTCTCAAGCATACCTAGTAAGTATTAAAGACTATGTTTCTCAATGCTTGGTGTCTTCGCATCGCTTTCCTAAATGAGATTCGTTTCTTGCTAGCCTCAGATTTGGGGATGAAATACATCAACCTATCAGCGTGCTGCAGCTCTCACCTAGTGACTCATTGCCGAACTTCAGCCTCTCTCTCTCATGCTACAATCGAACCCGGCTATCACTTCCACCACACCACTGACCTGTTTCAAGACTTATAAGACGCTCCTATTTGAACAATTTCACGGTTTGGCAACTTACAACTATCCACCGTCAAATCAGCCAAATCATCCTACAAAGACAACACTCGCTAGGTACACACCATGTCAACAACCTCATTCCTTGAAGCTTCCGCGTCACCAATACCTTACAAACAAATCCGCGCCCTCTTCAACACCCAAACGATAACCCTCTACCAAGCCTACAACCCCGCCATCGCCACCGCCGCCGTCACCCACCAAAAGCTCAACGCCTCCCCCCTCTTCAAGACAACCCGCATGACCTGGATCAAGCCCTCCTGGGCCTGGATGCTCTGCCGCTCCGGCTACTCCTTCAAAGACCCCAACCAGTCCCGCATTCTCGCCTTGTCCATCAACCACTCAGACTTCCTTTGGCTGCTCTCCCAGGGCGTGGTCTCTCACCGCAACCCAGAAGAGAAAGAAAAAGATGGTGGAAAGAAACTGACAGGGGTGAGGATCCAATGGGATCCGGAGCGGGATGTCAAGATGGAGAAGTTGAGGCATAGGAGTATCCAAATCGGGATTCCGGGAGGAGAGGTTTGTGAGAGGTGGCTAGGAATGATTGTAAAGATTGAGGATCTGACTGACAAAGCGCGGGAGTTGAAAAGAGTGATTGATGAGAGGCCGGAGGTGATGGTTGAGGAGCTGCGAGAGATGGGACTGGTGCCGGAGGAGAGGGTGTTTGAGATTGAGGATGGGGAGGTGAGGAAGAAGTTGGGGATGGACTGGCCTAGTTCTGAGGTTTCGGTGGAATGACATCTGAGAGTGGGCATAATAATTGTATTGAAGTCATAAATCATGAAGGGTATATACTCTCAGCCCGCACTGACCAAGGAGACAAGAAAGAAATCTACTTGAAGAGCTTGCCGGCGAAACCGCTGAGCCCCGCGGTGACCTTGTTCTCCTCCTCCTTCTTCGCGGCGATAGGGAAGTCCTTGCCGGTGGCCTTCTCGTAGCCGTTACGGATGCTGTCGGCGATGAACTTGTCCTTGGCCTGTTCGGCAGCAGACTCGTTGGTCTGGGGACCGGCCTTGAAGACGTGCTCCTGGACAAGATCGATGGCTATGTTTCTGGTTAGTATGTAGTCTATACTTGGGAAGGCCGGTGGAAAGTACCCTTGTCAAGAGCGTCCTCCTTCTTCTCAGACTCAGGACCGCCGCCTACAGCGCCGTGGAGCTTGTTGAGGAGGGTATCAGCGCCGGATTGTTGCTGCTGGGGCTGTTGCTGGGTGGTGGACTGAGTGGCGCTGGAGACGAGAGAGCCGAACAGGCCGGAAGCACCGCTGGTCTGAGTCTGTTGTGGCTGCTGCTGAGTAGTGGTGGTAGCAGGCTGGGTAGACTGAGTGGCAGCAGAGGCAATGGAGCCAAGGAGGCCACCACTGGTCTGAGTCTGCACTTGTTCTTGCTTCTGCTGTTGGGCGGGCTGTTGAGTCTTGAGGGCCTCGCCGGCGACCTTGTTAAGGAAGTCCATTTTGTCTAGTATGGAAAGGGTTGATGGACTTGTTGGGTTGGAAGATATCAAAGGTGGTGTGGTTGCCAAAGTAAACAGAACCGGAAACTGACCAGCCCCAAACCCTTATGTACGCAGCACGTCTGATCTCTCCCAGCGTTGAGGGATAAATGTCCTACTGGAAATGAAGGTGGGGGATGCATCTCTTCAGCTGGAGCTGTCAAAGATTCATGACTGCGGGGGCCAATGGACGAGGGATGGCTGGCTTGGCGAGAGGGATAGTCCCTTGGGTTGAGGCGGTGCTCTGCTTGTCTCTCATGGTTGGCCCAAAGGAGCCTGGTACAATGCGGCTAGGGCGCAGGTATGGGTATTTCAGGCGTGCATGGGTTTTGGTATTCTTGGTGATAACGGTGCTGTCGTGAATCTGTTGAGATGGCCTCCGGCTGACTCCAAGATGCCGTCGTCGGTAGCTGATTATCTTGAAATAAGCTCAGGCACCAAGATCAGCTGCAAGCAACACCCGATCTTGCTTGACAGTCTGGACCCTTGGCTTCTTGGACCCTGCATCGATGCATCTTTTGGAGATGCGGGCATCCCTGATCATTCTCGTCTAATATGGCCCGTGCACCCAGCTGTCCGCCGGGACTTGAATTGCGCGATCGATGCGAGGCGGCTCCACCTTTTCCCCAACCGCAACGCCAGGTGGAGCTTCGAGATCCATCCCGTAAGCCGAACAACGTGCAGCCACAGCCCATCACAAGAAACCCATAACTGGTGTGTAGCTTTCTTCCTACATTGTAGCTGCCAAGACATCGCCAGACAATATGGACTACGTTCAGCAGAGAGTAGCCCAAGAGGCAGCCAAAGCAGAGGGCGCTTCAGACAGGTACGCAGTCTCCCCCACTATTCCCCGCTCCAGGAATTCTATCCTACATCTTGGGACAAGCTAGCTGACAGCCATTGCAACAGTTCCTCCTTCTTCACCCCCCTCAACATCGTCATTCTCTTCCTCGTCCTCCACGCCACCTATCGCTTCCTCAGGCCACCCCCGCCTCCCGCTCTCCCCAAGGAGGAGCCTGCCATCGTCTTCCGGACCTTCACCCCGCGGTCCCTCCTCCCATACAGTGGCGAGAACGATATGCCCGTATACCTTGCCGTCAAGGGCCGTGTCTTTGATGTAACCCGGGGCCGGAACTTCTATGGTCCTGGCGGGCCCTACGCCAACTTTGCTGGCAGGGATGCGTCCCGCGGGTTGGCCAAGGGTAGCTTTGACGAGGACATGCTCACTAAGGATCTGGACGGACCGCTTGATACGTTGACCGATCTGACCAAGGATGAGCTCGAGGCTATGGCAGGGTGGGAAGAAAGGTTTATGGAGAAGTATCTGGTCGTTGGGAAGCTTGTTGCTGTCGGGGAGGAGGAGAAGGAGGAGTAGATATGGCCGGCACACTGATGACTAAAAACAAGCCATGATCTTCTTCAGATTGGTGATACTCTGGGACAAGCTATTTGGTAGAAACGAATCATGGAGCGGTTGTTCTCCATTATATCTAATGAACTGATAGCCGGAAATAAATGGCGTAACGGCACCGTTGATTAAAGCCACAGACACCAAGCGGTGTTGGGAGAGATTCACCTCAAGAATATCAACTTCTAACCACCGGCTGAATAGTAGGTACCCCATCGATCCTGAGAGCCTCGTCGCCTCCCTTGCTCTTTTCGTGCTTCAGTCTCCCCAGCCACGCAACCAAGGCTATCAAGGCGAAAATAGCAATAAATGGCAGCCACGAACCATAAAAGAGGCCCATGAAGATCATGAGGAATTTGTCCCCTGGAGACCAGAGCTGGTAGAAGAACCCAAAGCAGTAGATGACGAGACCCCAAATGGTGTAAAGCGATATCGACAGCCAGCCAGACCTCCGGTACTTGGGGCCGAACGCCCGTGAGTCGAAGCACCCCAATGACGAGTAGGCTACCACGGTGGTCGTGGACATGCTGAGGAAGAGCGGACCCCACACTAGCATGCTCAAGAGATAGCTGATCAAAGGAAAGACCGTCATCTCAGGGACGGCGACGAGCTTTGGATAGATGAGAGGGACGAGGGTGGCGGTTATCAACCCGATGTGAAGTGTGGTGTAGAGCAGGATGAAAGAAAGCTGGCTGCCAGAGTTGAGGGATAGCAGGCCAAGCACCTCCCAATGTTTAGACGGGGACTTCAGCCCATAGGCCCCCAAAATCTCGATAGTCTTTTTGGTGATGTCTTGATCCGCCGGTCGAAAATGCACAGGCGTGGAGCGTGGTGCTGGGAACACGCCGAAGTGTTTGCTATCGGATAGAATGAAGAGTGCGAGGTCGAGTGGTGATACGAAGTTACTTTTCCAGGTTAGGGATTTTGGATATTGTTGAATTTTGTAGAGATTCAAAAGCTCTTCGAGCGCCTTGTTGTTCCCGTATCGGATGGCAAGTCGCACATAATACAGCAGGCCGACATCTTCATTCCCTGACTTTGGTCCAGTTTGAGACTTAACCAAGCCCCATAAAGACAGCCGTTCATCTCCGCCATTGGCGATTAGTCCAAGAAGGAGCCAGTGGAACTCTGATCGGGTCAACGGAGAGGATTTCCAGCCAAATCTACCTGGTTCGTTTTCTCGGGCAGTAGGTCTGCGTTGCAACCCAAGTTCTATATCGTTAGAAGAGGCAATTCTGGCCTCAGCTGGGTGATTTGGCTGACTGGGTCCCTGTTGAGCACCTCGTCGGCCTGCATTGGCTCTTAGTTTCTGAAGAAGACGACAGTGATCCCCTGAGCCGACAAAAAAGATGAACTCTGGAAGCTGCATCGCATCCATGGGCGAAATAGCA
This sequence comes from Triangularia verruculosa, assembly GCA_033296885.1. NCBI lineage: Eukaryota > Fungi > Ascomycota > Sordariomycetes > Sordariales > Podosporaceae > Triangularia > Triangularia verruculosa. The sequence continues at coordinate 102,802 of MU863925.1, read as the reverse complement.
TCCTCAGAAAGGACGGATGCCTTCATGGCTGCTGGGTAAGATACTGATGTTTCCAGACGTTGATCAGGAGGTAATTGCGGGACCAGTTGACTAATCAGAGAAGGATAACGAGCAATAAGAAGTTCGCATGCAGTTGACGAATACGTGAGGATTCCTTGAGCCATGAAGGCGGATGGTTGGCCGCTGATCTTCTCGTCGAGCTCATTTGGTGACGCCAATATCAAGCCATCAGAACAATGTTCAGCGAGATATTTGCTACATGTTGGAAGTCAGTCATCGCAGTTGAATGAGTTAGCGAGCATGGCACCTACATAAAAAACATGTCACGGTGAGCTGCCGTGACTGCGACTGACAGACACAACTGCGCCATATTGATGACATGTTGTTCCGACTTTTCCCTGCAGCAATCCTGCTTGGTACAACGCTTTCCAGTTTCCGAACGATTGATGATTTGAGCATTGTTCCTGACAAGAATTTTGAACGTTGAGCGGAAGCCTGAGCGGATGCTCGCAAAAAGAGGGTTGTTGTAAAAGTCCTTCTCCAGTGCATGTGATCAAAGACTTGCGGTTCGTGTAAATTGAGGATACATGTTACAAAGATGGTGAAGAGCATCACTTTCGTCATGCTCGACAGTACTGCAAATCATCTCGTAAATAGTGTCTGGGTTGGAGCCGCTTTTACCCAGTACAAGGTCCAAGGTCTTGTGTAGTGCCTGGTCATATTTCGAACCGTGGTGGATAGCCCGAATGAGTGATGTAGGAAGGTCAAGTCCACGAAATAAGTTCGCGTTCAGCGGTAGAATGTGGAAGGGAATAACCCGGTTGGAGTGCCGGAATGCCATGCCATCCACGCTTGGGAACTCCTTGCCATGTTCCTCCAAGTGAACTTGGAGAGCCATGATAGCATCGTGACCATTGAGAGCAATTGCAACCCCCAAGATCTTGCGAAATCGTGAACCTCTCTCGCATACCCTGCACTTGTAAGCCTCCTTCTTTGAGTGACAAGCCTTCAGAAGATATCCAAGGAGATCCGGCTTTCGGTGGATAATAGCATTCAGAACCGAGCAACATTGACTGTCCATCATAGTTGCAGCAGCTCATGTCAACGCTAGATTTCTCCAAGAGATATTGAAGAACCTCAAGGTTTCCAAATTTTGCTGCCAGAATAGCAGCGTTGTTTCCAAAAGAATCAACAGCATTGGCAGTTCTTAAGTCTAGACTTGGCGCATAAGCCGATATTTTCTTCAGATCACCCGTTAAAGCGGCTTGAAGAAGCTGATTTGAAGTCGAAGCGCCTTCTTCAGCTATTTGACGTGCGGTCTGTTTGAGCGAGTCGTTGAAAGCTGTTGAACCATCTGGCAAGTCGTATTGAAATTGACGCAGGTCAGGTATAATGTCGATATATCCAAGATCAATGGCATTTCTAAGCCATCTCGTGATCTTTGACCTGGGTGATGTCTGGGCTTTTGTTTTGTCGAAGTCTATCAAAGATTGAACAGGATCGGCCCCCATCGCGGCATGCAAACGGAGGAAATAGGCTTGGGCGATAACAAGACTTTCCATAGCCGCGTTGGTAAGCCATCGACAAGCGGCGTTCCAATCTTTGTCTACGCCGAATCCAACAAAGTAGCAGATGAAAAGCTCCCAGGCAGATTCTGGTCGTCGTTGGTTCTGGGGATCAACGGCAGTTCTGTTTAACTCTGATACAATTTTTGCTTTGACCAAATGACTGCAATGGCGAAGGGTTTGATAGCCAATCAATATCTAGAAGCCAATGAGTAAAGACAATCGTTATATGATTCATGCCTTGAAATTCCGCATGGCGGCCGGCAACAAGATGCAAGTGTGTCCTCCCTTAAACCGAGAAGATAGGTAGTAAGGTAGGTAACTTACAGATTGGGTTGGAGGTGGGCTCTCTAATGGCGAAAAGCTTATCTTTTTCCGTTGCTGAACCTCCTGTGTTGCTGCTATGTAATACGACTTCTCGTGTTCCTCTAAGACGTCTGTACATCTAGTGATACTGCGAAGCGAACGGTCTTTCGTGAGGCTGACTGCCAACAGCCTCCTGACAAGGCTCATGTCAAAGTCCGAATGGAGTTGAGTTCTGTCCTCTGTCGCAACTACTTCCAGAGTATGTGCCAGTAAGGAGTCATTGTGTTTCATTGTCGAAATGCTGACTGGGTCTCGAAACGTGCTGAACCTTCCGCGTAGCAATGAGCTACCGAGAATGACTGATACTGCTACGAGGCCATATGAATAGACATCGGTCGCTTTGATATCCTGAAAGGTGTCGATTTGTTGACCATCATGAATGTTGGGGCTAGCTTCTGGGGCTGACCAATCTTCTGTCCAAGCCGGAAGAGTAGGGTGTTCCTCGAATTCAAAGACGGAGTACCCGAAGTCGGTAAGTTTGGCTGTGAAGAGGCCCCTTTGGGATTCCTGTGGAAAGATAACAATATTCTGTGGCTTAATGTCTCCGTGGGCAATGCCGCAAGCATGAAGAGCGCTGATCCCTTCAGCGATATCTCGACAAAGACTGATCTTGGTCTTGAATGGCATACTGACGAGGTCTTCAGTGTTCCAAAATGTTTCGAGAGATTTTTGTGGAGCAAACTCTTCAATAAGGAGAGGCGTTGGCTTATCCTCATCATCATCTTCAAAGTCCCATGCGATTCCTTTCAGGTCGACTATGTTTGGATGGCTCCGCAAAGGTGGATGTGACCGGACACGAAGCTCACTGAGAAAAGACCAAAATGTCGAGTTCCTCCTCACTTCGGGCCCCCCCTCTCCGTAGAGCGTCCTTTTCGTCCTCTTGACAGCCACCCTTTCCTGTGACACTTCGGTCCTGGCTCTATTCGTGAGTGAAAGAATCGGCGACGATATAGAGCGACTGGTGACGATGCAGCTGTTCCCTGCGTTTTCCTGGGACTCCCATGTTCGGTGGAATTGCTGCATCGGAAGGAGACTGTCTTCGTAACTTTGATAGATGGCACACATCAAAGATACCAGGTTGAGGAAATCCGGCGAGGTTGCTCGCATTTGGCTCGAGTTGCTGACAGAGGCATCCTGAGCCCGAGTCATGCTTTCTCGCTGTATGGTCATGGTCTTGAACGTATCAAAGACGTCAGTATCTTCCTGTCCGCCATTCTCGGAAAAGTTCAGGTCGGTGCGCATGGTGATGAATACCTAATGAACAGATCTTGAGAGATGAGAAACACGGTCGGCAAAGGTTCAGAAGTGCTTCGGGGGGTGCAGAGAGGAAGGCGCACTCCAAGCGCCCGATAATGGGCGCAGCTGAAACCCGGGGTATTTGAGCCAATCAAGGGAAGGCAACACGCTGCCCTCAGACCGATTCCCAACTAGCTTCAGGAATATTGGTTGGCCAAAACTCGACTTTGAAGAGGCCTCTGCTCTCTTCTGGGGGTCAGGAGGCTGAGCCGTGCCACAGTGAGGCTTGATGATTTAAGAACCACCTCAGTTGACCCAAAGCAGCACCTTATCAGGTCAGTTTCTCCTTCCGTCCCGGAAGCTGTCGCTCTGGTCATTACTGCTCTTCCATCTCCTGCCCAACACCATCGGATACCCCTCAATTGAGGACAATGGCTGACCCAGTTGGGGCAGCAGCAGCAGCATTCACCTTTGCCAAAGTGGCATACGGCTGCTTGGTCTTTATTCAAGAGCTCCGCTCTCACACCCCCCAGTCTTTTCAGCGCTTAGCCCTCGGTCTTGAAGCCGAGTTTTACAGATACAGAGCATGGTGTGACCTGGTTGGACTGAAAGAGATAGGTATCAGCGTCGGCAATACAGATTCATGGCTTGACTCGGCTCAAACTGTCAAGCAATTGGAGGAGCAACTCCGCCAGGTGCTGAGATTTGACAGCGAGCACATCGCAGCCATGATTATCGACGAGCTAAGAAATACGGAGAAAGAATTCATCAAAGCACGAGAGAAACTCGGAGGCATCGACGCAACCCTGCCACGCAAAACCAGCACGTCATATTCCTTCAAACGGCCATTTCTTAAGCTTCCATGGACTAAGAAAGCCGCGCAAGTCTCCGTCTCGTCTTCACCAGTTGCATCTACGTCGGAAGTGGCGTCAAACAAGTCATACAGCACTCGTACCGCCCTCAAATGGGAACTGATGGACAAGAAAACATTCGAAAGCCTCACCAAACAGATCGCCGACCTCAACAATGTCCTCTATACATTTCTTTCAATCAGAGACAAAACTAACATCGAGCGTCGAACAACGGATGCTGCGCTACAACACAACTGCAAAGGCGTTATCTTAGGAGTCGAAACTCAGAACTTGGTAATAATCAAGACAGAGTTGGAAAGGGAGGACAAGCTTCTGAATCCAGGCCTTGAATACAAACCCAACAAGCCCGGGCCGTCGTCGGCACAATCAGATCACGAGACAAGCTTCGTGTTCCCAACCCCTGTGCTGGATCCCGAAGATTTTATACATCCTTTAGGAATAGGCTCTTCACGGTCATTCTCAAGCTTAGAGGGACAGTCAGTCATGATTGAGTGGACCTACTACAGCAACAAGTCTCTCATCACCGTCGACCAATTCTCTCGCAAAGAGAAACTTGTCAGATTGTGGAACCAGGCAAACACATCACACACCAAGTTGCGGACCTTGCAGTCAATAGCCATAGTCGCAGATCGGAAGAACTCGAGGGTTGGTCTGGTACTCGTGGTACCTGGCATGTTTGAACCACCACTTGTACAACGATCGCTCCTTGACCTGCTAGGGTCAAAGCCTATACCTATCGGCCACAGGTTCACTATAGCGAAGGAATTCACTACCACCGTATATCGCCTTCACTCTATCGGCTGGCTGCATAAATCGCTTCGCACAGACAACCTACTCTGCTTTGGGAATCAACATAATAACACCGCTGCTGAACCTGTAGATCTCTCGGAACTTTCATTGAGCACCGCGCCCCAGCTGTACTTATCAGGCTGGTATCTCTCTCGGCCCGACCAACCGTCCGAGCTTTCTCAGAGCATATCGATATCGAGACAGGGCTACGCGCTCACTAAGGATCTTATCCGTCTCTCGAGCCATCCTGATTCTTTTAGCGCTGAAGCGGCCGAGTCGACATTTCCCCGATTGAGATTTCAGCCCGAGTACGATATCTATTCATGCGGCCTCGTCTTGTTACAGATAGGGCTGTGGATGGCTTTACCGGCTTTGAGGGACCGCTGCCAGTCAGACGACGACTTTCGTCAGAAGGCCAAGGGAGTCTATTGTGACATGCTGCGCAATCAGATGGGCGAAATCTACTGGAGAGCCACGAAGCGCTGTCTTCATAACAACTTCAGCCGGAGATCAACGAAGCTATCTGGCGAGGAAGGTGATGGTGAGCCGGCGCAGATTCCTCTCTATGTGGCGTTTGAGCGACAGGTGGTAAGTGAATTGGAGAGATGTGTAGCTTGAAGAGCACACATTAAACAAAAAGACTAGCACTGTAAAGCGGGCAGCTAGGAAATGCTTTGAATGATGGCTAATGGTCTTCAATTCAAATTTCAAATACTTGAAATATATCAATACGCATACAATCGCAAATGATATTCGGCTTCAATGTCGTTGCTGGTGAGCCCGATCCCCCTTTCTTCAGCACACTCTTCAGGGCCGAAATAACAAGATTGGAAACTAGAGACGGTCAAAATCCGGCCGTGTCCAATGAAAGTTTTCATGCGCAGGGCGGAGCGAAAAGGCGGCTAACACCGGCCGGGGTCGCATGCAGCCGAAAGAAAAAGGGGGGACAGCGGAAAATTGTACTCCGGACAGGAAAAATGTCTTCCGGACAAGAAAGTTCCATTGCCCTCCAAGTATGAAAAGTAGGCATCGATCTCCTAACCATGGCGCCGATTGTTCATCCGCTCCAATCGCTGGCCTCACGCCACTGTTTTGACCACTCTGCCTTGCGAAGGCCACTGTTTGGCGGTGCTGCTCTTGCAGAGCGAGGCCAACTTCTCCCGTTCCGTCGGTAGTCTCGCAGAGATCTTTGCGCGGGAATGGACTGCGGATGAGTGTTGCTATTCCTGTTCGCTCCATTCTATGTTCTGCTCTTGCCACCCATTCTGAGGCAGAGGTGCAAGGAGCGCACCTGGCTTCGGGCTCAACGTCCCTGGTCGGAGTGTGCTTGTCCGCTCCAAAACGGTAGGAAGGCACTCCGTCTGTTCTTTCATCAGTTTTGTACTATTCCTCGAAATTTCCGTGGTTTTGCGTTGGGTGTGCTGATGTTGGCCCTGTATGACATGACACTTCTGATAACCCTATTGCATATCGTCTTTGTGCGTTCGAGGCGAACTCGTACGTCTTCTCCGAGAGGTGGTCCATAGCTACCAGTTTCAGGTATTCTCGTTTTCCAGTACTTTCTTCTGGTATGTTTCGAAGGTCAGTTTCCTAGTTGTCTAGCCAGGTCCCCGGAAACCTCGCGCTTTCTACTGATTGCAGCCCTGTATAGCCCTCTTCTAGAATCGATAGTTTGTTAATACAAGGGCGCTTCAGCCTTATGATGGAAGTGAGGTGGATGAGCTCACTTTTTCCTGGGTTGAATTCTATCCCTACCCACTTCTATTGCCCACCACTGTACTGACCTACCTGACCAAAAGCATACCAATATTGTAAGACTAGCCTCCTAGTCTGAATGAGGTGTATAGTAGCCAATTGTCAACTGCAATGATCTGTTTGTTGGCCTAGGGCTCCAATGGAAGATAACAATACCTAAGATTTCAGCGTAGTCAAATCAAACAACAAATGGTGGTCTCTTTATAGGTATCGATGCAAGTGTACCTTAATATCGGAATGGCTTGCTATAGGACCAGCCAACTAGCTACCACTCTGCTTCATCTTGGCCTTTTGTATCCAGCTCCTAGGTATATTACCTGCAGCGACAAGACTTCTTCTATCTCAGCCGCAACCTGTTTAACCAAAACCGACTTACCTACCTACTGAACTGGCACCGTTGAAAGGGCACAAGCTCAAGGCAATCTTGCGCACAACGACTGTGTCAACTCGACCTTGCCAGTCTGCCAACTCGTTCCCTTCCCATTGGTAGGCACACCATGATCTGCAAACATGATGCAAACGCTGTGCCCCAGTTGTAGCTGCCGAATTGGTCACGGACCGCGACAGTCATGGACAAAAGAAGTGATCCGGAACACAACGCCGCAAGTTCGCCGTGATCCCCGTCCATCGAAGACATTGGAGAAAAGGCTCTCCACACGTATAAGCGAAGCGTTTCATCGCGAAAAGGCCCTGACTTGACATGTCGCATCCGCGAAAGCTAAGCGAAGCTAAGCCTACGGAGGACCCGGTCCCCGGGACTAATACCATTTTTGTCAAGATCTTCCCAGATTATGATAGGCGCGGCTACTACAGCTAGACGCGCCGGCGTACCTGTTCCATTAGGAAGTATTCGGAGTGTACTACGTTAAACAACAAAAGCATATAATGGACAAGGCGTTCCTTAAAGGTTAGCGATCTTGTCTACCACCAGACCTTGTCCGTTTCTTGGTGCAGCCTTGCTTGAAGCCACAATCATGTATACTCTCGCGTTCGTGCTCGCTCTCGCCCCGGCAACTGTGCTTGCCCAATCCCCTCTCTGGGGCCAGTGTATGTGGCAGCTTTCTTGAATAATCGTCGCTAGGCTAATCACTTTGCTTGGTGTACAACAGGTGGCGGTCAGGGCTGGACGGGTGCCACTACCTGCGTTTCTGGCGCGGTATGCCAAAAGAGCAAGTAAGTAGCCCCAGAGAGATGCTCTTTTCCCCAAAGATCATTGCTAATAGGTCTTCCCAGTGACTGGTACTCCCAGTGTGTGCCCGGATCAGGCAACCCTGCTCCAGGAACCACTACCGCGAGCACTCCTACTCCCACCGGCGGCGGTGGAGGAGGAAGTGGCCTACACGACAAATTCAAGGCCAAGGGGAAGCTCTTCTTCGGAACCGAGATCGACCACTACCATCTGAACAACAATCCGTTGACCACGATTGTCAAGAACAGTTTTGGACAGGTAACCCACGAAAATAGTTTGAAGTGGGATGCCATTGAACGTGAGCATTTTTTTTTCCCTTCCTGAAAAGGTGATACAAGCTAACATGTGCATCATAGCGAGCCGCAATCAGTTCACCTTCTCCAACGCTGACGCCGTGGTCAACTTTGCCCAAGCCAACGGCAAGCTCATCCGTGGCCACACCCTGCTCTGGCATGCTCAACTGCCCCAGTGGGTGCAAAACATCAACGACCGCAACACCTTGACGCAGGTTATCCAGAACCATGTCACCACCGTTGTTACCCGCTACAAGGGCAAGGTCGCCCATTGGGATGTCGTCAACGAGATCTTCGCCGAAGATGGCTCGCTCCGCAACAGCGTCTTCAGCCGCGTCCTCGGCGAGGACTTTGTCGGCATCGCCTTCCGCGCCGCGCGTGCCGCCGATCCTGCCGCCAAGCTCTACATCAACGACTACAACCTCGACATTGCCAACTACGCCAAAGTCACCCGTGGCATGGTCGAAAAAGTCAACAAGTGGCTCTCTCAGGGCATCCCAATCGACGGCATCGGCTCCCAGGCCCACTTGGCCGCCCCCGGCGGATGGAACCCTGCCTCTGGTGTTCCCGCCGCCCTGAGGGCTCTCGCTGCGTCCAACGTCAAGGAGATTGCCGTCACTGAGCTCGACATCTCCGGTGCCGCGGCCAACGATTATCTCACTGTCATGAACGCCTGTCTCCAGATCCCCAAGTGCGTTGGAATCACCGTCTGGGGAGTCTCGGACAAGGACAGCTGGAGGTCCAGTGACAACCCGCTCCTCTTTGACCGCAACTACCAGCCAAAGGCAGCATACAATGCCTTGATCAACGCCTTGTAAAAGGGCAATTGGCAAGCAGGCGACACAGAGGCGAAAGAATTGTCAGACACACCCAGAAGCCCCTGAGCAGTTTGTGTATATATAGCAGGGCACATCAGTTAGAAGGGGTAGACACCAATATGATTACTTCTTTCAACTAAAAATCGTAGCGCAGTGTATCATCGACTAGTAATGATTTGTTGTGTTTGCGACTGTGACCCGGGCCGTCGGACGAATGATGTGGATCCTGTAACCCAACATAAGGTAGCTTGTGAGCCACATAATAAGGTAAGGTACGAAGGAATGAAGATAAACTCGTGGATGTGGTGTCTCACTAGGCATGGTCGGATGCGGGAGATTGCGTTCGGCGAGACTACCCGTAGTTAAACACGATGAGGATTATTTGAGATTCCATACTCGTCGCCGACTTCCACAAAAGCTGAGCCGAAGATTCGGCCGTCCAATGAACAAAACAAGTGAAGGTCTCCAAGTAACGGCTGAGCCTCATCAATCTTGGCGGCCTTTCTTTTAGCAGCTCTTTTGTTGACCCGGCGGTTCTTCAGCTCGGCGGTAATTCTTCGCTTGTTCGGCCGAACTTCCTCAACCCACAAGATGGCGAACAGAACAGAACAAGTCTATAAGAACCACACACTACCCGCCCACTGGCACCTGAAGAATCAGTAAACTCAAAGTCCAAAGAGATCATGATGAAGATCGCCATCGCAGGCGCAACCGGCAGTGCGTGCCCCAAGCTATCACTTACTTGATATCTGCTTACACTAACATCGCCCAACAGACGTCGCCCAGGAGGTGACCGAAGCTCTCGTTGCAACCGGAAAGCACCAGATTCTCCTCCTGACGAGAAAAGACATCACGAAGATTCCTTTCAACAGCCCATTGTCCAGCGTCACTTGGATAACAACAGACTATGATGACACAGACCAGCTGTACGAGATCCTTCAAGGGGTTGACACTGTACTGTCTTTCATCATGACACACTCAGACCCAGAAAACAAGACTCAGAAGAATCTCATTGATGCCGCAGTTCGTGCCGGAGTCAGACGCTTTGCTCCTAGTGAGTGGGCAACGTGAGTCTCCTTCTGTCGGGAGGATACCCTGGCTTGCTCACAGCTTGACACAGGTCCAGTTTCGAGCATCTCCCCTGGTATACTGGCAAGGCGGAGATTCGAGAGTATCTGGCAGAGTTGAACAAGGGCAAGAAGGTGCTTGAGTACACCCTTTTCCAACCGGGGCAGTTTACAGACTACCTCTGCTACCCTTACAAGACCTCCAAGCATATCCACCCATTCCAAACCCAGCTTGACTTCAACGCTCGCCGGGCCATCATATTGGAAGGGAGTGAAGATGCTCGAATCACACTGACTGCAGCCAAGGATCTGGCAATTGTTGTCGCCAAGGCAGTGGAGTACGAGGGCGAGTGGCCCGTCGTTGGGGGCATCAGAGGAGACGAGCTGACGATTGGTGAGATTGTTGAGCTCGGAGAGAAGATTCGAGGTATGACAATTCGCCCTGGTATGCAGCAGTAGTGTTGCCTCCGGGTATGCCAGATGCTGACTGACAGCATTTGACCCAGGCGGCCCTTTCACGGTCGAGAGGCTCAAACCAGAGGACCTCAAAGCCGGAATCGTCAACAGCACTTGGCTGCCCAAGGTTGATCACCCATCCCTTCCACCATCAGAGATTGAGAGTATGACAAAAGGCTTCCTTTCCGGCATGCTGTTGGGTATCTCTGTCGGGGTAATGAGGGTCTCGGATGAGTGGAATCGGCTGCTTCCAGCGTACAAGTTCACCGGAGTAGAGGAGTTCTTGACTGAGGCGTGGGAAAACAAGCCATAGTTCCAAGCATGAGTGGAAGGGAACATTTCTTGGTGTCTATCCGGCGTGTTATTCTCGGGAGAGAGCTCCGGTGTTCCCTGCCGAGCTTCGGCCGAAAGAGAAGAGCTCGGGCGAATAAGATGCAGGGGTTGAGTTCCTTCCTCCAGTACCTAATCAACCACCACAGCAATATAGTTTAGGTAGTGCTTTTCCCTATCACTTTGCCATACCCCCGACATCAGGGCACTTTCCCTGGTTTCTCACTTCAGGCTTGCGATTTTGGGCAGTGACGTGTCAAATATGGCGGACGCCGCTTCCGACGCGCCATGCGTGGGCGATATCGAACCTCCGCGAAAGAAGCTACGAGTTCGTAAAGGCACCAAGAGCTGCTGGGAGTGCAAGCGAAGGAAGGTGCGATGCGTGCCCTCACCGGAAACCAATATTGCGTGTGGGCCGTGTGAGCGGCGGGGTGCGGAATGCATCAGCCAGGAGTTCCCTGATGTGGTCACCAGGCGCGATATTGGAGACCCTGACGATAGGCTTGGCCGAGTTGAAGCCCTGGTTGAAGGCCTTTCCAAGAAGATTGATGTCATGAAGAACAACCCAAGCAACACCGAGCACAGAGCACCAAACCTTCTACAGCCTCCGCTCTCCAACGACCCTTTGCCCGAGGACGGTCGACAGACCATGGAGCATAAGAAGACCGCGGCTGACCTGTTAGAGGCGTGGCCGGACAAGTGTGTTTTGAACCTGATCCTAGAATCCCCGCTACAAAGCTCTCTCCGGGAACTCCTCTTCAAGGTTGGCAGTATCCTGTCACCCACCCCCGAAATCCCTGACAAGCTGTCCTTGCAAGATGTGCTGCGGGTGCCAGAATCGAGAACATATCCAGTTCTCATAGCACGAAAGCTCCTGTTCTTGGGGTTGCTCTTCCAAGACATACCGATGGCTTCAGCCAGGCATCCCAAGGGCCTTGCCATTGAATGCCGGGATTCGATCTCTCGAGCTGTGGAAAGCGCGCTCAACCTGGTCACACGCAATGGTCAGCTCGTTGACTCGATTGACGGTATCGAATGCATCATGATGGAAAGCATGTACCACGACAGAGCCGGTAACTTACGTCGGTCATGGATTGCTGCTCGTCGAGCCATGACCATGGGACAGCTGATGGGGCTTCACCAGTCTACGCGATCCAAAGCCAATGTCGATCACGAATACATCTGGTCACGCATCGTGCAGGCCGACCGCTACCTATCCCTCATGCTAGGACTTCCTCAAGGTTCGCCCGACAACTCTTTCGCAACTGCTTCAGCGTTGGGAGAATGCTCGCCCGTTGAGCGATTGCGGAGGCTACACTGCGTTGCCGCTGGTCATATTTTGCAGCAAAACAGCCTTGATGGCCTCTCTTCTACACAAGAGATCGACGACCTGTTTCAGAGAGCAGCAAGTTGCATGCCGCCTCAGTGGTGGCTTACTCCTGAATTGACGACTCGCGCTGAAGAAGAGGGCTTGAAAGGCCCTGAGAAAACATTCCGTCTCATGAGCCAGGCAGTTCACTATCACCTGCTGGCGCAACTTCATCTCCCGTTGCTGCTAAAGTCTTCTTTCGATCAAAGAGGTACTTACAGCAAGATGACAGCTATTAACGCAAGCCGAGAGGTGCTCACTCGCTTTTTAGCTTTTCGCAAAGTCAACCCTATCAGCTCTTATTGCCATGGAATCGACGCTCTGGCCTTCATTGCCAGTACAGCGATGTGTATCGCACATCTCGATGCCCATAGACAGAAGGCTCAGGCTGGGATGGCTGATGACACCCTGAAATTTCTGGCGCATCAACGACAGGGTGACCGTGGCATACTTGAGGCAACGCTGAAAGCCATGGAGCATATGTTTATCCACGGCAAAGATGTTTTTGCGGGCAGGATCGGGACAGTGCTGCGGCATTTACTTGTCATCGAAGCAGAAGTCCACGCCGGCGATTTATGGAGCTATTGCTCAAACCCAGAGGGTAAAGATGAAGAAGCTGGCGAGCTCGGATGCAGCGGGAAGATGAGTGACGACAACACACTCCTCAAAATCCATATCCCGTACTTGTGCCGTGTTTTGGTCAGACGTGGTTCTCTTGAAGAGCCGGTTTTTGCGGCCAATTTGAGAGAGCAGCCTATGGATGCAGAAAGCCGAGAAGAACTTCTAGGCCATGGAATTTTTTTTCAGGAGGACTGGGGTCTTCAGGACGTGAATTCAGCTTTCTTTGACAATCTACTTCGAGGGATGACCGACTCTGACTTTGCTGACATCGGGTAAGAAGGAGTTTGGGGCTAGCACGGGACGACGGTGCTTGGTGGCTGCTGCGGTTACAGCACTACTGGTCTTTGCCTTTCTCAGCCCTCCTCTATGTCTTCATAACTTTGGCAAAGTCTCATGTGATGGATGAATGATGGCAGGAAGGCCGGGCATATGGCAGCTGCCTGTGAATAAGCTTCAGCGAACCCACGACAATTTTTCCACTGGCCTTTGTGGATTTAGAAATGGCTGGTAGATCAGCTAAAGCCCTCGAGTGTTTGGGGGTGTCAGGTCATGGAGTGCTCGCTTGGTTAGCTTGAATAGCGCCCATCAAGCATCGGGCGGGTGACCGCAACAAGCGTGGTAAAATGTGCTGCCAACAACGTCAAACTCTACGATCTCCCAAAAGAAAATGGCAGGATGAAGGTCATTGTGATCGTGAAGGCGCGCAACGCGTTTCTCCGTCCCAGGGTAAGAGGTAAGACATGTGCGACTGCGTGCCAGCCTTCGCGAGCGGGTGGTCGTGGCATGGTGATATAAACGGCAGCGCATCCCTCACTCCACCAGACTTTCTGTATCAGCACACGCAAGTCAGTTCCCGCACACCAACACGCACACATACGCCGTGATCCCCTTTTGTAACAAGAATATTCGTGAGCCCCAGAAAACCAGCTCGCAAAATGACACTCATCGACGACATCCAAGAGAAGACCTACCCCAAGCCGAGTGCCTCACATTTCGAGCCAAGGCCGAAGCTCAAGACATCTGCTGTCACTCTCCGATCCTCCGTCTTCCACAATCCTTTCTCTTTCAAAAGCATGGGTTCCAGCCCCGGAAAACTCCCAGCTTTTCTCATGATCACAGCCCTCTTTTGTGTCGTCACCTTGGGGGCTGCCTCACCATTCATCGCTCCCGAGGAACATCGACCTTCTGAGACCCCTCATATTTCTCCCGAGCAGCATCGTCCAGCTGAGGTCCCTCATATTGCTCCCGACCACCCCGCCTATCATCCCGAAATCTCTCAACCCCATCATGAGCCCGAGGAAGGACAACACAGACCCGAACGACCCACCTATTGCCCTTCCTTCCCTCGACCTCGCCATGAGTTCAGAGAGGAGGAGCACCGGCCGGAGGAACGATATCAATCTGGGGAGCAAGACCGCCCCGAGGGATACCACCCCGAGGGATACCACCCCGAGGGACTACACCACCCCGAGAATCATCCTGAAGTTCACATTCGCTCGCCTCTCCCTCAATCTCCGGCCCCTCTTCCAGCAGGAGCCTACGCCCCCAGCACCCCTTGCCCGCCTAGCATCGAGGGCCAATGGAACTGCATGCTCACCTCTTGGCAGCGTTGCGGCTCGGGAATCTGGTCGGCGGTGATGCCTACAGCCAAGGGTACTCAATGCGCTCCTGGAGGGATCTCTGCGCAGTTGAAGACTGTCAACGCGCCTGACTATCCTCCAGCTGCTGAGCCAGAGCAGCCCCAGCCCCAGCCCCAGCCCCAGGGGAACACTGATGGTTGGGGACAAGGGCTGCCGCCGAGGTACAGTGCTAGTGGTAGATTGGGAGTGTCGATGAGGTTGGCGGGAGCTGCTGTTGCGGTCGCGGTCATGGTTGGGGGGCTGGCTTGAGTTTGAGAGGTGGTTGAATGCTCAATGCTGAAGGTTGGGGTTATGAGTTATGATGGTGAGGAATGATGAGGACGCATGAGGACACATGAGGACACATGAGGACACATGAGGACAGAACGATCAGAAATGATGGCATGATATGGAATGAAATACTGAATTTTTTGAACTGAACGACACTGGTTTTATAGCATAGCATTCTGAATTGAAGTCGAACTGCTTTTTCATCAAAATCATTTCCATGTGAAGATGGGTGCATGGTTGTCGAAAGGAGAAGGAGCTCCAAACCTCAAGTCGACCACGCTAACAGCTTTCCCGCCAACTGCCACCAGCTGCCCCCCATCCCAAGCGCGCCGCGACACGTCTTTTCCAGAACCTTGTCGGCCTTTCCAAATTAGAGATCCATCAATTCCATCATCACCACGACCACCACACCACCCACCTCTGACAGCCCAATTCCATCACACTACCAATCACCAATCCCACACCCCCGAACCGCAGTCTGATCTCCAAGCAATGGACTACCAAAACCGCGCCGGCTCCAAATTCGGCGGCGGCGGCGTCGCCTCCCACAGCGCAACCAACGCCGACCGCCGCGAGCGCCTCCGCAAGCTCGCCCTCGAGCAAATCGACCTCGACAAGGACCCCTACATCTTCAAGAACCACCTCGGTTCCTTCGAGTGCCGCCTCTGCCTGACCGTCCACCAAAACGACGGCTCCTACCTCGCCCACACCCAGGGCAAGAAGCACCAGACCAACCTCGCCCGCCGCGCCGCCCGCGAGCAAAAAGAAGGCAAAGGCGAGATCGATCCCACAACCGGTCTCCCCGTCGGCGTAGTAGGCGCCGGATTTGCCGCTTTGGGGCTTGGCGCTGGCGGGCCGAGGAAGAATGTGGTCAAGATTGGGCGGCCGGGGTACAAGATCACCAAAGTCAGAGATCCGATCACCAGACAGCAGGGCTTGCTGTTTCAGCTGCAGTACCCGGACATCGGGGTGGGAGTTACGCCCAAGTGGCAGGTCATGAGCGCCTTCACGCAGAGGGTCGAGGAGCCGGATAGGAATTTCCAGTATCTGTTGGTCGCTGCGGAGCCGTACGAGACGTGCGGGTTCAAGATTCCTGCCAGGGAACTGGACAAGAGAGAGGACGGGAGGCAGTTTGAGTTTTGGGATCCGGATAGCAAGGAGTACTGGGTGCAAATCATGTTCATGACGGAAAGAGAGGAGAGGTTCAATGCTGCGCCGGGCTTGACGGGGAGAAGGTAGACGAGGTCGGGTTTCCGCTGGAGAGAGTACAACAAATCTGGGACCCAGTTATGTTTCACGGATTTTCTTGAAGGACAGGGAAAACGAAAGGAAAAAAAAACCGTCGGGTTCTTAATACAGGTGGCCCTGGCAGGATGAAAAAAGAGGCACCGCCAAAAGAAGTAGGTGACGATCTTGGGCCGTATGCCATACAGAACGACAACGGCGGCGAAGGGGCTAAGAAAGGAGCAACAAACACGCATGCTCGCAACTGAACCAAGCTGTAAGGCCTCACGAAAATTACATGCTGTCGTTCGCCTGGGCTAACATTGTCAACAGCGGGTATCTCAGGCAGTGTCCCAGACACGTTCTCCGGTTGACGATGGACTATAGATACCCTGATAACGAGTGAAAATGACAATAGTAATTCATCGATGATACCGGGAGCCTTGTATACACATGTCTTGATCCTTGGGGAAAAACCAATTTGATTGATTGCAAACGCAATGAATTGTTCAGCTACAGGCGTCCATCCCTCAGAGACGACCCCGTCAGCACCCAGCTGCCATGCAACTCACCGCCTTCTCAAAGCTCCCGGCTTGTGTGGATATGCGACTATGTACACAACAATAAACAGACATTTGGTTCAGGGCTTATATCGAGCCAACAAGTCTCTCTCCCTCCTTTTTTTTCGTGAGCACAAAGCAAGGCAACCCAACCACTCCGTTCCTTTTCGGTTAACTAACTGTAGATTGCACCAGCAACTAAGTTGACTCTCTCTTCTCTGCCAGCAAGAATTATGACCTTCAGAATGCACCGCTTAAACAAACAACTAGACTATCTTATTCCCCAATCACCGGAAATTGTTGTCGAACCGCTTGAATGTGTATCCAATGAATGGTAGGCTCATCTCTGGGCTTTCCTCCTGTTGACTGGCCGCGGCGCCTCTAGCGGCCTGGGCAGCCTTGATCAGAGTGGCGTTATCCGTCTGGTCAATCTCGTCCGTTGGGAAGTAGGTGGTATCGATGTTGGAGGTAAGACGGGGCTCGAAAGGCGCCCGGATCCTACGCAGGCTCTCGAACTCCACACCGTAAAAGAAGGGATGGCGCTTAATCTCATCAGACCCACCACGGCCAAGACGGTTCTCGGTGTTGCAAATCAAGCTACAGACAGATTGTTAGCATATACAAGACACGTAAGCAGGCCTTTAAACCATACCTTCTGATCAGGTTCTCAGCGTCGGGCTTGAGCTGAATGTCGTCGGGGAAGTACAGAGACTGTCTCCAGTTGACAATCTTGCGGTATGTGTCATGGCTGTCCTCGGCGCAGAAAGGGGGCCACCCAACCAAGCACTCGAACATGATGGTACCCAGAGACCACCAGTCGCAGTCGAAGGAGTAACCATTGCCCGTGAAGATCTCAGGGGCGATGTAATCGGGAGTGCCAACGGTAGAGTACGCCATCAGTCTCCTCGACCGCCTCCAGTCATTGATCTGGGAGCGGTTGCTGACCGTCAAGTTAATCTGGTCAATGGCAATCGAGTTTCTGTTGTCGCGAGGCTTGTTGGACTTGCCCGTCAAAAGCTGCGCGTAGTAGTTGTTGTCATGGAGCTTGTGGAAACCGGTCGACAGACCGAAATCTGTCAGCTTCACGTGGCCGCCTCTATCGAGAAGAATGTTGTCTGGCTTGATATCTCTGAAATGCATGTCAACATCTGTGACCGTAGTTCGAATCGGAAGGGAACCACGCACCTGTGGATGAAGCCCAATTTATGGACAGCCTCAATAGCCAACACAATCTCGGCAATGTAGAACCGCGTGATATCTTCAGAGAAGATTTCGTACTTGATCAACATGGTCATGAGATCGCCACCTGGCAAGAACTCCATGAGCATGTAGAGGAAGTTGGCGTCTTGGAAGGTTGTGTAGAGCTTCACGACCCAGGGACTGTCGGATTCGGCGAGAATGTCACGCTCAGCACGAACGTGAGCGAGCTGGTCCTTCTTGAACATTTCCGTCTTGATCAAGCTCTTCATGGCATAGACCTTGCCATCCGACTTCTTCTGAACCAGCTTCACCTCACCGAAAGCACCCTTGCCGATAATCTTGATGGTGTTGTAGTTCTCGGGCTTGTCCTTGGTTCTGAGGAAACGGAGATACTGGCCCTCCTTTCTCCCTCCAGTGGCCCAGATAGACTCGCGGCGGCGGGGGTCGGTGGTCTCGTTCAACTTCTGTTCCATCTCGCTTTGTCTGTACGGACGTGATTAGTCTCTTTCTTGGTTGTCGACCGACACACTGCCTACCTTTGATTCCGCTCACGAGCGCGCTTGACGCTGTCCTTGAAGAAATCCGAGGCCAATTGGGAGCACTTCTTCTGGTTGTTATTGGCGTTGGGGCCATACTTGTCCGGGTTCCGTTCGGGGGCCGGGGCAAACTCGAGCTGGGAATTCTGCGAAGGCATCGGGGGCGCATTCAGGTAGTTGCCATAGCCGGGCTGCTGACCTTGGCTGTTAGCCGTACGTGGGCGCTGTCCTGGGGAGGGGCCACGAGCATTGTAGTTTTGAGGTCTGCCAGCACCACCTAGATTCTGGTGGGCGAATTGGTGGGCCAGTCCAGCGTTGGGATCATTGCTAGCGCCGGGAGTGGTCGATCGGGCTTGTCCATAACCTGGTCTGGGAGAGTTGTAGTTCTGAACCTGGGCAGCAAGATGGGAAGGGTAATGAGGGGCATACTGGTTAGGATTGTAGTAGTTGTTGGAAGCATAGCCTTGCTGGTAAGCCTGCTGGGGCTGCTGAGGGTTCGGTGCCTGACCAGAGGGACCGGTTGGGAAGACGGGCTGGGGAAAGGTCGAAGGGGTGGTGGGATATTGTGTGCGATCGGAGGCAGCGAGGCGATCGTTGTTGTTGTTGTTGTTCCCGAAATTCAGGTAGAGACGGTTACCTTGATTATCCATCGTGGCGGCGCGTGTGTGTTGTCAACTTGTCGTGATGGTAAGGGTTCGGGTTCGGGGTTCGAAGATAGGGGGGGCGCACCCAACTCGGCAGGGCTGCTCTCACTGGCCTGGTGGCTGTAGACTCTGGCAGATCAACCGCTGGTAGAGACAGTCGACAGGAAGGCCCCAGATGGTGTTTTCGCAAAAAAGGGGTCGCGGAGGGAAAGGGAGCTTTGCTTTTTCTCGGGACAAGGGTCGGTCGAGCGGTGGCACTCTGGCACTCGCACTGGGGGATGGATGTTACCGTGCGAGAGGAAACGGGAGTGGACTCGGATCGCTGGGCGGTCGCTCGAGTGGTGGGGCAGACAGGGTGCTACACTAGCGTTGGGAATGGTCTCTTGTCAAGCTGATCCAGACGTGGCAAGCAGGCATCTGGAAGGCAGACGAAAGGCGTCTGTTGCGGTGTTTGTTTGCCAGCGGAATATCGGTGTTAATTATGTCAGTATGTCGGTGAGGTTCAAGCTCGAGACCTGCCGCTCAGCACATGGGACGTGAAAAATATGGTTGCACAGCTGTGCCTCAAACGACAAGTTAATTATTTGCCAGACCTTCTCCAGGGGAAGGTGCGAAAGAGGGGTATCCGTATTGGACGCTAAGACACAGTGGCAGGGACTCCGACTTTTGGAGGGGACGTGGAGTTGAAGTTGGATGAACGGACGAAGAACTCCAACAATTCTTCATTTCCTGCTGCGTTTACTGCCTCTTCTGGCGCTACACAACATACAATCACACGGCTGGCCTCGTGCAATCAGAGCGAGCTCCGTTGTTTGGTTGGCGGTTGAAGCTCTGAAGAAGTGGGGTTGGCGATCTTCCATCTCGACTTTCAGGGGCTCGCCTCACAGAGCCCCCTGATGCGTTTACAATCCAGGTTTCGAAACAATGCTCCTCCACCAGTCTGCTGCCCCGATGCTCGCCAAACAATGCTTTGCTAGGCCATGCCATGTGCATTTTCCCGGACCGCAGGCACTCTCGGTGGTTACCGACAAAGAGGTTCTATATTGGGCAGCTATTTAGGGAGCATCCTACAGACACTTGGACGGTTTCTTCCGGGCCGCCCCGCCGATCCGTGACCGTTTCGACTTACACGGTCCACGACGGGAACGAGACGCTCTGCTTTCAGTAACATCAAGAACTTCTCGAGTTAGCATACTCGAGCTTCTATAGTACCCCAGCATAATGATAACTCAAATATGCTGTATTACATAGAATTGAAGCGTCAAAGGGTGTACCCTCGAGCCTTGAATCTTGATGAGCTCACTGAAGTGGTCCGTGCACAAAGACATTTTGGCTTATCGCGATAAGAAAGCACTTGGAAATTTGACTCCAGTGAGGGACCGATATCGTCAGCGAGCACCCGAGGCACCTCAGTATCGTGCCAACAGAGTTCACCGCCAGCTTCGCCACTGTCTCCCTCAGCGACTCTTTGGTAGAGATTTTCGCTGATCCTCCTTTCTAGCCGAAAAGCCTCACCAAAGGCAGCGGCAAAGCCAATGCGCTCGTAGTGTTTTTGAACATACCGCCCAAAGCAGCTCCAGAATACCTTCACATCAAATGGCCGAGCCAACACCACCAGCACAGCCTTCGGCGCCGGCAACACCACCGGCGGCTGGTGTTGCCGAGACGGTATAGCCACACCAATTCTTTAGAGAGCGATGCAAGATCAGACAGCTCACAAGCTCCAAACACAGGCTGCCAAGGTCCCGGAGAGAAACCGAGCCCTCCGCATGCTGGGTCTCCCCGCCCTCCCAAAGAAGCTCCCTTCCCGAAATTGGATGATATTTTGGACTCTGTCAACCGCTATCTCTGCCGGAATCATCTACGACAAGCGGGAAAAGAAACGAGCCATCGCGAAATGGAGACACGCAGTCGAGCATCTGGCCAAGGAGCCCCTGCCTAACCACAACGCCCTCTCCGAGCTGCGCAAGATCACCGTCTACCTGTCTGCGCCCCCCGGCGACGGTCTTCGCACCGCTCAAGACCACTACACCGAGTACGTCAAGCCAATTCTCGCCGCCAGCGGCCTCGACTGGGAGTTCGTCCAAGGCAGACGAGATGGCGACGTTCGTGCCTACACCGCCGAGAAGATCCGACGTCACCGCAAGCAAACCGACAATGGTGAAGCTGAGCCCGAGCTCCCCGAGGAGCCTACGAAGGAAGAGATCATTGCCGCCCACCGCAAGCTCCGTGGAATCAAAGATTACGAGGGCATCAAAGGCGACATTGTCATCGGCAGGCACACATGGAAGGAGTATCTCAGAGGTTTACATGAAGGCTGGCTCGGTCCCCTAACCGCCCCTCCAATTCCAGTTCCAGAGCCAGTGCCAACCCAAGATATCGACGGCGAGAAGTTAGAAGAAGATAAAAAGAAGGAGGAAGAAGCCAAGAAAAAGGAAGAAGAGACCAAGTCCAAACGCCCTCCTCAACCCCGCCCATATAACACACCGGCCGATTACGCCTCCTCCCCGCTCCCTCCTTCTATCCCCAACGAACTCTCTCCCGTTGCCCCTGTCCGGGAACCTCACCTGCTGGGCTTCCTTTCCACGCCCACCCGCATGTACCGCTTCTTCAACCGCCGCCGCCTAGCCGATGAAATCGGCCGTGACGTCGCCGCCGTATGCCTGGCTCACTACCGTCACTTCTCTACACAATCCGGCGAGGATCAGCAATACGAGCAAGAGCGGGAGCTCGCCTGGGAAGAGAAGGACTGGGTCAAGACCGTGTGGAAAGAGGCCGGTGACGAGCCGGAGCACGTCAAGGAGCGTGAAAAGGCGGGTATTACAGAGGTTGTCAGAGCGAAGCCTCTGGTTCTGGACCCCAGGATTGCCGAGAGAATGAGGAGATTCGAGCTGACAAAGGAGGATGAGGAGAGAGTGGCCAAGATTGCGGTGCCAGAGGAAGAGATCGAGGGGTGGACGAAGGGCAAGTTTAGGCAGCTGTACAGATGGGGGAAGGGTAAGGTCGTGGGAGAGGAAAAGAGGAGTAACGTGGAGGATGTGGACTAATGTGTTTGATGATCTGAAACCTCTCGAGAAGAAGGTGTTGGGGAATGTATTGTAGCGTGTAACAATAGTTTTCGGTTCTGTATACTACGAGGCACGACGGTAAATACCTGATCAAAACGGACGATAGATTCACTGAGGCTGCTTGCACGGAAAAGACAGGACAGCATTCGGGTGACGGTAGGCCTTGTATTGTTTGGCTTGGCTGGCTGATGTTATCACAATATAAACCCCCTCTTCAACGCTACAAGTTATACAGCGTCCACGCCGTTCTACCTTTGCCCTACCCAAATTCAAACGTGTAGCGTCCTGTTACCTGTGATGCTGAAGCGCAACACGTTCAGGCCGTTCGAGACAGTTATGTCTGATACAGAGTCTCGCAGATCTTTACAGGGACCGTTTCTTTGTTCCTCACCCCTGATACTGTACTCCTGTGTCTCCATGGCACATATGGCTGGCTGTCCATCAGTGCACTGTCGCAAGGACCCCGGATCACTCACTGTCTTGCCCTCGCAGACGCCACGTCGATGGAGGCGTTGCTCAAAGTCAAGTCTCGTGGCTCCCTATGACGACGGCTATTTTCAAACGATCCCGATGCAGTCGCTCAGTCATCGCTATCAGAGCCATAGTCAACCAACAAACCACCGCTGGGCTTCTTGACGGGAGCTGCTGCTGCCGGTTTCGGCGGCGGAGCAGCCATATCTTTCCCCGCCTCGTCTATCGCCTTCTTATCCCCTTCCTTCCCCTCCCCGGTATTACTCTCCTCCCTCCTAGCCTTCTTAACCAACAACTTCTTCCTCCCCTCCCCCTTCCTCTTCCTCCTCCTCCCACTATCAGCAGTAAAGGCCCACTCCTCCTCCCCCCATTCCCCCTCCCCCTCTTCGCTATCATCTCCCGCCCCCCCATCATCCCCTTTACTCTGCATCTTCCCCTCCCTAAAAGCCCTCAACCCCTCCTCCAACTCTTGCCTCCGCTGCTCCTCCTCCTCCTTCTTTTTCCGTTTCACCTCATCCAGAAAGTCAATCTCGTCCTCATCCAGCGCCCGAAACTGATTCTTCAGCTTGCTCTTCTCCTCAAACTCCGCCTGCTTCGCCGCTTTGTTCGCCTGCAGCACCTCATAAAGCGACTTTTCCCCGCCTTCTGCCGCTTGCTTCGCCTGTTGGATCCGGCGCTGCCTGTCTGCCTCGAGCTGCTCTGTGACTTCTGCCCATTCCTTCGATTTCCTGTTGCTGACGTCTTGTTGAGGAGGAGGGGTGTTGGTAGCCTGGGACGGTTCGGATGAAGGGGTCCCCGTCGTGGCGTCTATTGAGCCGGCGGAGATGAAGCGTGATGACATGCTGATGGGAGGCTGGAGAGAGAAAGGTATTGCTGGATGGCGCGAAATAGTTCTGCGGAATAGAGTCTTTCTTCTTGCAAAGACGAGAATAACATTAACTGGTGCCCATCATTCGACAATGATGTGATGATAACTAGGGTGAAGAGAGCAATTCAAGACGTGTCGTTGAAATTGAAAGCTGGCAGTTGCTGCCAGCTGACCAGGGACTGACAAAAATCAACACCAACTTCGCTCACCACAAGGCAGTTCATAATTGCAGAAATGAATCAATGGTGCAGATAATTGTGCTTCTTTATTTATTTTTATCTTAGGTGATGCTGGCAGAAATCCCAGGGGTCGCAACTTCTTTGCTGCTACCCAGGGGAACGTCGAGAGAAAATCTCAATCCCTCACGTTATTGCCTCTCCGATCATTACCGTCGGACCCATGACCATCATCTGGCTTGCCAGACCACCCTTTTTGTTTTAAAAGACCTTGTCCATCACAAAGTCACCGTCAGCCTTTCTGTTCTGACAATCCATTCTCTGTCCGATCCTGTTTCCCCTCGTTTCCTCAAACCTCATCAAGTCGTTTGTTTGGGAATCGCCGAACCAAAGAGCCCCCCGTCATCAAAACAAAACAAAACAAAAAAAAAAAAGAGTAAACCCAGCGAGACGAAGCCAACAGAATTACACAACACCAAGCGTATACCACCCCCATTTGTTCCTCCGGCCATTCTTCTCCACCTGAAATGCCAGTAAAAGAGCCTCCCCAAACACCTCCTCTAAGAACCATCCTCGTGGAAACCAGAGGTTACCGGGATAACAAGCCAGCGGCGTAATGTACCCTGCTGCTGAGAGCCTTTTCCCATCCGTGTCCAAGTGATAAAAAGTACACTTGGGTCCGCGTCACAACTGGCAAAAGAATAGTAATAAACACAATGCAACAGAAAAAAGACCAAGCGAAGAAAAGGCAACGAACCCCCCATTTTGAACCCATGGAAAAACACATGCTCATGACCACGGCGAGCCCAACTTTTTGAACCTCTTGAACCCAACACGGAAAACAAAAGAGAGAAGAAAAACCAACCAATACATGTGAAAATCGCAGAATATATGTACCAATCCTCACAAAACTTTTGACAGCGAAAAAAATAGGAGAAAAGCCCCGTCTGAATAGGGC
Source organism: Triangularia verruculosa (assembly GCA_033296885.1). Taxonomy (NCBI): domain Eukaryota; kingdom Fungi; phylum Ascomycota; class Sordariomycetes; order Sordariales; family Podosporaceae; genus Triangularia; species Triangularia verruculosa. The sequence continues at coordinate 78,461 of MU863925.1, read as the reverse complement.
CCCGCGCCACAGAATGTTTTAACCGAAAAAGCCCGGGTATGATGCTCTAAACTGAAAAAGCGTCCCGCCGGGTTTTCATAACTGATGCTAGAAGAAAGACCGGGGCGACCGTACCCCTGAGCGAGGAGATATTAGAACGGCGGTGATCTATACTGCGGCCAATTTGAGTCATCTGAAAATGACTTGAGGTCCTGATCTCGAAAGTCACCAGAAACGTCTCGGATCAGTGAGTGCCAGTCGGGACTGGGAATCGTGATACTGAAGCCGAGGTGATTCACGTGCCCTGTGTTTCGTTCGAGATTCGTGGTTGGCCGGTCGCGTCTATATCGGTGTCGAATAAAAAAGTGACAAATAAATCCGCAAACGCCGCTTTATGAAAATTGGTGAACCGTATACCGAGGGAAAAAGTCATTAAGAAAAGATGACTGGTGGGCAAGAAAAATCTTGAGCACCGACGTATGATCAAACCCGATGAACGATTGTCTCATCAGGTTGGGGGGTATCCGAATCATTCCGCCTCGCCATCGCTCCGGGTATCTGAATGCAATATATCGATTCTTTATTGTGCCGAGAAAAAAGGAAATCGTGTCCAGCAGACGATGCAGTGGAATAAGAGGGCGACGCCGCGTAAACGCCTTTTTGATGAGGAAAATTAGCAGCCAATGGCATCGCTAGAGATGCGCAACACGCTCAAGTTGCGCAAGTGGGTGTGAATACAGTAGCTTAGCCGGCAACAGGCTGGCCGTAGCTGTGAGCGAAGAAGTAGGAAGGGGGCTGCTTGTGAGGCGAGACGCAGCTGTCACAGAAGCATCCGGGACGGTGTTGCTCCCAGATACCGTGATCGTAGACACCGCTATAGTTAGTGGCATTTCGAGAACCGTGTCCTGAATGGCGAAAGCCGTTGTAGGCGGGCGCAGGCTGCTGGTAATGCCTGGAGGTGTTGCAGCCGCCGACAATGGCGCGGTCAAACCACTCAGTGTAGTGAGAGTTGCAAGAAGTGGCCGAGTTGGTGTACTCGGGTGTGCCATACCCGGAATCGGGAGGCGTCAGAGGAGCAGCTGGCTGAGGCCACGCCATGTATCCCCAGGAGGCTTGCTCGTGTCTATAGGCTGGCGGAGTAGCCTGACCACGCTTCATGCTCGACAGGCGCTCATATTCGGCAACCTGCTGCTGGTGCCAAGACGAGTACATGTGCTGGTTGCGGGCACGGGTGACATCGGTATCAATGGGGGTGACGAGAGCAGCGAGACGCTCGCGGCTTGCCTGCTGCTGCTGGCGCTTCTTGGTTTCCTTCCACTCGGCCCAGTTGTCCAACCAAGCGTTGTAGTCCTTGCTCTCATCCAGATTGACGTAGAGAACCCAGTCAATGGCAGCCAACCACTCATATTCCAGAGTGTTCAAATCGCGAACCGAGATGCCACTGACTTCCGACCAAGACTTGTTCTGGAAAGTGTTGTCATCGAGAAACTTGCTTCCGAGAAGAAGAGCAATGGTCAGAAGACGCCAGATCTCACCCTCAGTCTGGACGGCACCCGCAGGCATCATGTTGATGCGCTTGGCGAGGTAGTTGAGACCAAGCAGGATGGTGGTCCGGGGAAGACGAGTCGAAGACAGTATACCCGAAACGTACTTGCGGAAAGCTGGGTTCACAGTGTTCCGTGGCATCACCACACGGGTAGCCATCTCCGAAACATAGTCGGCCATCAGCTCGACATCGTAGTCGAGCACAGCACAAACGCCTCCAGGCATGTTGATGGAGTGAATCGGTATCGGAGGGTGAAAAGGATAGTTGTGGGAGGATGTCGAACTGCCTCGAGCAGCTGGATAAGAACGAACTAGACGGTCTACTTCCAGAGCCGAAGTGTCGTGGGGGTGATCTCGAAGGGAGAGGTGCGATCGAGATCTACTGAGCTTTCTGAGCCATAGAGTGTAGGCCAAAGTCCTCTACACGGTTATGGGTCGTGTCGATCAGCGACTTGACTGCCTTGCACTTTGTCGCAAATAGCAAACAAAAGGCTCGAATAAAGGCCAGTCGAATGGTGGGAAAAGCTAGGACCGAAAGGAAAGGGAATGTCGAAGCACTGCACGGAGTTAGAAAGGTTAGTCAAGCAACGCCCCGGTAGAAAGAGGAAAGAACAGTGACACGCAAGGCGAAAGACGTGTGCAGGTCCCTGATAAATGAAGTGCTCCTTTCAAATAACGGGCGGATGGGTGGTCGATCGGCGGCGTGTCGATGACAGATGAGGACCGTTGGCCAAGGTGGACGTTGACAACCAGAGACCACGTCGTGGTGTTGGTCGAAACCCAGGCGCCTCCTGGGGCAGCGCGGGTCCCACGACCCAAATTCGGAGCATCTTGGAGGACCTGGACGACGCCGAGCGCAAGGGAAAACGGGAAAGACGGTACTAACCTAAAGGAAAGAATTGATGAGACCACGCAATTCCGTACCGGTGTCGAGGTGACGGGTGTCCTCCCAGAAGTTCTGCCGATGGGCAAAACAACAACAAACACACACACACCCAAGGCCGAAAAAACCGCTCGCTGAGGAGTCGCTGTTTCCCGGATTCCGTTCGAGACAACGAAGGTCAACGGCACCCGAATCCTGTCGTGACGAGAGAACAACACAAAACTAAATTGGTCGTTCGTTGGTCCGTCGGTCGGTCGATACTTGGCGGATTCTGCGATGGGTCGAGGGCGAATGGAGAGCACGGCGTGGTGTTCGGAGGTGAGAGAAGGGGGGGAGGGACCTGGAGATAGAAAGGGAAAAAAAAAAAAAGGTGCTGGGCCGAGTGATGCCGCTGGGATTTGGGGAGCTAGAGAAGCGGAGCAGCGGGTGGGACACACCACCCAGCAGGTGGATTCACTGGGAGCAACGCTGGCTGGCTGATGGGGCGAGGAAGAGTCTTGTTAGTGACCCACTGCCGGATGGTCTGGGCACAGGCTTGGGTAAACGTCGAACCCCGACACTCACACAATGAGAAACGGAGGCTTCGGCCAACGATTCATCAACAACAGAGATTCGATGTCACGGCCACAAATCGGGGTCACAATCAATCATGTCGCTCCTGATTCCGTGCCTCTCACAGCCTCTGTAGGGTCATGGATAGATGACAGACGACAGCCTCCCTACCTACCTGCTGATAACCGGACAATGTCAGCAGACGCGGGTCCTTTGGCCAGGTTGACAATGAGCGCTTGAGTCCCCCGTCGCCATCCGTGGCCGCCGTGGTCATCCTACAAATCCTCACGCCCGGGCTGCCAGTCATCCAGTCACAACTTAGAAAGCGCTGCGGTGTGCTGAGAGGCGTTTTGGACTGGGGGGAGTGTGCATCAGAATTGGTGCGACTTGCTGCTCTGCTGCATGGTATGACGGAAATGATCAGGGCTTGCCAATCGTGCACGACAACCGCCATCTAGGGTGGCCAATTTGTCGTCAACATCCACTCACCGTTTCTCGCTTCTCGTCGAGGATCCGCCCCGTTCGGTACGCCACGGGTAAACCAAAACAGGGAGCAAGGGCTGGGTAGCGGACCATCGAAGGGGCGTGGAACACGAGCACCAGCCATTTCTTGTTCTCGTCTTCCCTCGCACCCCCACTCAGGGTTGGTCAAAAGCCCTCGCACCAATTTTGTCAAATTCCAGATTCCAGAAGTGGACATGATGTTTCTTGCTCTCTGATGATTCTCCTTCAGCCAACAGAGCCTCCAGAGGTCACCCGCAAGTTGGTTCGCAATGAATGGATTTTGTGATGTGTTTCTGATGCTTGACTCGCCAAAAGGGTTTGTCATGAGAAGCAAAAGCCTGCCACCAAATTGCGATCACAAGGTTCTGTTGACAATCTTCAAAATCCAACCCCGTTATTAGAGCAGCACCAGATGCAGCTCCAGGTTTACGCCCGAAACTGCTAGGTGAGTAACAATATGACGCTCGGGTCCACTTTGACGTGGGATGAGGTTACTACTTGCACGCCTCGGGGTGCTGTCCCAGCCTCTCAATCGTGACCGCGTGGCCCAAGGGCCAATTTCCATAATTCCCAGTGGGGCCGTCTTCCCAAAGTATCTCTTGTCCCTGTCTCAGGGCCACGGGTACCTCGATAATAGATGTGCAATATCGGATGAGGAGAAGGCTCGAACAACTCAACAAGCCTTCCATTTCCCATGTGAACATCCCGTCCAAACCTCAAATTTGTCCCTGATTGAAGCGGCGCCGCACACACCGCGGTTTCCGTTCTCACGATCACAAAGTCCTTCACAGCCCAACGATGGCGGCCATGTCACCACGAGCTAATAGAACAACGGCTCGCCATCAGTGTCGTTCAAGCTCTGCCATCCCAAATGTACTCGAGACCAATCACCACCACCAGACCCAGTTGATGAAACTCTCTTTCAGGAAACAAACAGTTGGTAGAGGCCATCTTCAACGGCCGATACAACCTGGCTGGTACGTACCGTCTGGCCAGTTTCTCAGGACCCAGGAAACCGGGCCTGCTAGAAAACGGCGCCGACGGTGCTGCCAAATTTGAAAATGCCCACGGACCGACCAAACCCGTCTTGGAATGGGTGAGTTTCTAACTTTCATCTCGGGTCAGCCAAAAATGCGCGCAATCTCTTGGCCTTGAATAACAACAACACGATGATACCGGCAACACTCTGTTTTGAGACGGCATTCAGGAACAGGCATCGGGCAGCCAGAAACCCAGCCTTTGTTCTCCAGATAATTACGAGTCAGGGAGCCGTACCCCAAGGCAAAGGCTTCAGGGGAAAATTACGTTCAGCGGTTCCCGCCCATCGGAGACCCAGGCCCGGCGGATAACAACGACATTGGCGATTCCTTTTGAGGAGGCTAGGAGTACCCCACTGGTGCGGCTTGAGATCTAACGAAGCGGTCAAGACCTGGCTGGTCGCGGCGCGAGGCCAATGGGACCGTGCTGCTGGGAGACCACACCCATCACCATCGACAAGCTGTCTTTTTTATTACAACGCCTGTTCCATGGCTCAGGAGCTGAACAAATGACACCCAACCACCAGCTCAAAAAAGAGCCGATCAGCACGAGAACTGCAGAGCCAAACGAGAAGACTATACCACTGTGTGTACTGTATATACCACCGATTGTCTTTGGGAGGAGCTTCCTGCCAGCCGTACACCGTCACAATGGCACACTGTGCACCGCAATTTTTTGTTGAAGAAAAAGGTGGGTATGTTCGGATCTGGGGTATCCTCGCATGGATGGTACGAATCAACCACGCTTCTATTTTTCCAATGACACGCTTTTTGCGCGACATATCTTTTGAATCTCCCTTCCAGCACCGCCGGGTTTCAACAGCCAACCGAAGGGCTGGGCCAACCACAAGACGGTAATTACATGGGCTCTTACCCCACGGAGATGAAGCTCCAGCGCTTGAAAAGCAACGATGGCAGAACGGAGGACCCCTCTTTTGACGATAAAAATGGAGTTCGCATGGCGAACATGGTGGATAGAGCCGCAACTGACGAAACCTCTTCGGCAGTCTCAGGACCATCCAGGAGCTTTGCTTTTGCTTTTTGCTTGTTACGACCTCTGGGCGAGACATCTTGTCAGCAGCCGCCGGCAGCAAACTAGCTTTCGGCCGCATTGCCAGCAGTTGTTCCGCATGCTCAACTACGGAATACTTTGCCGCACGCCTACACTGCCTATTGCAGATATGTGTCAGAACTCGAACCCCGATCACAAGAGGGTGAGATGTTGCTCGGGCGAGAGCTGGGTTGGTCGTCTCCAGCCAAGCAATCTTCATCGATCAACGTCCCCCACCCAGGATCGAATACCCTTAAGATGGCAGGTGGGCAGGATGGCAGGGCACTTTCTAGATCCTCTCGGAGCATCTCGGCAAATGCCTCTAAACTTAACGGCGAACTCAGATGTTGTAGGGGCCCAAAACTGTGACTGGCCTCAGCCCACAGTGTGACGTCTTCTTGCCTTCCCTTCTCAGCCGGCCACCACACCACTCTGGATCATGGCTTCTTCTGGGAACCACACCCTCCTTCGGGGCCAATTTGTGGGAGCTGAACCACAACAGTGACCTCACGACCAGTCTCGCCGGCTTCCGGTCCTGAGTGCTGATTAATCCTGTCCACTGCTTTTACATGGCGGAAGCAGCCTGGCATGCCAAACCCCACTAGACAACAGTCGCATGCATTAGTAGGCGGTGTGGCAAGCCATTCTCATCGTCCTCCGCCCACTGCCCTCACCTCTGCTCATCGTTGCGCATGGAACGTCTTCACGAGATGTCTCCAAGCTTCCTACTGCGTCACCTCGGCTGTATGCTTCCACCGGAGGCGTGTCTATGCAGCGGGACCACGACTACGGAGTACGGATGAGAATAAACAGCACCAAAAGGCTTCCAGTCTCGTAGGAATGCAACGAGCTGCAGAGCCGGCCAGAGGCGCCGTGATAGTTAACAGCAGCACGCAGGACAGACGCAAGGCACTGGAGCCGGTTCGGAGTTTTGATTCGTCGCGGCCCAGCAGTGGGCTCCTTCTCCTGCAGAACGGTTTCCCTAATCCAGCGTTGCCCTCTTCTCCCAAGCCGCCTGCATGTACGAATATCGTGGTCGAATTGCAGCGGCAGCACTCGGTGGGGGGTCAATTCTGCCTCGGCCAGCCAGCCATTGAGCCTGCCTATCAACAACTCAGAAACCGGTCAAACATCAGAGGGAAAGCCGACAACAGCGGATGTGCATGGCCGCCAAATCAAAATTCTGGCCTTGCTGACGAAGTCCAAAAAGATGGTGAGTCGTCAGCCGTTATAGGCTGTTAAAAACGATGTGTGATTCAGTTGCCTAGAAGGAATCGTCCATGCTGTCTAAACTGTGAGCAGGTCACTAGGTGGGACGAAGGGGCCGGCTTCCCAGCCCGTTGGTTACCGGCCACCAGATACCCTGACCTTTTACAAGTCACCGGCCTATCCGCATGTTTCGTCAGAGCAAACGTGTCAATGGGTACGAACTTTTCTACGCCAAGAGCATCATGAACACGAGTTTCAAGATCGTCAACGGATGAGAAGAGGGGCAGACCATTCAGCAGCGAAACACTCAGATCGATCTGTTCTCCGTTCGGAGCGTCCACCGTGCCGGACGGCCGATCTGGGCCTGTGACAGCCGGGGCGGGCTCCGCCTGTTCCGTTGTCTCTCCTTTGACCCCTCCTTGTTTCCAAGTTGGCCTCCGGCATCTACCGCAAGCTCGTGCCGTATCTGTCTCCATTCTCCCTCGACAGCCTCAGCTTGCGCTGTACCTTGCCACGCGGTGGACAAAATAATTGGTTCTGCAAGCCAGGATCACACCTTAAAAATAGTAGGAAAGGCCTATTAACTATCTTCTTTGTGCTTATTACTATCTTTTAAAGTGTTCTTAATATCTTCCAAGGCCTATTAACTATCTTTTGAGGCCTATTAATTATCTTTTGAGGCCTATTAACTATCTTTCAATACTGTATTCCCCCTTTGCAGTGCCAGTTTTTTTGTCCAGGACGTGCTTGCCTGTCGTCCACTCTCTTGCCTCAGGTTCAGGCGCCTGTATGGCTAGAACCGGTGTTGGGCACCAAACAGCCCCGCGCACAGAGAGACCTGCTGGGAGGGGGAAAGCAAGTAGAGTGGAGCTCGCTGTAACCCACATGGTGCGAGCGCCGGTTGGTGGGGATTTGTCTTTCTTTTTGTTTTCCCTGGTTTCCCGATGCAAAAAAACGGTTAGCGCAACAGTTAACTGGGGTGTGCCAAGGGTAGGTCGCCCGTGGGGTTCATCAGAGACAACAAAAAGAGATACCCGCAAAAAAGACGACTGAAGGAAAATAAAACAACCAAGTAAAAATTGCCGCAGTCGTATTATTCAGCGTTTTTACCGCTTTGGGAAAGGCATGACGGTTGGCCTACACTGGCAGGGAACTTGCTTGGCCTTGAGGTGGCTTGGCTTGGGGCAAGATCGAAGGACACCTCCATTCGAAAAGCCGTCGATTTGTTCTGGATGTTCCAGAGTGGATTGACATATTGGACCCTTCTTTCCGATTGAGTTTTTTGCTCAGGCATGTCAGGGTATGTCCTTGATGACGATGATTGTACAAATGGCCATTTGTGGCGGTGTTGATCGCGAGATCATCAGGGTCTTTCGAGAAGCTATCGACAAAGGTTGATGACGCAGATTGTGGGCATGACGGTGCGAATGGAAGCTGAATCACCACATGCCAAAGAAGAGAACAGACTCGAACGGCCGACCGGGAACGCTGCACTACACCTAGCACTATCTAGAGCCAGCCAGCGTTGCGTGCCAGCCAACCAGTGACGGACCAAGGTAATAGCCAGCCCACTCATGACCAGCTTGACAACGACAGGAACTGGACATCCCGCTTCTCAACAGTGGCCACTCATCAAGGAGAAAGCACGCGGGGTTCGGCATCAACGAAGATATGACAAGTTCACCACAAGGCCGACCACGGGGGGCGACGACAGCGGCGGGGGGCCTGTCGCTTCCCAGTGCTACTCTGCAAGTCTGATCATATTAGACCGGTACTATGCAGATAGCTATATTCCGGCTTTCTTTACGTCCTTCCCCGCGCCAACAGCGCAGCTCGAAAAAGAAAACGGGCTTACCCGCCACGGCCGCCGCCTCTCTCCTTCACACAGAAAACGCGAGGTGGTTTCCGGCGGTATCCGTATCGCTCTCCCCAAAAAAGAGTTTGGAGGTTATCGTGAGCGCTTCGGTACGTTTCGCGGCCGGTTATGAAGAGGAATTTTTGCACCAGTCCCATGATAGGTAGGTATGGTGAGAAATTTTGAAGCCAGTTTTCATACGAGAAGTGCAGACGCTTGCTGTTACTGTCCAGACCCGCATTTGCATGATGCATGTGCCATTTTAGGGAGCTGTTGTGTCCGGTCTGAAGGAAACGATCATGATTTGCGTGCGTAGGTAGAGTCGAGACCCGCCGTGTGGCGAATTTCTTGAAGTTGAATGATCATGAGAGGGAAAGCTTGAGAATGTGGTTTGTGTGAGTGGGGAGAAGATGCAGTTAGGTACATGCGAACGACTTTTTTTCCTGCGCAAGTGGTGCAGGAGACGAGCTTAGAATGCAGTAGGGCCGTTTTCTTATTACCCCGTGTGTATGTCCGTATTTCCGCCGGAGGAAAGGCTGGAATGGGTTTTGGAAAGAGGAGTCAGTCAGGAGACAGGACGTCAATTTTGACAGGCAGCAGCCACACGATATGACAATGGCACTCTGCCTTTATGCTGTACGTTGCTGGACTCGTCATGAACGGGAGTGGCACGAAACACGAGGCGAACTTTTGTGGTATGAGTGGTTGTGGTTGTTGATAGAAGTGACTCGGCACAGCAAGAAACGACGCCTCCAAAACAACCCAGGCTCGGGATTGCTACCCTTTCTTCCACTCCGACAGACAAGCAGGGCCGTTCTGTATCATACCTGGACTTCTTGATTTGGGTTCCCTATCAGAGACACGGGCGATATTCCTCCAAGCAGATACTCGGAGTCCGTATAATGTCAGGCCGGACAGCGACCCTACCCAGGCAGGAGCTGCATCTACAGCTTCACAAGCACACTGAGTGGTTAATTCTGACGTACCTACAACCAGAAGGTTGGTATTCTGCTAGGCGCCGGTGCTTACTGTTCGCTTGTCTGCCGCTCTCCTCATCATTTGCAGGGACGGAGATGATGTGTTGACCAGAATGGGATTTATGCCTCACAAAAACACCGGCACCACCAACATTAACACCACTCGTTTACTATCATGAAACTAAGCGCAGCAATGTACCTACCGTCTGTCTGTGGCTGGTGGATTATTGTCCACTCCGAGCAACGTCATGTTTGCATGACACACGCAACCATCGTGAGGATGTTACCCAAGGCCAAGTTATCAGAACCTCAGTTTGAGGCATCAACTCCTGCAGTAGTCGATACGTCGTCGTCAAGACACGCAACACACACATGTACACACGTACTTACTCACATCCAGAGTAACTCTGTTTGCGCATGACAGGCATGATGTGAAGACTGCTGCCCGGCAGTATCATCTCGAGAAGCTTCCCGATATTCCATCCTGACCATCTCCTGCCTGAAGCGTGATCTGCCTATTGCAAAGACACACATATCCCCAAAGCCGCATTTTCAACGGCTGGACACTGTTACCTGCCCGGTGAACAACTGAAGAAAAAGCCGTAACTCAGCACAGCTTGGATTGGAACCACGCTTGTTTCCCCCAAAAAGAAGCAGCGAGAAATTGCCCGTCATATGCATTTCAAGCACCGTCGCACGAAGCCTCCCATAGGTACAGTCATTCAAAGGCAGGCCTCACGTTTGAGGGCCCGGCGCAGATGGACAGGGTGATAGGTAATGAGAAAAATGTCAGGTAATGCAAGATCAGGATGATGATCCGAGTACCAAACCATTGGACAGCAGCCTGCCTTGCTACCCGTATGAACAAAGTGAGATATTTAGAGGAGGAGTTTGGGCAGAGATGCATGCATGATCCCTATCTGGCAGCCCTCATAAGTTTTCCGGGAACAAGCCCCTTTTATTTTTACTGACGACCAACCTACCCAGTGCAAGTCCTCTTTTGTGCAACGGCAGTAAATGCCGTCGTTGTAGCCAACAACAGCCTCGTGGATGTTGATCGATCAGTCCGTTCTGGTATCTTCCATGTGATGTAGCAGCGAGACAATAGCATTGCCTCCCTACCTAACCGCCACGAGACAGCCGGATATGGCCACCCGATAACGGGAAGTAATGCAACAAAACCAACCAGTCAGCATTGGTGTATCGATGGTTTTGGATCAAAGGCGATTGAACAGCCAGACTCGTGGATCACCTATGGCCTGGAAACAGGAACCCGGGAGGATGAACCGACAAGATTGAGTGTCGTGAGAGTGCTGCTACCCACAACTGTCTTGTCCACCTGCCGTATCTCGTAGTCACCGGATATTGAATTGATGGGCACTGTTCTCCTTTATAACCACGAAGTCAACACCAACTTGTCCATACATCTTTGCTGACATCAGTGTTGTGGCTAGTTGCAGAGACACAACCTTCATAGATCGCCAGATAGGTCTCTCAAGATAGTCAACTGGCCTTCAAGATAGCCCTCAGGCCTGCTCAGTGCTGTAGGTATCTTTCACCACCTATATTGTTTACAAGAGTCTACTATCTCCGATACCAACACACACTTTATTTCCCCTACCAATTTGCTTTTTCCATCCTCCTTTGTCCTAGAAGAAAGAAAGAAATTCCCAAGGGTTAGAAACCAAAAACGCCGCGCCGTCCCTCTGATAGTACATACATGATGATCATGAACAAAAAAGTAACAACTTGAAAACCCATCTAGGCCTGCTTGCTCCTACCCTTGGTAGCAGCCAAGTCGGGTAAGGGCGGAGGCGGTACCCCAGCCTGAATATGAGCCGTGAGCATGCTAGAAATGGACTCGGCACCGTTCAGGAGGCCAGCCCCGAAGCTGGACGGCAAATGCTGAGGAGGTTGGGACGCCTCAGCGGCAAACTGGGCTGCGAGCATGCCAGAGACAGTGTCGGCACCGTTCAATATCATGTTGCTGGGGATGCTTGGGCCAGCGGCCATGCCTTGGTGCCCAGCCTGGGGATTGCTCGCCCTCATGCCAGAAACATTGTTAACAACAGACAAATTGTTGATGGACGAAGACGCACGGGGGCGTCTGCTCCTCCGAGAAGGCTCTCTTGAACCGGACGGAGCGGTAGTAGCAGTCGAATTGGGCGGCAGATTACCATGATTGATGGCGAGTCCCGGAGTCGTGTTCTTCTTGGGTCGGTGGCGCTTTCTCTTGGCTGGCTGCTTTGTATTGGTGACAGTTTGATCCAGGGGAACACCCTGAGGTTGAAGGGGCACAGGTGTACCCTAGACACTGAACTGTGCTCTCCCATGATCCCCCAGTCCCGCCCGTGCTCGATCTGTCGTCAACCCAATGCCATCCATGGTAGCGGCAGCATGATGTGCCTCCGGATGAGCCCAGACTGTGCCAGCTGCCTCCGCACGCTCGCCAGAAACAGGCTCCTCCAAACTGACAAAAGTAGCATAGCCATGCTCCCTTGCGCGCAAGCCAAGAAACCCAGACGCAGAATAAGAATCAACGCCAGAAAAGAAAGCTAAAAGAAAAGAAAAAGAAAAAGATTAGTTACACAAACAATCCTCCATACATGAATCAATGCATCATTATCACAGGATATGGCACGATGGCCTTGTCCACAATTGGCTCACGTCTTGAAGTATTCTTGGCTTCATCGCCCCACTTGTCAAACCATTCCATCTCTTGTTGTCTTGCCTTCTCAAAGGCTACCCTTGCATCAAGAGGCAGCTCTGAAATGATATCGTCGGATATTACCGAAAGACCTCGGAATGGCGCTAAAGGATCAGCAGCTGCGGAAGCTTCGTAGTCAGCTGGAGACGTCCGGAATGGGACATCATAGGTTGCCGGCGAGATGCCAGCAGGCGGAGTCTCCATGTAGGTGTCCATGACCAGAAAGTTGCGAGAGATCGACGGTTCAAGCGGAGGGAAGGTGCTGCTGCTAGTCTCATCCTCTGTACCGCCCTCGCCCTTGCCGCCATCCACCACTTGCTCGATTCTAGCATGAGTTGGTTGGGAGATGCGTGGATAGTGCATCGAGTTGGTCATGACGTTGTATACACCGTTGACATTCTGACGGCGCATGTCGGTCAGAATACTGTTGTATTGGCTGTTGAAGGTTAGCAAAGAAGATCACAAGAGGTACCCAAGCAATTACACGTACCTCGCCTCTCGAGCGTGCTCGAGTTGCCAGTTCATGTCGTTGACAGCCACTCTGCGCTTTTTCTGATCGACCTTGACGTTTTGTTGCGGAACCGTGGGCCCGTTGGAGTGATAAACGGCGCTCGCACCGTGCCAGGCAACGTACTGGTTCTTGTTGTAAGGTTGAGTAGGGTCATAGATGTCGTTGGGGTCGGCCAGCTCGCCTTCAACGGCACCCTCCTCCCGAATTGCTGTGACATTATAGTCATCAATGATTCTTCGGCCGCCAACAATGATCAAAGCGCCAAATTCGCGAAACACCGACCTTGCCGTCACGATTCCTATGCTGCGACCTTTGTAGGAGTGTGGGATGATGTCGCGGTCGATCATGTCGCGCTTCTCGTCGTCATTGACGATAATCTTGAAGAGCTTCTTATGCTTGGTGAAAAAGAGGTACGAGTCGCGGAAACCGACACATCTGGCGGGCTCGGTGGAAAGCATGTAAAGGCGATCGCCACGGCCTGCGACGGTGAATGTGCGGCAGCGGTATTCGCGCCCATCCTGAAGGTTGCCCAGCTTGTCCACCTTCTTCTCGCCCTCGGGATCCTCTGGAAGATCGACCTCGTCATTGACGATATCCAAGACAGTGCCGTCCTTATCGATCGACTGTTGTGTGGGGGCGGAGTACTGGCCTTTGCGGCCGCCACGTCCCCGCCAGCCTCCTCTACCACGGCGACGGGGTGTATCCGAGTCGGCATTGGGCCGTTCAATGGGAAGCTGATCCCAATCGGGGGGCCGGTTTTTCGGGGGCCTACCCAGACGACGACGGCGGATGACAGGCTCGGGCGGGGGAGAAGGTGACTTTTCCTCCTCCTCCTCTTGAGCTACCTCCTCTTCCTCTTCGGCAGCCGAGTCTTCGTCTTTATTGCCCTCCTCCTCTACATCTTGCGGGGGTGCGACATCCTCATCTTGCTCGACATCGACATCGACATCGACATCGACATCGACATCAGGCATAGGCTCGTCTTCATCGTCGAGTCCCTCGAAATTCTTGGGAGTGCTCTCTGTAAGCAGTGTAAGAATACTAGTCAGCAACCTGACCACCTGGGACGGGCGAAAAAGGCAGAGAACTGGCGTATTGCCACAAAGTTGTGGTTGCGAACTGATTGCGCCAAGTAAGGACAGGAAGAAAGAGGAAGCTTTCGAGGGCGAATGCGAGTGCATGGCAAGTGAATTACTTACCGAGCGCTTGCTGAGCGCGTTTGGCTGCAGCACGGCCTGATCGTCGAGAGGGCATCTTTCAGGTCTTCTGTGATGTTGTTGGCAACTTTTGCGTCTTGTTGCTCAGCTGTTATGTGGAAGGTGTGGTGCTGAGAAAGGTTGCGACACCAAGCAATGATAACGAGGGAGGCTGTTGGTGGGAGACGCGATTGACACAGGCGGCTTGGATTTTGGAGGTTGCGATTTGTCGCTGGGGCACTTGGGCCATGTGGGGCTATACAAGTCTTGGCAGCTGTCACAGGCGCGAGGTGCATAAAACCGTACGCACTGTGCAACTCCGCACTGTCATTGGGTATTCTGTTCTCACGACATTTTCAGACAGATGCCCGCCGCATCCTGATGGAGAGTTGAGCTACGGCTGGTGACACGTTCCTTCAGGGGACCGGGTGAAAAGACTCCATGACAATCGGCAATCAACTTGGCACAGTTGTCTCTATATACATGCAATCTCGAGATGCAATATTTGAGCGTCTAATACATAGCACATCTATCCAACAAGCAAAAAACACAACAAAAAAAACAGACGAGAGGACAGGAAGAGGGTAGGATCATAAAGTCACTTCAGATCAGCTTTGGTTAAAATATTTTTTTGCTCTGTTGCCCTCAAATTTCCCGCTTGATTCCGCCATTTCGGCCAAATAACCAGCCTCGGCCCTGAACGCCAAAGTCCCATTGCTTGATGCAGAAAAAAAGGCGAAGTAATGAGCAGGCGACAAAAGAGGAATTGCGGTAGGGGGCGAGCGCTGTCGGAACCCGGGTTTCCCAACCAATCGGGGCCGATGCACTGTTGATGATTATCATGCATTGCTGAATCCTTTCTCAGCATGACGATTTGTTTAGTCCCGTCTGAACCCTCTCCATATAACTTGGTACCACTATTACCGCGGTATCTGTCGGAGAATGACGAGACCTGGGGACTTAAGTCAACCGCCATGATTGCCCCATCACTATTGACTGCTTACGTCCCCTTGTTGGCCATTTCCTTCTTCGCCTTCGATGTCCCCTTCTTGCAGGCCTTCTCCTAGTTGGCAGGGAGTTTGGATCCATCGGGCATATCATCAGGGAACACCTCCTTGGTCAGGAGAGTACCTCTGGCTTGGTAGAGATAGCGGTAAGCGGTCTTGACGGTGCCATCACTGACACCTGCGACGTCAGCAATATTTTTGGACGCTTTGGGTTCGCCGACCAGGTGGGAGGCCATGTAAATGCAAGCAGCCGCCACAGACAGCGGAGAGCGACCAGCAAGGTCAGCCACTTGCTGCGACTTCTTGGCAAGGCGTCTGGCAACATCCTCGACTCTAACGGGGTTGCGGAAGCCGAGACCGCTGCAATAGCGAGCACACAACCCATCGGCAGTAGTGGAGGCCTTGGCCTGGTACTGCTGGTTGAACATGCCAGCCTTGGTGACATCGTCGGCACCACCGACCTTCTGCAGGAAGGTTTCGAGCATCTTGAACACGCGACCAATCTCCTTCTTGGATACTTTGGTCAGACGGTAGATCTCACGGAACGTACGATCTGCGCCAGCTTGCCGACAGGCGATGAAAATGCACCCGGCAATAATGGCTTCTTGCGATTTGCCCTTCAAGGCCTTGTTATCGTCGACCAGCTTGTAGATATGCTTGGCGGCGTTGGCAACCTGAGTACCGGTGTTGATGCTGTCGGTCAAGCTCTGAATATCGCGATAGGCATTCAGGAGCTGTTTGGAGCCCTTGTCGTTGGTCATCTTGTTCTGAAGATGTGACAAGTTCTTGGCATTCTTGCCCTCGAAAGCGATCGTGGTCTGAAGCTGGTCTCCGTCGATCATCAAGTTGGGGCCATCACCGACACGGGACGGGTCGTCGTTGCCTTGGTCGTCATTGGAAAAGGTACGCCACTCCGAGCGCGTGTCGATGATCCGCTCGCCCAAAACCAGTCCGCATGAGGCGCATACCATATCGCCAGACGAGAATTCCTCAACCAAGTTGGGGGGGTATTCTTTGCACTCTGCGCACACAAGGATCGCATTCAGATCTTCTTTGTACTCCTCAGCCGCGGGGGCGGCATGCACATGATGAGCCGACATGTTGATTGACTTGGCTGTCGATGTTCTGGTGGAGGGACAGGATGTGACCGGGAAGGTCGCGAGGGAATCTTGTGTTGGCTAGCCGAAGAGAAGGGCTCTGCAATATTTTCGCAATGGGTAAAGAGCGAAGGCGATGGGAAAATGTCGCTGTTTGCTAGCAGTGCCCTTGCGGTTCAACGGGAAACCGAAGAGTGCCGCCGACAGCGCGATCGCGGGCGCGGACTCGAGATGGATTGCGCAGTCGATGATACTGTTACTGGGTCCGCTGTAGAGAAGGTATTCTGGTGGTGCTGATTGCGGGCGCAACAAGTGACGGCGACCACGCTTGACCACACTGTTGACCGGAAAGAAGGTGGTGGCTGAAAGGAAGGTCGACGACGGGTGAAACTGTCGTTGGCTGCTGCTAAAACCCATGGGCCAGCGGGCAGGTCCCCAGTGGGTCCAAGTGATGGAGGTGCCAAGGCAATGATGAGTCAGCCAATGGCAGCCGAGAACGATCGGGAATCAGGCAGAAGATGGTCCTTGCAGCCTTATGAGTGGGGCATTCAGGGCTGTCTCATTGGCTGCCAGTTCTCTGGGCTCAGATAAGATGATAAGATTTCACTTGTCAGATGCTCCGAGTCTTCGGCAGATCACACAATCTTGAGTTTGGTGAATACTGACAGGCAACACGGACAAAAACAACAACTCATTCACTACCTCACAGATATATCCAGCATCTCAAATATCACCACCTTAAACGACCCTCCAGCCACTATTTGTCACACTCACAATCATTCTCTCGGCTCGACTATTCCCCTGACCGGATTTGGCATTTCCCTTTCCTTTTGCAGATTCTGCAACACTCTTTATCAGAGTGCTGGATAGCATGCTCCATAGAGCTAGATCGTGGGGCAGATAGTTCGTGATGTTGCCGATCAGATCCACGCCGCCGGCAGGAGCAGCATGTTGCCGGCTCTCCCATCACCCTGCAGTGCCCTTCTGCGAGCAAGCAAGATGACCGTGGCCCTCGAAGCCTGATGGCTGAGTATGTGATTAGATGCTTTGGCATCTTTTCTTGTGATCGTACCACGCCATTGTTCTCCTTTCATCCACCATTACTTGGCTGGCACCGGGCAGGATTTCGTGGAGGCGGCCTAAGTGGCTCCGGCCGCAACTCTGGAAATGACACTCGGTTCTGGGATCGCCGTTTTGGGGGTGATGGAACTGTAAGGATGGGGACGCTGTGGGATGCTGCTATTGCTGGATGCTGCTCGCCCGATGCGGACCGCTCATGCCGAACTTGGGCCTCCCACCTCTTCCAGTCTTCCTTGAGCCTCGTGGATTCCTTTCTCTCCATCTCTGAAAGTTGCTGGTCGATTTGATGGATGGTTGCTGCCGCCGAGAGCGCTGCGGGGGACAGCTGCTGCTCTTTCTGTGGCTGCTGCTCTTCCCGGGGGCCTTGCTGTTGTTCATGATACCCTTGGTGCCCCTGGTCCTGTTGCGGCCGTTGCTGTTGCTCGAGGGTATTTGTTGACCGACTGGCGAGAGACTTGTGGATCATATGGCCTCTCCAGTTTTCCTCCTCCTTGAATAAGTCGTTTGCGCTCAGCTTCCGCTTCCTGCTGAACTCTTCGCGGGTCAAATACGGGTCCCTTGCCTTCGCCCTTTTGTACTGATGGCGTTTGGTGTAGCACACAACGAGGGTGGTGAGGGCTGCCACTACACCGATTGTGCCGGCGACGATGGAAATCACGATCCATATCACAGCGTTGTCCGAAGTATCCGGGGCTTTGTCATCGCGGGTATCGAGGAAGGAAACGTGCGGAGCCATTTTGTTCAGACGGCCAGAAACTGCCAGGACAAAAAGAGGTATCACCATGAGGAAAAAAGTCTAAGACTTCGATGGAGGTGGGGTAGGTCTGACGATAATATACTACTTAGGACGTCGTTCAGCTTTGAGAGTCAAGACGTCAATCGGCACAACCCACGAGCAAGGGGGTAGTACCTGGTCTGTCTATAATTGGAGGCACGGCAGATTTACGTACCATCTAGATGCCGGGTCTCGTGCTCGCCGGGCTGAGAGAGGTAGCACTTACAACCCCCGGTTCGCTCGTGGGCAGTCCCGATATGCATGGCCCCCTCCGCTTATTGGTGATCCCTCCCGCCCCACGATGGGCCTCCTATTCAGACAGGTTTGTGAGGCGCAGCAACTACAGAAGGCAGACGAGCACCACTCTACAAACCCAGCGCCCAGGCACGACGGTCGGGCGATTCAGTAAGAACAGATGTAATTCTGCAGGCTCATGGCGAGGTGTCTTCAACGGATGAACTTCCACAGGTAATCAAGATATGCAAAGCGGACTGGATTGGACCGTTGCTGGCACGCTTACACGCAACCATCCGCTGCCGGTTTGGGAACAGAACAGCAGTCATTCTTCACCAATTTGCGGGGTAATGGCTGGCTCTGGAATGTACCTATTTGACCGATGGCCGGTTGTCTCTGAATCATCTGTCTCTTCATAAGCTTTTCGACCATCTCAAGCTCCGATCAGAATCTGGCGGTCCTGGGGCTTTTCCTGCGGCAGTGCAAGACCGCCAAGAAAGACGTACCCAACGCATTTCTTGGGCGCTGCCTCAACACGAGGTTGCACACGTTTGCTATCACCGAGGCATTGCGTAACCACACTTCACAGCCCAAGCAGCAGTTTGCCAATTAGACAAATCATTTTTGCTTTTATTCACGAAGAGCAGTTTGATACCAAGACCTTGATCGCCGACGGCGTGGTTTAGCCTCGACCTGATAATCTGGAAGGCTCCTGGGCTGAACTGTTGCAGCAAATGTTACACCAATGGCGGCTGACCACGAGGATGTCCGGCCCCGAAACTGCGTGATTGACTGATTGCGTCTGATAAAACTGACATTTTGTACACGCAAACGACCTCGTGTACGACATCGCTAGCGTCTCGGATAATACTCAAACATGTAGTCAAGTAAAATTATGGAATTAGATGATTACAAGTAGAAGTGTAGGTAGGGGGCTATCATAATTACATGCTACTTTTTATACATTTGGTAAAATGGGGGGTATCGTGATGATGATAATGATCGTGTATGAAATGCATGTCTTTCGTGATCGTCTTTTCACTTTCCGTCCAAAACTCATGTTGCGGCCACCGAAAAGGAAAACCACGCCGCTCGCCCAAGCCAACAAACAGCAACCACGCTATGCCAAAATGCTCCGACTCCTAAAAGAAAACACCCCTTTCCACCTCAAACACGACCTCTCACCAATCATCGCCTCACTGCCCAATATCAGCAGCCCTCACCATCTTCGGCGTTCCCCCCAGCCGCCCCTCCTCATCCTCACCCTTCTTCCCAGCCCCACCAGACCTCTCCATCCCCGCCTCCGCCTCCTTTTCCTTCTCGTTACTCCTCCTGTCCAGCGTGGCATCATCTCCCCTAAGCGTCACATCCCCACTGTGCGCACTCCCCGTTCTCATCGACCCCGACCGTCTCCTGCTTCCCTCTTCATCCATCTCTTCCCTCGTTCGCGTCCTGGTAGTCCCCATCTCCACATCCTCCCTCCCCTCATCCATCCCCTCATGAAAATGCACACCCCCACCGGTGCTGTGCGTCCGAGTCCTCTGAACCCACCTCCTCCAGGTATAACTCACCACGCTAGCACCACCGGCACTAGACGGAACCCTCGCCCGGAAGCTCGTGGGGTGTAGTTCTGAAAGCGCAACACTCGGTCTTCTCCCCTCTTGCTGTTCCTCCCTTTTCCCTCCACAGTTGAACAACCACGGCCGGCAAACAGGCAAGTGCAGCAGATCCCAAACCCCCAGCCACCAGAGGAAGATGTACACCACCGGCGTCGCCATGTGTTCGGGAATGTTCCAGTACGTCCATCCCTTGGGGAAGACGCCGAGTCCGAAGCCGATGTAGATGAAGAACAAAATGATGTATCCCAGGCCAAAGACGACACGAAGGGAAAGCCGCCAGGTTGGCCAAGGGTGGCGGATCCAGAAACAGGTGAGGATGTTAAGGATTGCGTCGAGGTAGAGCATGGAGAGGAGCGTTATGCCCGGGGAGCTGCCAGTTTGTTAGTAACCATGAGAGTCAGGACCTATGAACAACATACGAGTACTTTGCGGAAGAGCGGCCGGACCTGAAGGCGCTGATAGAGGTGGACATGATGTACAACAGCACCAGAGCCGGGGCCGAGTGAAGCACCGAGTTTGCTAACCTCAGCCAGATGCGCTTCTTTTCTGCCGGGGACAGCCCTCCTGGTGGGGGTGGGTGAAGTCCAGACGGCGGTGGGATCTCTGCTGTCGTTGGGGCGGACAAGGGCTGTGGTTGCGGTTCGAGGGTTCCCGTTCGTACCATCATCCCCCCTTGCCAGGGCACTTCTTCCTGGACGACTGGTGTTGCTGGTGCCCCGCCAAAAGAGAAGCTGCTCAGATCCCGTCTCAGATTGCTGCTTCTATGGCTGAGGTCCCGACTGACTGTCCTGTTCGCGGTGCGGAATTGCTGAATCGTGTTGGTGTGGGTGAGGGTGCTGATGTTTGGGTCATCCAGAGCTGTGGGGTCGAAAGAGTGGATGGATGCAGAACACGCGGGTGTTCTCTCTGTCATGGGCTCTTCGGTGAAGCGAGATTGGCGACGGTAGAGTTTTGGCCGAGCAGCTGAAGGATTGGTAGGTGTTGATGGTGTTCCTGGTACTGAAGGCGTCCCTGGTGCTGAAGGCATTGCCAGTGGTGGCCTGGCCGGACCCTGAAAGTTCATTTCCTTGACCTCGGCCATGGTGTTTTCTGCTTGTATCTGTATCCTACAAGATATCGCTTCAAAATTCCTTCATACTAGATCGTAACTGTCCGAAAGCCCATCTACCGGTATTCGAACATAAACCTGGTCTCGTAATTCCATGCGCGGGAATTCCCCACAGATAAAATCGTCTGTCCAAAAATGGTTGGCGTTACCAACACAACGGTTCGGTCCCACTGGCGTTGTTGGGTCTTCACCGGGGAGTATCAAAATAACCTGTATTCAGACACTGGCGTAAAACTGTTGGTAGTTGAGATGCGGCGTTGAAAGGCTGTCAAAGAGGCACGGAAGGGGAAGGCCGTCGATTTGACAGAAAAGACGATGTCCTCGTGACGGGCCCTGCAAAAGAAAAAGCCCCCGACGGTGACGGGCACCAAGACAGAAGCGAACAAATAGATGCGGCTTTTCGCACCCGCTGGTTTGCGCTAAAAATGCGGATTCCTAAACGGCAATGGTGGATTGGTGAACACGGGCCAAAGCCGAAGTTCTTCAATTTGCCATCGAGAGCTGGGACAGAAGGTGAGCGACAAAACGGAAACAAGAAACACGAAATCGACAACACTTGGCGCGCGAAATGGACGTCAAGAGGTAAAAAAAAAAAAAAAAAAAAAAGAAGGGGAGAGTCCGGCTTCTTCATTCACTCAACCAAATACGGGGTTCAATGCAACCCTGGCGATGTGATGAGATCAGTGAGGGCCATCGTGAATGGTTCAGGGTCCTGCCGAGGCTTGAACGGATAAATAATTGATTGAGGCAGCATGGCCGGTGCGAACCGGGGCTATCCCGAGCCCCCCACTTGTCAGCGGGCTGCTGCAGGGGAAAACGGGCGGAAAGCAGAAGCGAATGCGCCAGAGTTGCGATGAAAGGGGTCCAGACTCGATCACACGCCCAAAAAATGTGGGAAATGCTGGGGAAGAAGGCCTGGGGAAACCAGGGGCCACCCATGACCTGCAACGGTCATCCGAACGGCTGAGAATTTCCATATTCTTCTTTTGCTTCCTTTAGAAGGGGTGCAAACACGACTATTGACACGTGGAGCCATGGAGTTGAGGAAACCGGTTTCGATGCTGGCGACAGCGACAGCGATACGAAGACAACCCCTTCGCCCCTTGCGGCGATCTGATACACTAGACGATAGCACGGCCAAAACGTGCGGCGTGCTTGGACATTTGGGAGATCCATCTTGATTTTCATCATAGCCTTTCTCCATTTTAATGAACGAAAGGAAGTGAGAAGTGAAGTGTGGGAAGACCCCATCGTATTATACACTAGCTGATGAACGTCTCAATGCCAAGTTCATGCAAACGCTTCTCTAACAACCCCAATTCCGGCGATACCTACATAGCAAGAGCACTAGACATGGACTGGCTCAGATTTGCCTTTTAACTTCACTGTACACGATGCAGTGATGCAGACCCGCAATCAGGAGAGTGAGGGCTTCCGAGGAAACCACAGCACCCAAACCCAAAGCTTCCGCCTGTCGTGACCGGACTCAGAAGTATCTGTCATGTATCATCACAGACAGTCCATGCCTAGTATTAACCCACATGACACTGGTCATCGGCGAACTCACGACAAAAGTGTCGTCCCTTTGACACGGCCGCTTTCCATCTTGGCTGTCCTCGAGCCAAACTGAATCTGCAAGTCAAATTAGCAACGCTGGTCACATCATGCACTAGGTTCAAGTCACTTACAGCTCGTTTCTTCTCCTTCGCAACACCCTCCATCCCCAGCTCTATCGCCAGGAGACGCAGAACTCTCTTTCCAGCCTCCACACCGCTCTTCCCCTCGCCGTTCTCGAAGTCACACTTTTCCCACGCAGGCGTTGCAATAGCCCACCTGACCAGACGCTCGTCCAGAAACGGGAACCTTACCTCCTTGCCCCAATGGGCCATGGCTCTGTCATCTCGACCAAGATTTCTTTTGCCGAGCCGGCTTACATCGAGCAGAAGCTCATCCACGAGCCCTGAATAACCAGCCCGCTGGAACGCAGCAGGATGACGCGAATAACCGCCAAACAGCTCATCAGCACCGAGACCGGAGAGCAAGACACGCGCGGGTGAGGTATACGAAGCGGACGAAGACTCAGAGTCCAAACGCGGATTATCTGGTGTAACCGATCCCTGACCACGCGCGGCAAAATACAGCGCACAGGCGATGGAAAGGTCCATCTCCGTGTTGTGTGGATGGATAAGAGAAATGACTTGCTGGCGATGGGCCTGCATTTCAGAGTAGGGAACGTTTACCTGCGGCGGTCAGCAGTCACGTTACACATTCTCATATATCGGCAAACTTACAGCCACAAACCGAAAGGCTCGCCCGGCACAGACACTCTTCAACTCGGCGAAGGACTTCCTCCCCGTGATCCTGTCCGGGCAAGCCTCGAAAAAGTCCACCTCCTTCCCATTGGCATCCTTTTTCAGCTGGGCCACCACCCTCGGGTTCTCGAACCCAACATTGAGAAGATCAATTTCTTGATCTGGCTCCAAGATATCATGGCATAGCCGCGCCAAGACGGTGCAGTCCAGTCCACCAGAGAACAAAACAGCAACGCGTGTATTGCCTGTTCCACTGGATGGCGGCTCAGGGATATTCAATACCCGAAGCTTCAGCGACTCCATCAGCTGCTCCTTGAGCGCTTGTACCGACGGCGACGCACTCGTCAGCGGCGTCTCTCCATCAGAAGATGGCAGAGCCTTGTTGAAAACCCCGATGCTTGAAACCTGCCAAAGTAAGTTTGACAACCCCGCCGATCCCTCACCTGTGCTCCTCCCTCTTAAAACCACACATCAGAAAGGGTCTACTCACAAACTGTTCCCTCACCTCTCCCACAATCCAATCATGCCTCTTCACCTCCCCATCCCTCAGCCCCATGGAGTAAACCCCATCAGCCTCCACCTCCTCCCACTTCCCGCCCTCCTCCCCACCATTCCCAGCAATACTCCCCAGCACGACCCCGCCCCCCTCCAACCTCTTAATCATCAGTGACCTTCTCCCCAGCCTATCACGCCCCCAAAAAACCCTCTGCTTCTCTTCGCAGAAATAAACGAACGCAAACGGACCTTCCACCCCCCTCCAAACCCCCATCACCTCCTCTTCTGTCCTCGCCTTGCTCAACGCCGCGAAAACAACCTCTCCATCATTTTCATGCTGGCCAATAACCTCATCACCAAACCGCCAAGCTTCACCATTCCAGCATAGCACATCCCCGCTACCATCAGCGTTGCGAAGCGGTTGTTTGGTAACGTAATCACCCCGCAACGCGAGAACAGTAGAGGTAAACTGCAGCTGCCTTTTCCGATCTGGAGAAGCGCGTTCGACTTGACCAAAGTAATCGGGGCCGCGATTGACAAGATTTTGGCGCAAATCCGGGGAGATATTTGGAAGAGAAGAAGAGGAGGCGGAGATGACCGCGTGAATACCGCACATCTTTTGCTTGTCGCTGGCAAAACTTTGGGCGGGGTGGTGAAAGTCCCAGGTTGCGTTTGATGGGAGAAAGGAAAGAACCTAGTTCGGGGAAAGTGACGTCGCGCGGGCTTGAGATTGGAAGAGATAAGATTGCGGTGGGTGGGTGGATGAGTCAGCAAATGAGATTATCGACAACGCTTCAAGTAAAGCAAATACCGATGTTTTTTTCTTTTTTTTCTGCAGATCTGGATCGACTAGACTCTGTATAGCAAAGGGAAACGGAGCAAAAAATGGTTGGCGCGGTATAAGCTGGACTCAATGATCATTATCAATGCTCCAGTTACCAAAAATGCAAAGGAATAAGCTAGCTGCGACTCGTTTCGATCGAGTGACCTCCGGGTTATGAGCCCGGCGCGCTTCCGCTGCGCCACGCAGCTTATTATTGTTTGATGGAAAATTGTGGCGGATCTAGAGTTCACGATCCCTAGAGTTGCCATCATCCAAATCCACCACGAGAGCTCAACACCGAGTCCATCGAGTGAGCGGCGCGGGCTGCTCATTGTTGTTCAAGAATTAATCAATGTTGGCCGAGCCTACAACATTACTATCAT
Organism: Triangularia verruculosa; assembly: GCA_033296885.1. NCBI lineage: Eukaryota > Fungi > Ascomycota > Sordariomycetes > Sordariales > Podosporaceae > Triangularia > Triangularia verruculosa. The sequence goes on along the minus strand of MU863925.1, from coordinate 53,522 downwards.
ACTTTGTGTCTGCAACCCACCATGGCCTCTATCCACCAAATCCATAAAATGTGGGAATAAGTAACCGCCCGTCCCGTCTTATGCTCGCTAACAAGGAAAATGTAAAATGTGGTGAAGCGCAAGAACACCAGATACACTCAAGGTGTCGCTGTAACGCTGAATTTCCTAGAATTTTCACCACCTGCCCGTGATTATGACGATAGAGCAAGACAGGCATCAACTGCCAGTCCAACCCTGAGAAAAGTGTCAGTATCGGGGTGATTATCTTTATGGCGTGTGTTGGAAGATGCTTACCGCCCCTCCTTCTGATAAACGACATCACTGATGATATCTTTGTCAAGGTCTGGAAACATACCAGCTAGCGTCTCGACAATATTGGCATGTTCTGCACGATGTAGCCGCTGAGCCTCCGCAGTCTCGGCACTCGCCTGCCGAGCAGCTGCCTCCTCAGCGGACAGTCTTTGCCTGGAACGGATATCACCATCGGGTCGTTCTGGCATTGGTGTCCGAGCTGGTGAGGTGATACTGGTGCCGGGCTCTGAAGACGAGGGCTCGTCCGAGAATATACGGCCGATGGTACTTAATGGCCTCTGAATCGTCCGGAGCAGGCCGGTGATGGCCGCCTTTTCGTCATTTCCGCTGTATTCGCCACTGTCACGACCTTCGTTTGACGAGATGGATCGGCGAGGGGTATCTGGGCGAAGAGATGCGTCTGTATCGGCAGAGATGCGATTCGCAGAGGGTGCTCTCAGTGCAGAGGACTTCTCAGACTGGGGGGGAGGTGGTGGTGGAGACTCGGCACGATGTCTTTCGGCAATGGCAGATACAGCAGCCTCGACATTGTGTTCAAATTCCTCGTCAGTAATGGTTAACGTTGTCCGGTCCATGTTCTCGATGAACTGAATGGCTCCCATCAGCGAGGAGAGATAATACCCCGCCTCCCCGCCAAGTTTCTCTTGGTTACGAAATCTCAAAATGTACTGCACGTTAGACACAAGATGTTCGGGGTTGGCATGAAGGACGACATAAATGAGCATCGGCATGAAAGAGTCGGCCGAAGAATCGGACTTTGCGTGCTTAAGCAAGCCTGGAGGCTGTCAGCAAGGGGATAGACCTTCGAGCTCATGGTGGCATACCAAAAATAACTTTGCAACAGTTCAGGACACAAATAATCTTGTCCCTCGGCGCCCGGTACGATTTGATCTTCAACAATTCTTGCTGTGCCAATTTCAAGAACCGCTTGCCACTTTCATTAACTGGTGGGATATCCAAGTGGTCTTCCCGTACCCAACCGTAGATGTTGATCTTTTGAGCAAGGATCTCATCACGCTCGACATCTTCCTGATGTTGTCCCCTCCTCCCGGGGCCCATTGGACGCTCCCCGCCCCGTCTCCTTGGCTTCGCGCCCGGAATCGGTTGTGGCGGTGGAATCGCGGGAGAGAAAGTCTGACTATAGAGACGGTTCATGACGAGCTTCTCCATGCCTTCGCGAGCATTGTCAAACTCGGCATCAGACACATCGCGCCACACCTCGCACTGGCCCATCTTGTTGGCGATAAATGTGAGAAAATCACTAATTATCTTGACTTGCTCATGCACCATCCATTGCCGCTTGGCAAACTCGGACAAGAAAGACTTGAGATACCTGGCAACAGGATCGGCCTTTTTATTGCGCAGCTGCTCCAGGAATCGGTGAAAATCAAACGGTAGAGTCGGCTCGGGCTCTGGCTCTGGAGGAGGGGGGCGATGGAGCGTACTCGGAGACATCGGCGAGTCTACACTGCCTCGCAGTTCGTCTTGGGATCGCCCTGGGGTGGCTGGGTATGCTGAGTCGTCTTTTGGGGGAACAGGTGGTCCAAAGTCCTCCTTCTCTTTTCCACGTGTACCTGACGGTGATGATCCAGATATGTGTAGTCCCTGTATGCCTTCTTGCAGTTGTTGAGCAAGACTCGGGGTGAGAGGTTCTAAACTTGATTTCCGTGGCGGATGAGACATTGGGCTCCCAAGAAGAGGCGATGCCATCTCCAGCCGTGGACTCATGACTTCATCTGCACATGGACCGCCTCCCTCTTCACTGAACTGCTCCATGATGCTCTGGATTTCTGACCTCGACCCGCTTTCTTGCTCATCTTCGCTGGCATATCTTTTTTCGTCGTAGCCCACATCAGACCTCGTCGGCGATGGTTCTGAGGACCCATGTCTTGACCGGGAGGTGGCTGCCGTTGAAGGTGCTCGTGAAGGGGGCTGGGAGGGGGCCGGCGTCGGTGGTGTAGGATCCTTGTAGGTCCTGGATTCGATGGTGAGATATTGGGTGGCAGTGGTTGTAGTGGGCGAGGTGGCCGGCTTCAGCGTAGCAACAGAGGACATCAGGTCACTTGAATCGTCGAGGGACGATTCCTTTCCCTTGTCCTGCTTCTGGGTTGATTCCACCAAGTCTGTTTCCTGGGGTTCCTGACCATCCAAGTCTAGAAGGTCCTCTTCCACGGCAGCGCTTGCCGGGGCTGTAGTTCGAGATTCATTCGCGGTAGCGTTCTGATCAGCATTGAGACCAGCCGTTGGCAGGTCGTTCGGAGCTAACCCGCCATCTCGAGGTTTCGGCGTCTGTACATCGATGCCGGTTTGGGCATGGGAGCTCTCTCCTTGATTGTGGGGAGACATGCAAGGGAGCCGTAGTAAGGGTCGGAGACGTGTAAGGCAGCGGTTCCAGTCGAGGTGTCAGTTTCGGGCGTTGGAGTTCAGGAGCTAGCCGTCGGGCGCGCGAGGGGTCTCAGGGACGAGGTTTGTCGTGATTGGGCAGCGGGTTATCGCAGCGACGGGGTATTGGATGATAAAGACGCATACGCATACGTCGTACTTCAACTGTGCGAACAGCTGTCACTGAATTGCTGGGTTGGCCTGGTGTTTTAGCGGGCCCCAACAGCCCCCTTCATGGTTACGCAGCGCAGAAGGTCACCAGGGGACCTGGCGGATTCATGGTGGGGTTGCTTGCCGAGGAATTGCCGCCCCACTTGGACCTGTCCCACTGCTTCCTTGCTTCAGGTCCATGTCCCTGTTCCCTTTGTGTTGTGCAGATGTCACAGTTTTTGTTCTTGAACTTGACCTTTTGGGGCAAGGCACTGAGCACAACCAAGCTCGCGACTAATGGAGTGCCTTCAGAATTCAATAAATTGCCGATTTCACTGGGTAGGGAGGGCCAAGCCCGAGGTCCTTGATGCTAGCCCTCGGTCAACCTGGAACTGTGATGCATCTTCGCGGTGCTTGGGAAATCTCCAGTCAGTTCCCGCTGCGGGGGATCTTCAGCCCCGCCAGTGCTGCTGAATGGACCTCTCTACCGACCACACATTGTTTATGTAGATTGTGCTTGCCTTTTCCTTCACAACTCTGGACCCTTCAGCTGTCGGAATCTCAGCATGAGCCGCATACTTGGCGTTTCCCGTGGTCTCCTGCGCCTCTGCGGAACGGGCCGGCGTTTCCGACCAGGCCTGGGAGCCTTCCGAACATTCGGCTCGGCAGCTTCGGCAGACGTCACCCTCCCACTTGAGGGTTATCGGGTGCTAGATATGACAAGAGTTCTCGCCGGCGTAAGAACCTGTAATCCCGACATTTTGAAGCTCAAGGCTTATTCAGCTTCTCTCAGCCATACTGCACTCAAATTCTAGGGGATCTCGGGTAACTACTTTCCGGTTAAGACTTGGGAAGCACATCTAACTCCAGTTGAGAGCAGAAGTGATCAAGGTTGAACACCCTCTGAGAGGTGACGATACCAGGGCATGGGGCCCTCCCTACGCAAGCTACAGGTCTAGTTCATCTCACGAGGGACCTGGAGAGTCAGCGTACTTTCTTGGTGTATGTATCTTTGGAAATGTCGAGAAAGGGCCAAAGCTGACTTCCTTGTAGGTCAACCGCAACAAGAAATCCCTCGCCCTATCATTTCAAGATCCTGCTGGGATCGAAATACTACACAAATTAGCTGCAAAGTCTGACATTCTCGTCGAGAATTACATCCCAGGCTCCCTGGAAAAATACGGACTGGACTTTGAGACCATCCACAAGATCAACCCGGCTCTCATCTATGCTTCCATTACAGGATATGGCCAAACTGGCCCTTATTCTAAGCGTGCAGGCTACGATGTGATGGTAGAGGCTGAGTTTGGTTTGATGCATATTACTGGCGCCAGAGACGGTCCTCCAGTGAAGGTTGGCGTTGCAGTGACAGATCTCACAACCGGCCTGTACACCAGCAATAGCATCATGGCCGCACTCCTCGCCCGTGCCAAGACGGGCAAAGGGCAGCATATTGATGCTGCGTTGAGTGACTGTCAAACTGCAACTTTGGCGAATATTGCGAGCAGCTGTTTGGTCAGCGGGGAGAAAGATACTGGCCGATGGGGCACAGCTCATCGTAAGTTCTGACACAGTTCCCCAACTGATTCTCTTGACTAAAGATTCCAGCATCGATTGTCCCCTACAAATCCTTCAAGACCAAAGACGGTGATGTCCTTTTTGGTGGTGGGAACGATCGATTGTTTGGGATTCTTTGTGACGGTCTTGGTCGACCCGAGTGGAAGGAAGACAAGAGATACAAGATCAATGCTTCCCGAGTAGCCCATCGGGACCAACTAGAGGCTGAGATCGAAAAGATTACAGTGACCAAGACAACAGAGGAGTGGCTTGATATCTTTGAGGACAAGGGCATGCCATATGCCGCTGTTAATGACGTCCTGACAACGTTGACTCATAAGCACACAGAAGCGAGGAACATGGTGGTGGAGGTGGAACATGAGGATTGTGGTCCCATAAAGCTTGTAAATACACCGATCAAGTACTCCCAAAGTAAGCCTAGAGTAAGGACACCGCCACCAACTCTTGGGCAACATACCGATGAGATCTTGCGAGGGCATCTTGGCATGGATGATAGCCAGATTCAGAAGCTGAGAGAACGTGGTGTAGTCAGGTAGACAATACAATGCAGACCTTTCTACTCAATGAATCACCTGACCCCTTTGCCTGAGCTGACACTGAAGAAAAGGACAAGACAAAGTGTTGACAGCCTTCAAGGGTTAGGGAATTCCACGTGACTGTCACGTGCATCGGAAGAATGGATCTCCAAGTTCAAGCATCGCAACTTCCTCGTGTCAGACCACTTGGTGAATTATTCGATGTTTGTTTATCCCGCTTCTGCTATTCCCCTTTCACAACAAGCGACTCAAATTCTGTCAAATTGTTCGTTATTGTTGAATACCATACCTAGTAGACGAGCATCGGCCTCGTCTTATATAGCATTTCGTCACACTTCACTTCAAGAGTCACATTTACCTCGAAAAGCAGCTCGTATTCTTCAGGCCGATCTACCAGGAGCCGATCGGTCGGCATAAACTCATCATGACGACTTCCGGCCAACCGAAAGAAGGACCAGCCGATGCTCCAAAAGATGCGCCGAAGACCACTCCATCCCCCGCGGTCGGAGGAATACCGCGTGCTCCAAGCCTTGGACCCTCCGCGCCATACATTCCGCAGTTCTCTGCGGCTACTCAAATGATTCTCAAGAGGTTGAAGGGGGAGCCCAGCAGTCTAGGTGCTGCTCTTTCACAAGCTTCTCGATCACCATCTGTCACCTCGAGCATCCCCTCGGCTACTTACGAGGATGTCAAGAGAAGGCTCGTTATGAGTATGAACACATCGACCCAGATGTCCATGCAGATGCCTGCCACAGCACCGCTTACCATGAGAGCCCCCACCCCGGCATCAATTCCCATGCCATCATCAAGCAAGAGCAGTGCCGGTATGAGCGCAATCCGAAAGGTTACCGCCGGGCTCACAGGTTCATCCAAGAGCACGCCCTCCAAGGCCTCTTCTGCCCCGAAAGTCCTTTCCTCCGACAGCAAAGTCAAGAAGCAGAAAGGAAAACCCGCAAGCCGCACCACCGGCCATATCAGCAAACATCGCCAGCGCCTCAAGGGCCACTCGGCAGATAACAGCAGCATCTCCGGCTCCGACTCTGAGGTTGAAACTCCCGCCACCGCCATGGGCAATGGACCCTTCTCAGCCGGCGGAGATAGCACTCCAACAGCAACCATGACCAAATCTGGTAGGCAGGTCCAGAAGCCCGACGCCTATAACCCAGCAGCCATGGAGGCAGCTACCAAGAAGCGAGTCTACTACGGCAAGCGGACCGCCGAACAGGCCCTGTGCAAGAAATGCAGTCGAATGCACTCCCCTAACAATAACCAGATCGTTTTCTGCGACGGCTGTGACGGAGGCTGGCACCAATACTGTCACGAGCCGTTTGTCTCGGACGAGGTGGTTAGGAACACGAATAAGAGCTGGTTTTGCTCAGAGTGTACCGCCAAAAAGGAGAGACAGAACAGTCATCCGAGGAAGCCTAGGCAGGACCACATTCCGAGAGGCCCGCCGAAAAAGGAGAGCTGGGCTGGGAAGAGTGTGCAGCAGAAGAGAGCGTATTTGTCAACCTTGCCGGCACAGGAGCTGGTGGGATTGCTGATGACGAGCTTGGAGCTTCATCCTGACTTGCCAATATTCCCCAGCCCGGTGGTGGACACGGGGCTCGATGCGAGCGGTGCGCCGAGAGGGCTGTTTGCTGGCGGCACGACAGATGGGTTGTTTGCGAGAGCCAATGCCAATCCTACCGGCCAAGGAGTAAGATGGCTTTTACATCCGCTTGTACGTTCAGGTTGCTAACGAGGGTGTCAATAACAGATAAACTTTATGAGAAAGGTCCAGTCCAACGGAAGTGCGAGAGGCAGTCAAGATAGGACCGCTGGGCAGCAGGATGAGGAGGAAGAGGCGGACCCCCTGATGCAGTTGTGGCCCAAGCCGGGCATGGGGCTGTATGCTAGGCTTGGGGCTGATGTGTTGGATGAGGAAGGGCATTTGGAGGCAGGAGGAGAGGATTTTGAGGCGTTCAGCTCCATCGTATATGATGACCGGGGAAGGAAGATCTTGGAGAATGGGATGAAGGTTTAAGGGGTGATGGACTGCATGGGCCAATAACTGGAGGCTTATCAAGCGGTGAGAAGGAGAGCAGACTGTTGGGGTTACGTTGTGCGAGCGAGTTACAAAGGCAGAAGGTCAGACTGGATGTTGTATAAGGACCATGGCTGGGGATCGGCCAAGATTTGTACCTGGATGTAGCACTTCTGTCCCGGACTTGCTTGAACCGCAATTTTAGCGGCCCATGGCGTGGCGTTGAGGCGTTTTATTACCCAGATATCCGGGAATGACTGGTAGTGTAGATAACACAGCGTACGGGAGTTGGAAAAGAGAAGATGTTCCCGTATAACATGAGGAATGGCCGCGGCCAGAAAATAAATGCATGACTCGACAACACAACCAAAAAGAGTAACAAAAGGCAAAGAAAGAGGTAAGATCTCACTAAACAACGCCCATGGCGAGACTCGAACTCGCAACATTCAGATTAAAAGTCTGACGCGCTAACCAATTGCGCCACACGGGCTCCATATGTTAGGTGACAGTACAGTTGAGAAATACTGAACCAAGTGATTCGTCTACTCCAGGTTGTTTTCACAGGAACGCATAACAAGTGAGTTGGCTAAAGCTTTTCGTCGTTACGAATTCTTTTCGGAGAACTGAAATATGGGGCCTGGATCCAGTAACCTGCTGCCACACAGATCTTGAAGGCTGCTGATCTCTGTCTTACCTAACTTCGAAGAGGTCCTTTTCTTGGACTGAGGATAACGATTCCTTGTCCTTGATCAGAGAGACTATTGACACCGGATACTTGCTTTTTTTCAAGCTGGAGCTGTCGTGATGCCTTCTTGAGCCTTGATAGGCGATATACCTACGTAAGAGACTATAGGAAAGCCAGTTTCCTTCTATATGGATGATAATCTTGGCAATAGAAACTGATGGCCCAAATACTGGTACGTGTACATTTTATGTTCTCGCCCTCTCTGCTACATCATCATGATTAGGTAGGTACCAAAAAGCTAGCACCAAAACTTCCTGTTTCTCAACTTAACGAGCCTAGCCAGCCAATTCTTTACTGGATTGCGTGATCTCGACATGTGAGTTGGACTTGAGTTCCGATAATCGGTTTTCCTCCTCACAAACCGGGAAATAGTATTGAGTTTGAACCTCGACGTCAACCTCTTCTGCGCATGGTGTTCCGGGGAATGGCCACGGAGAACCTCACTTTGGCACACAACCCTTTCCGAGCTGAAGTCGTCCCCATGGGAGTTGCCGCGCTTGATCAAAGCTGGAGAGATGGTAAGAGTGACGCTGCCCGCGGCAAAGTTGGTGTCCTTCATTTGCGCCGTCATGGTGACATCGTTAAAAGTCGTACCGAATGGTGGACTGCCACGGTCGAGACCGGGTTGGTCGCAGTACCACCAGGCTGTCTGTAGTGCCAGGTCTGCCTGGAAAGAGACGGCGTCGGTGAAAATTCTCCGAAGTTCTCTCCCTTCATCAGTGAAAGTGAGGGGCTTTAAGAAGTTTTCGAGTTCTTGGTGCAGTTTTTCCACAGCGAATTCTATTTCGCCACTGCTCGGGGCAAGCGGGACGAGGAGTTGAGGAGTATGTTGTTTCCAGCTAACTATTATGACTGAGAGCTTTTCTGCTTTCGCGCCTGAGAATCTCGACATCAGCGCTGGTTGTAAACCTGGGGGGCCGATGACTTCTAAAAACAGCTTACTCAGGTCTTTGAACTCCCCAGGGGACTGCTCACCCCAGAGTATTCCAATAGGTTGTTTCTTCGTCGGCAACAAATGCCAAATAAGCACATGCCAGACGGCTGCTTGGAGCAGAATGCAAGGATCGCTGGTGCTGCCGAGAGATTGAGTTGCGTTTTGGATTGCTTTGGAGACCTGGGTTTCGGCAGACGTCTTGGTGATGTACCCACGTGCCCATTGTTGGATTCGGAACCCGAGACCGTACCAGCGTTGAGTGATCTCTCCATCTGGTAAAGCCCCAAGCCCGGGGTTGGCTCTTATCTTAGACCCCTCTAGGACTGTTTGGAAGTTTCTTTGCTGCCATGACTTTAAAAAAACGGCCATGGCGGGGATTGGGGATGTTCTCGCGATGCAGCAGGAGTAAGGTACCAGGTAGATCACAGTGCCAACAATCGGAACGGGGCACAGTTTATGAAGGCAAAAGATGAAGGTATCTCTTTTAAATTGATCTTATCAAGTAAACCTACCCCATTGGACAGTCAAACTGTCTCTGATTTAGTGTGTTTGTGTACCCTATGCTGAGGTGAGCATCACGCCAGAGGTAAGTGATCAGTCGTGGTCATGTTCCAGGTTCTGCCTCAAGCGCCCAGTGTGACCAAATCATAAGTTCGAGTATGGAGCGGTGCTTAACATGAGGTGCCCGATCAAAAGAGGGCGGTGACGAAGCGAGGAACAAGATTCATGTGTAATGCGCAAACCCAACGAGGAGTCAGTGTCGTGTTGATCAGGCAAACATACCGAAAAGCCATATCTCGATGCCCATTATGTTGAGACCCAACGGCACCGTGGCTCGAAACAATTGCGATACCGCTCGTATGCAACAGGGGTCCAGATCGCTTGCATACCAGGGCGGACGAAGCCGACAGGTTATTAAGACATGATTGGTGTTCCAAGATGGTCAGGCTCAGGCACGTTCTGAACACGGCACCGCTGAACAGCAAAGATAGAACAGACTCATGGATTTGGGAACATTCATGTCAGGAAGTTTTGCCGCCTTGTCAGGTAAGTGAAGTAGGTAGGTATCTGAGGTACAAAGCACATGTACATGATGAATGGAAGGAACCTACCCCTCCAGAGCAACGACTCCACTAGCAAGTCAACTGACCACCGTTAATGCACGGCATGTCCAGAATTCCAAGGAAAACGTGAATATCGGCTGCAGACCGATGGAACCAGTGCCTCAACTTCCGTCTCTCCTGTTCCACAACCACCTTGGCTCTCTGCCCAATCTTTTCATCCTTGTCCTTTGCAGATGCCAGATTCCCAAAGCAGCGATATCTGCTGTTCGACTGCATGTCCGAAATGCTTTTGCCGTTGTCAACAAGTTTCTTTTGAACATCCAGCACGAGGACCTCATCGTTGGATGCCAGTCGGATCATCATTGCCTGTGCTTCAGCGGAGAGGCCATGAAATCGCATCACCGTAGCCCCCCTTTTCAAGATCGGACCCAGCCAGGTGTCCATGAGATCCTGCTCACGCTGCATCCCTATTTCTTCGGCGTCCATATTGTCTTGTTCCGGAATTTTGTCCCATCCAGTGGTGACGAAGATGACGTTCTCGAGGGATTCCGGGCCATTGCATACTGATATGAACATCTCCAGGTAGTTGTACGCTGCAGATTGTGGCGTCAGAGGCGTGTCGATGGAGTGAAAGTAGATAATCCCTTTGAGCGGAATCTCGAGGGCGTACTGGATTGACAAATATCGCAGGACCTCTTTCAGGGCTGTGGCGCCTGCAGGCTGCGTGCCATTGAACCCCGGCGTTTCAAGTTCTATCACAGTGATAGAGCGGCGAGGCCTTCGGTCAAAGGCGAGCTTGACTGCTTGTGGAGGTGACTTCGGATCTGAAAATATGATGCCACCATGGTCAGTTATCCTCGCCTTGGGATAGGTATGTGGCAGAAAACGGACATACCCGACGGGAATCTTTGTTCGGCCCGCTCAGCGACGGGCTTGAGGAGATTCACAAATGCACTTTTGCCAGATCCGGTGACCCCCATCACCATCACCATCCCATGCACATCCACTGCATTCTTGTCCCTCATATCTGCTACGTGGCACTGAAGCGCTTTCTTCAAAGTGTACGAGGTCTGAAATCTGCAGCAGTCGGTCCAAAGCCTGAGTTCTCCCTCAATTTTGAGGGACTGGACGCCTTGCAAGGCGTCTTATACCCACCTAGCGACTGACTCGTTTAGTCACTAAAACCGGTTTTAGGTTTCAATTTCCTACCCGATGCACCATGAGGAGTTCATTCTGTCTTCTGATTGCTGCGGGGGTATCTCCTGCCTGTCATATTGGGCGCCTCACCTGTTGGGCCCCAGCTTGAACGCTGCCCAAAGCAAAGGTGAGCGTGTAACATCTCCGAAGAATCTGTTAGCGATGACAGAAGGCTGTAGCCTTCAGCCGCAAGCTGTGGACAAGAAACTGTATATGTTGTCCCTTATTGCCTTGCCTTTCGCCACTATGATTAACAGAGCAAGGAAGCCCCTGCCTCTTTGAGTTTATCAAATTGCACTTTGCAGACCGCCCCGGGTTTTCAATATGACAACTGCCCACGAAGACTCCTCCAGGTCCAGCTCCGTCACCAACGTGGCGCCTGGAGACGAGACATCCCCACCTCCAACCCCGTCCACCAAGTATGGTGCAAGCAAGGATTTCATTGCCATTGGGATTGACCTCGGAACCACGTGAGTGATTACAAAAACACAACGGTATTCTACAGAGTCCCCTCAGAGCTGACATGTACCAACCCCATCCAGCTATTCTGGTGTATCGTGGACACCATCCCGGGAGTGGAATCCCGATGCTCCGGGATGTATCTACGATGTCATGAACTGGCCAGTGGACCACAACAACTACGCGCAAAGACGCGACGAGGCACATGTGCCTACAGTGATTGATCCGGAGACCGGAAAGTGGGGTTACTGTGTCTCTTCGTCCAGTGACCCCATCCGATGGTTCAAGCTTCTTCTTCTTGACGAAAAGCATGCTGAAAAGGATGTCCGGAGGTCCAAGCAACTTGGGGAAACGCGCTCAAGACTCGCTGAAAGCGCACGCTACAAGAAAACCGGGCTGGTTGGTCTCGTTGCTGACTTTCTTCGTGGAATCTGGGAGCATACCCTGGAGGAGATTGAACGTCAAGAAGACCTTACCAGAGTTCATCTGAAGGTGGCGATCACGATCCCTGCGATGTGGACCGAGAATGCGAGAACACAGATGGAAGAGGCGGCATTCCTTGCGGGCATTACACAGCCTGCCACGCCACCTACATTTCGAATTGTTACTCTTACTTGGGTTCAAGAACCTGTAGCCGCTGCTCTTTGTACGCTGCGAGAGCTAAGGCTTCGTTTTGAGGCGAGTTCATTTTCCCCGTCTTACAATTTTGAGATAAGTTCACTGATATAAGGAGCAGGTGGGAGAAACCTTCATGGTGTGTGATTGTGGTGGTGGAACAGTTGTAAGTCAGTCTTGAGCCGGTTATCCAAAATTCGCTGCTCACCCAACTTTGATATTGATAGGATATCATAACCTTCACGGTCGAATCACTTCATCCGCTGCAGTTCACAGAGACAATTCCAGAGTCTAGTGCAGGTAAGGAGGGAATCGCATCACTATTTTACATTCTCTGATCAATGAACAGGAAAGCTTTGCGGGGCGTTTCTCATTGACCAAGCTTTTGAGAACCACATAATGAGCGGACGCAGGCCCCAGTCGCGTACCTGCAGCAGCAAAGACTTCAGAGACTTCACCGAAAAGGCATGGGAGTATGGCCTCAAGCGGGCGTTCTCTGACAAGCTGACGGAATCATGCTATTTGGAATTGCCTTCGGGTGTAACACCCAGACAAGGCCTGGACCGCTTCATCCGAAGAGGGAATACAACATCCACAATTACGATTCCCAAGTGCGTAGCTCTTATCGGGTATCCAGGGGCTTCGTCTTCTCAACAGTATCACTGACCTCTTCTTCGCAACCAAGGCCTGTCATCGAGCAGTGGTTTGCTGCCAGCTACACTGGAATTCGGCTCCTGATTGGCGAACAGCACAAGAAACTCGAGGCAGCAAACAAGAGGCGTCCCAGCGTGAGTCCAAAATGAGGGAGCTCGCAGAAGATCATCCTGCTAATTCTGGTGACTACCTTAGAAAATCTTTCTTGTTGGTGGCCTTGGCTCGTCGCAATACCTGCATTCAAAGCTCAACAAGCAGTTCAAGAACATCATGCAGGTCAAGAAAACGTGAGTATCATCTGCCCCATATTCCTCTCAAAAATGTAGAAGCTTACTTGCATCGTGACTACAGATGGTCTGCTGTGGCCCGTGGGGCGACCATGGCTGTTCTCGAAGGAATGCCAGTTATCTACGGAGGCACGAAGACCACGCCACAAAGCTATGGAATCCAAGCTTTGGTAGATACCGAAGCCGCGAGGCCTCGTTTCCAGCCCTGTGCCGAGACAATGTACGTCGGAAATGATGGCGCTCTGCGTGTTGAAAGAATGCTATGGTACTTGACATTGGTAAGTGTGACCTTGACTCGTCAGCCGCTCGATAGGCATTGAAGCAATGCACTCTAACGAAGATTCGTCATTGCCAGGGAGGCGGGCCAGCAGACTTTGAAGACCAAAGAGCGTCCCATTGGGTATATATTGACCTCGAGGATGAGGGCGTTGAACATATCACAATCGAGGTGTATATGTGCACCTCCGAGGAGACTCCTGGCCTTTTGAACTCCTCAGTTCAACGACTGTGCCTCTTCCGATGTCCTGTGCGAGCTGTGCGGGGGAAAGGCGATTGGAAGAGGTTCGTTGATGAGAGAGGACGCAGGATTCACAGGCTCAACAATGTTTGTTTGTCGATGAAGTTTGATGGTGATCTCAAGTGTACACTGCAGGTTGGCGATGATTTGAGAGAGCAAGAATTGGATGCCGAGTATATTGGCGAGTCGGAGAAGGAGACAGTATATGAAGGGCGCTGCCGGATCGGTCTTATTTAGATTCTGCTTTCTGTTTTGGGTGTCGGTTTGGCAACCGCTTGTCTCGTGATGAGAAGTAAGGTATGTCAGGTACCTACCTAGGTATGTTATTGTTCAGAGGTGTGGCGGTGTCTCGAAGTCAAAAGCTAGTCATGTTTGTTCGGCTTTTGCACGGATGGTCTCAGTTGTTTCAGTCATAATTAGCGCAAAAATGTTTTTAATTTGTTATGTATCTCAGGAAAGGCTTCATAGCATGAGAAAAAGACTGATCAGGTGGAAACGTACCTACCTTAGGTAGGTAGGCTTCTTTTCATCTACACTGATCGTCTTTCTAGTACCATCAGAAGAGTAGCCCCTGAGATTGGTTGCCACAGTAACAGAACATTTAAGTGCAATCCTTGGCATCAATGATCCGCTCATTCAGAAAAAGGGGCTATCATACTGCGGCATCCACAAGATACCCAAACTCCTGTGCAAGTACCAGAGGGGAAGGCCCGGGGTGTTGCGGTTCGCGATCTAATACTTGTTTCTAATGACGTTGACGAGCGCCAAATCTCACCAAAAAAACATGATAACAATTTCTCGGTCTTGTCATTATGGCCTCTCCTGCTACCTCCCGTCGTTATTCCCATCTCCTCTCACCAAGACACCATCGGCCCTATAGCTCGCACAATCAAAGACGCCGCCATCATCGTCCTCAACTTGATGAATTTTGCACGAACTCATTACAAGGTCCCTACTGCCAGCGCCTTGTGATTTCCAATCAGACTTTCCCATGTAACTCGATTCCAGCATGGTTTCATAACTACTAGTCCTGTCCAGTTGTAACCCCTCAACTACATCCCAATCAAGTACCTAAGTACCTGGTCCCCAAACCCTGATGACTAGACCGAAAGTCTAACCGTTACGGGTGTGTGGCGTTGGGCGTTCTAAAACTCCTATGTTGTCCACTGGCAGCTTCCACAGCCATCCGAGCACATTCAAAAATGCTCTTTGAACTGGATAATGACACAAAATCCCAATAATGCCCGTCGACGATTCAAGCATCCAACCCAACATGATCATCTTTTTATCTAATGCCTTTCAAAAGCATAAATGCCGCTATAAAGGCTGTCATCATTGACAACAAGATACAGGCCCATCTTTCCGTCTCCCGAAATCTCCTCCCCCTCGCTCAGGTCTTTTCCGAAACCCATGATTTCATCGCGTAGCTCTCGGAATCCCTTGGGAACCTCGGCAGGTAGATCCTCATCTACATTCAGCTCGCGGTGAGCCCTGACGACAGTCCAGACATACGAGATATAAGCTGTTTTTGAGCGTTCCATGGCTTCTTGTGTCGGGATAAGAAGACGGAACCCATTCTTGTCGGCGCTCGAATTGTAGGCTGATACCTTTTTGAATAGAAGTTGGGACACAGCACCGTCCGGATGTTCATTTGCGAATGGTGGCGTCGAATAAGTCCGATGGTTACCGTTTGCTTCGAGAAAGCGGTCCAGCGTGGCAACCGAGATTTTGAAGCCGCGGAGGATGGTGGTTGCTCCGCCCATTGTGAATCTTGGCTCGTTACTGTGACGATCTGAATGGCGTTCTTGCTGAAGTCGTTTGCGAATTTTGGCAGGTTTCTGAGTTCGCTGCCGCTATTGTAAGGCAGTGTCTGATACCAGGTGATTATTGCCCACCTGCTGTGTGAGTTATGGCGGCTTGGGCTCTGTTTATGTGTTTGCCGTTAGTGATGGCTGAGGTCTAGCCTACCTGGTGTTGCAGTAGGTCACCATATGCACAGCCAGATATGTCGAGGGTGTTTGCAGGAATAATTGTGGTTGAGAGGGGCGGGGCAGCCCCAGGCAACAGCGACCTAATCACGTGAAGCATACCTAACACCATAAATCGGATGTTGGAGAACTGGCACAGTGAACACCCTAAGATATCAACCGCTCTCTCCCGACTAATCCATGCCTTCTTTGTTTAGGTAGTAATGGCGCATGCGAGCACATCGTTTCAAGAGCAGGCTGTAGACTGTGACAAACCGTTATTGGCCCAGTAACCCTGACACTTGCAAAGAGGGAGAGGGTACTAGATATGGCAACATTCGGAGCATTTGTTGTTGGGAGAATCCGATTGGGACCCTCCATTTGACGTGAACCCCCTTCGATGCTTTTGTTCGCACGAATAAGGTACGTACAAGACCACTGAATATTCTATACTAACCCCCCACAGACTGCTATCTTCCAAACAAACTCAATCCTCTGCTTGGACGTCTTGGTGCAGCTTTTTCCTGCGCTTTAAGAGTCTGTAGATCGACATGAGACTGCGGAAACACCCCTGTCTTGCCCTTACTATTCGTCCCATACCAGCACCAGTAATCTGCATAGAGACCTGTAATCATCAGTTAGACCTTTCGACATCTCCACAGGACACCCGGCATCAAGGTCGGGGACTTACACTGCACGTTGGTGATAACCTCACCCTTTCCAAAAGCCACCCAAGCCACGCCTCCGGATTTGGGCGGGGTCCACTTCCACCGCGTCGTCACAATCATTCCACTCTCTCCTCCTACGGGAACCTCACTTTCCTGCGGCGCCCGTAGCTCAATTACTTTTGCGGGGAAAGCACCAAACATGCCGTCATGTCTACCCAGACACCACTTGCCCTCCCACTTTTCAGGGAACATAACCCCCACGATCCTCGCTCCTTCCATAAACTCAAGCATCTCACCATCGTACCGCGGCGGCTTCTCCAGCTTTCCCCGCCCATGACGTCGGAAGTGGTCTTTGGTCGCCGCAGCCGTTGCTAACCGGGTCACGTTGTCCGGCATTGGCACCGGCACAGAGCCGTCGGGAAGGTGCAAGTCGAATTCGACTTGCTCTGGCTCGGATCCATGGCAGACGGTAACTCCGGGTATTTGAGGTAATGGCTGCGGGTGCCGGGAAAGATGCTGCAAGAGATCGTCGGCTGATCGAAAGACAGTTGCGTCGCTCTCCCGCACAGTCACCGCTGCGCTCACACACCACAGACAAGCGTAGTAATCGTCTGCGCTCCCGCCTGATGCGCCTTTGCCGAGATGGGATTTGAACAATAATCGTAGCCGATACCGGGCTCCGGACTCAGAGACAATGATTGCCTCGGCTATTTTTGGTATGAATGTTAGAGTCGAGAGAGTAGTTGTTGTGAAGGGTCAGGGGTTGCAAACTCACGCTTCCTGCTCTTGTCCAACTCAACCGCATCCAGATCATGCGCGTACCCGCACTCACCACACCCCGCAACCTTTGTCACCTCGTATTGCAACGGCATGATTGCATCCGAAGCCCGCATCATATCGCCCGCGCCGCCTCCGCCGCCGCCATACTCCGTCGTCATCTTGATGCTCCCCCAGTGTCCATCCTTTCGGAACCTAACTGCGCCCTTACAAAGACCTTTCAGCTTGTGGTAGGTGCTGTCGGGGCCGATGCTGCAGTCTTCGGAGCGAGGATTGGCGCGGCTAGACTTGCGGTGCTCGTTCAGGATGCTTCCCTGCCTTCTCTTTCCGCCGGCCTGATATTCGTGAAAATCGTCTTCAACTTCAGGCTCAAGAGCTGGCGGTGGAAGTAAGGCCATGGCGGCTTCCTGGAAGCTCATCTTGTTTGATGAGGCTTCGTCGTGCTGGAAGCCGGGCTCGGGCGTGGCCAAGAGGGCCGAGGAGGATGTGAGGCTGCTGCTCTTGGAGAGGAGAGATGGCGCGGTTCGAATGGTACTGGGGCTGGGAAAGGAGTCGGGTGTCAGGCTGGTGCGTTTGCTAGAGGCATCGATGCCGAAATCCTGGAACTGGGCTGTGGGTGTCGTACAATTGGGCGAGTCGGGTGGTGTTAACTCGCCCCCTTGTTTTCGTGCGACTGTTCCCCTTGGGTCTTGTTTGGAAAGTGCTCTTGGTCGAGCAGAGGCAGTGGAAGTCGGTCGGGAGGTCTGTCCAGCACGCGTGTCGAAGCGGTGGATGGGAAGAGGTGGCAGTGGCGGAAACCCTCCTTCTGGCATCTGTGGCGCTGTGTCCATGATTGGCTTCAACCGTTTTGTGGTCTCCACGATGTCAAGAGCGAGTGCTTTGGTGGCGGCCTGAAGAGCTGAATACCGCTCAATGTCGAATTCATCTGGATTGGTGACATCGTCAAAGTCCCAAAGAAGCTCTTCCAGGATTAGGCGTCTTTTCTCGATGGAAGCTGAAGAAGGGTTGAGATGAGCTTCTGGATGATACAGCGAGGGAGCAATGTCATGAGCAGCGGCCGCACGATACCTTGTTGTGTGATCATTCTTTTGAAAAGATCCCCCAGCTTTTGGACTTGATCATCCCAGACTGGCTGCAGCTTCTTAATTGCTCTCTCTGCCTCTCGAGCAAGGGCCTGTGCGGCCCTTGACATGCGATCGGCATCGTCAGCACGGTGTGGACCGAGAGAAGCGGCATTGGCCGCTGCGGTAGTCGCAACTGCAACGACATCCCGGAAGGGCCGGATCAAGAGGTCTTCAGCATCCGCCGTCATAATACCCAGGCCACGGAAATAAAGATGATGCTTGTATCCAGATACAAAAACGATCAAAACAAAGGGCGTATGCCAAACAAACTTGATGCGAAGTGGAACTTGCAGGTCGGGTGAGGGTCCAAAAGAAGGGATCCGTGGGGGAGATGGCTTTCGGAGGCCCAAGAAAGTGACGACCTGGTTGAGACAACCTCAATATGCAATGCAACGAAGGGGCTCAGAGCATGGCCCGTTCCAGCAGCGTCGAAGAATGGGTGATGGTGTCAACATGAGGGCGTCGAGGACAGCAAAAGAAAGTCGGCACGAGCTATTCCATGTAAGTATCGGCCGATAACGAGCTCCGGTCGACGGATTGGGATCGTATCACACGTACAATCACACGCGGGGGGGTCAACGTGGGTGGAATTTGTATGGCGAATTAGCATGGCGTAACGGCCCACGGCTCTCTGGTCGTGGTTTCGCTCCCCGGTCCGGGACCAGCCTTTTCGCGATCGCGACCATGACCAAAATGGAGCCTCGACAAAATGTCTGGGTCTGGCGCGGTGTCACACAGGGCATGCGCATTGCTTCTTCTTTCGGTCGACTGGAGATGAGAATCGGTCTTGGCTGACCTCGATGCCAAGACCACGTGTTCAAGCCTCTGGCTCTAATTCAACGTCCACCACCACACCTCAAACACGGGCTTCCATGCCATGGCTTCACCCGCAATCCACACCACATGCGCGCTGACAAACTGCAACCCTCATGTCCATGTCATTGGGGTCTGGGATGCCGCCTCAAACCTTCTCACCTCCCGCCCACACACCAACAGACTCACAAACCTGGACTGTGGCGGCGATCATAGCAGATCAGAGACATCCCAGACCATCCTGTCGGTCTCAGATAGGAGTTTGTAGGTGGAATTTAAGACAGGTTCTGTTGGTGTGAGACTGCCGTCGTCCTGCAGGCATCTCTCTGCCGTCATGAAGAAATGCAGAACTGCGGCTGAAGTGTCAGCATAGCATCGCACGACATCTGGCAAGGTATCTTGAGGTGAAAAGATGCAGGAAAACTAACGACTGACCCATGCTGCTGCACCAGGCACCCTTGAAGTTGACCCAGCGAGCCGCTATCGATGTCTGCCCTTCGTCTAACCTAGGCTATGGTTCTGGGCCCGCCCCCTCGGGTGCATGCGGCATCGGATTCAGGGGAGTTGCATCCACACGCAGCAAATAAGTTCCAGCTGCCCCCGCAAACCTTGCTACAACCACGTGGAGTGAACCCTCCGCCGTTCCATGCTTTGCATGGAGTAATTAAGTGTTGTTCTCTCTCTTCTCCTCGTCTTTGCCCGTGACTCTACGGCGACAAGTATCGGCATCATGGGCTATCTCGCCGATCTCAAAGATGGGCTACGGGCCTTCACGCCCCAGGAGCGACGCAACATCGCCATATACATTGCCGGAATTATGATCTACAAGTTCGGACTCGAGGCCTTCAACGGTTCTGTGGTGGCGCTGGCAACAAATCGATATGACTACGAATCCATCCAGAATGGACGGCCGAGTCGGACCTTTGAGCGTGTTGGCCTTCTCACGGGGTTGAACCAGGCCTGCCAGTGCATTGGGAGTATTCTTATCGGTCCATTGGTCAAACGTTACCCGACAAAGAACGTCCTTGCCTGCGCCGTGTTGGTATTTGGGCTTTGCTCTGCCTTGCTGCTCATTATCGATGCTGCAACAGGTGGAACATTTATGCCAGCTGCATGTACGTAACATTGGGTGGATTCGAAGATACATGTTCGGCATATGCTAACCGGTAATCCCGCAGATCGAGAAAACCATCCAGAAAATGACTGGTCATATTATGGAAAGTAAGTTGATGGCAGTATCTCAAAAGCCGCCAGCTTGGGCTAACCGCATGCAAGATACGATACCGACGCCATGATCCCAGTTTACTGCGTTAGTGGTATTGCTTACGGAATGGTTGAGTTGATCCGCAGAGTGATTCCAAGAGACATTGTCGGTGGCCATGTACAAAAGTTGAGAAAGATGGACTCCATAGTTTGTACTCTCTGATACCCTTTACACACTACCATCGCTGATTTGTTCTAGGTTCACATCTTCTACGAGATCACAGGCACAGCAGGCGCCTTTGTAACGGCCCTAGTCATCATCCCCCAGCTTGGTAACAACAAAGCCTTCATTGTCACGCCCGTCTGCTTCACCTTTTCTGCCACGATCTGGTTCTTCATTAGCGAGCTGGACTTCAAGCGACAAAAGTCGACCCTCCACCAGCACGAGAAGCCAGCCTACTGGAAGGCCGCGTTCCGTGGTCTCTTTCTATTCGGCGAAAGCATTTGGGTTGGTGCTAGGATCCTCTTCACGTCTCGCAAGTTCATTTGGCTCGTACCAGGCTATGCTGTCGCTCTTTATGCACATCGATACCTCGAGAATGGCATTGCGCCACAGGTCGCCAGACGCTTCCTCGGACATTCAGCTTGGTCGCAGATCATGGTGGGCGGTTCCAACTTGGGTGAACTGTTGGGTGCTTTGGCCGTGTTGTTGCTCACAAACACCATTCAGACGCCCATGCCATGGCTCCGGTTGGATGCCATCATGTTGTTGATTGTGTGGTACATTCCATTCTGGCGACCACCGGCCGACGAGGTTGGGCAGGCGTGGATCGTGGCTGCGACATTTGCTCCCATCTCCTTCGGCTGGGCTGCTGGTGACGTGTCGCTTGCTGCATACATCCAGGCCTCGCTTTCTCGGCTAGAGTCCAAGAACAAGAACGTCTCGGCCCTCGGTGCAGTGATGGCGTTCCTGTACTCATTTTACATTGTTACGTACGCCATCTCCGGAACCTTTCTTGGGCGCTATCTTGACGACGTGTACAACAAGTCCGGGGGTCAGGATGGAGGGTCCATTCGCGAGGGCTTGATGTTCACTGCCGGAATGCAAATGACCATCATCAGTGTTTTGGTGTTTGCGGCGACATTCGTGCCCAAGGGGGCGCTGGCCTTTAACCCAAAGATGATCTCGGAAGAGGATTTGGACGACGACGAACCTGTCGAGATGGAGGGCCGAAAGGATCAACAGGAGGTGCCTGATGTAGTCGTCTTCAAGCAGCACTCTAAGAAGAGTTATTGCACCAGTGATGATGGCTCGGAGCCGCATGTTGAGAAGAAGGCTAGCGAGATTATATGATGTTCAGGATGGGTTCGGGGGTTTAAAATTTGTTCATGTGCTTTCAAACCGTTAATATGACTTAGAGTAGCATACAATCCTATTGAAATCAACTTGGACTCGCTGCATATGGCTTAAGGAACATGTCGTGTCTATTCAATCTGAAGGCAACCGAATGGCGGATACTTTCACTGGAGGTCTCGTGATCTAAGTGGTATGTGATGCGAGGACTTGCATACCTGATCGCAAGCTGATCCTAAGGAGCCAGGAACACACTGGTCATGAACCTCAAACAGTCGTCAGGAGTCTACCCCTCGGTCCACGAGGCTGACAGATACGGCCGTAACGTGATCTGGGTAGATCGGATACCACTTGAAGAAAGCACCGGAGCTTGTAATTTGGCCTATCTGGCCCTCCTCAATATCAACTCATTTGGCATGTCATGAGAGATGAGGTGGGCTTTAGCTTGTCGCGCCCCGCCGTTTGATGTCTAGGTACCTTGGCAGGCGCGTAAGTCCGCACTTGCACTCCCACATGCTCCAGGGCGGGAAGAAGGCGTGACAATGGCCACTCTGACAGAAGTGTGTAGGTATATAAGAATTCTCACTCCCCTTGACCAGTTTAGTTCATCACCCTTTCCCCCACACCGCTTACATCAAGTGCTGCTATCGGCATCGCACGTAATTAACTCATCTAACCAACCTCTCTCCACGAATACCGCCAACAATGTGGACCAAACTAACTACCGGTCTTTGCGGCAGTCTGCTGCTCATTCTCACTGGCGTAAGTCTACTTCTATCCCTGATTCAAGCCTCCAAACCGTCTTACTAACGTTGCTGAAGTTAGCGCACGCTGAAAGCCCGCTGCCCGGCTACACCCTGACCGAGGTCCAATGGGACATGCCCATCTTCCCCGGAAATGCCAGCAGCGAGACCTTCACTGTCACCGGCACGGTAGAAGAGGCCATTGCCAAGATGGACGCCCGCTTTCCCGGCTGGAACCAGACCTTCCAGAGCCAACTGCCGCCCCTAGCCGACTCTGGCAATGACACCATGGCCACGTCCCTCACCGAAGTTCCCGATTACTATGAATGCTATATCGATGGATATGGAATCGAGAAGAACCGGGTTATGGGAGGCATCCGGTACCTCCGCGGATTGGAGGGCACAACCAAGCCCAAGAATGGCCCTGGGTCGCGCAACTGCGGCCGGGTCAGCTGCGCCTGGTACGCGGCTATCTTTTGGTGCAACGATGTATGTTCTTTTGATCTTTTGTTGTCGTGTTAATGGAACAAGAAGCTAATGGAATACCTGACAGAACCCCGAATACAAGGAGGTTACCTGGGGCGGCATCGCCGATGGAGCCCAGAAGATATACGACAGTTGTCAGATTTTTGGGTCGTTCGACGAGGCCCATAGGGATGTCAAGGGCGAGGCATTCATGAATGGTAACTGGAGTGTCGTCGTCAAGATGGATTCCAATAACTGCTAGAGGAAGCTTGCCATCGTCAATCGGTGTAGGTAGTAATGGGACTTGAAGGTCAACTTCCATGACCCAGGGAGATAACTACACCTGATTCGCGGGATAGATGCACTTCACATCCCTCATTTTCGTAGCTGTGTACTATGAATGAAAAAGCCGGGAGATGCTCTCAACATTCACATATTTTTCGCTTGGGATGAATGATTTGGTCACATGGGCCCTTTGACGGTTAACAATGAGGGGTCTGATAAGTACCTATGCTTAACTACCTATCATAAGGTAGGTACTAGAGATGCCAGCATCGAAAATATGGGGTAATACTTAACCACCAAGCGATTTTGATACAGGTCCGGTGCTGAACACCCTGCTTAGCAGCGATCTGAGCAAGCAATAACATTCCACTGTTTCCCTTGGTGGACGAACGGTAAGGTAACTGGCTGCCATAATTGTGGATTCTAAACAAAGCAGAGAGCATGTGGTACCAAAGCTGTCAAGATTTCAGGCGCTCCTCGTGACCTGATAGGAGCAACTGCGTCATTCAGAGTATGGCGGAGACCTTGAGGAGCTAACATCCGCATTTCCTATGCATGAGACTGATCAAAATGGCGTTTATGACAGAGTCTGCACCCACTAGACGATCTTGGGACGCTGGATGGCACTCGGAGCGAGCCTCACAGGTCTGGGATCTAAAACATATCAACTCATCTAAACTCAGCCATCTCGCTGCTAGAGATTTGAGGTGGGTATTAACTGTTGGATCTCCGTGTCAGGTACGATTCCGTCCGTCATGCTGCTCTTCACTTGCTCTCTAGATGCTCCAAGGCACCTGGTGACTAGATTGTTGGAGCAAGACGGTCGATGCTCTGATAGCAGTCCTTAAATTGAAATTTCCACCTCCACGATGGCATCTGGATTCTTGTCGCTTTCCATCGACAACCGGACTACTTAGGTAGATCAGTTCGGCCATCAACGTCTATCCCCACCACCTTATCGACATTTAGCAGCAAAGCATCCATGATGTTGACCAGACTTACTTTCCTCCTTGGCGGCAGTCTTCTGCTCGCGTTTTCCGGTGTATGTCTACTGCTTCACGGCTTTCATATCTGAGCGGGCCTTGCTAACAATCCCATTGGCCGTGTTTGCTGCCGATCCCCTGAGTAACTATACCATGACCGAGATCCAGTGGGATATGCCCATTACCCCCGGTGATCTCAGCAGTGACACTGTCACGGTGACCGGCACTGTCGAAGACGCCATTGCGCAGATGGAGGCTCTGTATCCCGGCTGGAACCAGACGTTCCAGAGTCAACTGCCGCCACTGGTCGGTGACCCTGGCCAAGATGATGGCCGCGAGGAGGATACGGTGTTATATTCGGTAGCTGAGAAACCCGAAAGCGTTCTCTGTGACATCGAGGGGCGGAATGCCAACCGTTACTATATCGATGCCGGAATTCGTTATCTTCGTGGGCTGGAGGGCACCACCAAGCCGAAGAACGGTCCCGGGCCAGGTAACTGCGGCTGTGTTAGCTGTAGCTGGAACGCCGCGATTTTCTGGTGCAACGATGTACGCCGTTTCTCTCCGTTCCCTTTATACAGTGGATATAAGGAGCTAACTATGGACAGAGCGATTCCGACAAGGAGGTTACCTGGGGCGGAATCGCTGATGGAGCTCAGGTGGTGAACGACAAATGCAAGTTCAACCCCAAAAATATGTATGTTCGTGGCCAGGTATCATACAAGGGGAGTTGGAATGTCGTTGTGCGTCGTGATCCATGCTAGTGGGCGAGCGGCTAGACTCGACTGGCGCCATGAAAGCCTTGGGAGACGGGAAGGAGATAGCTCCACTGCGCTGACGATAGAGAGCAAGGCTTTCCTGATACATCGCCCTGTGTTTTCAGGGTTAGTGTGAATCAAGAAAAAATAATCAACAAAACGAAGCATTCTTCCGCAGTTCGCATCCATGTTTTTGTCTCATCAAAAGGCAGCCATACTCATGATTTGGAGCAGCCGGTGAATGGCATGGCTTATCAAGCTAACCCCAGGATTTGTTACCCCCCAAGTATTTCCTACACGTGCCTCGAGACCAGCTTGAAGCAGCCAAGCCTAAGATTCCGCCACTGAGCATCCTTGCCCTCGCCTAGGCCTAGCATTTATCGTTATCCCAGCGAACTAAAACATTCCACTTGTCTTTATAGTCAACTCGGCCCTTGACGTCTCGCTCAAAACTTGTACCGATCGTGCACTTGTTGAGTACCTCCAGCGCTCCGTCCGCGATACCCTCCCAAGTGACCTCCTTTTCGAAATCATCCTGCACGAAATCAGTGCCGTTGGCCTTGACAGATTGCCGAGTTTCAGGGGAGACTTACCTCGTTGCACCAGTAGATCGCAGATCTATAACTGCAGCTCACACGTCCACAGTTATTCGGTCCAGGACCGTTTTTCGGTGTGCCTGACACGCCACGCAGGTATTCAATCCCTTTCTTGATAGCCCAATTGCGAGCTGACATAGTCTTGATATTGCAGTCAATGTCCTCTGGTTCTTCTCTGATCGCAGGCTTGTTGATAGTTGTGTCGGGAAGGTGCTGTAGGTGATTTTGGAATGTGTGATTCCAACCGGGGTAGAGCAGTTCCATTTGCTCGATAGCATTTTGGATGGTACCGTTGACCTTGATAGTATCGGCAGTGGCATCTCCTGGAGTGATGGGCAGGTCCCACTGGAGGTCGACAATGGTGTAGCTGCTCAGGGGACGGTGACCGGCGGCAATCTGTTGGTAGCAAATCAGCTATCTTCTGTTTGTGGCCGGAAGCCTGAGAGATTCTTGTTTGTTGTCGACTTACGGCACTGACGGCGAATAACAGATTGCCGAGAAGGCATGACGTCGTTGGGAGCATTGTAAAAGTGTCCTCTGCGGGGGAAATGCTGAATATTGATAATATAATAAGATACTTGCTAGGTTTCAAGGAGCGGTTGATTGACAGGAAGAAGCCGGTAGGCCAACAGTGCAGAGGAAGAATACTTGGCGGTGCAGCCAAATTTGCAGAACATCAAAACGGCTGAGGTATGAGCTCACCACTTCCGGCTTACAGGGGAAGGAATTCGGGGTTAGAGGGGGTGGGGGTGCTGAGCCGGTAGTGGTAGGCTCTTTCCTCGCAAAGCCTTGAAAGATAAGCCTTCCAGAGGGGAAGAGCTCAAATCGCCAATTGGTACTTTGAGCCATTGTCAGCTCTTCAACCTACGAATCTGAACCGGCCATTTCAACTCACATTTACCTGATAAGTAGATTCATAGTACCTGGCCACTTGATACCGACATCAAATCGGAACTTTTGGAGCATTCAAAGTATCAGGTCTCCAGAAAATACAACCACCAGAAACCCTGGATCGATCTTACCCCTGTTGATGCAAGACTTGGCAACTCCACACGACCTCAAAAAGGGGCTCTTTAAGGGGTCGGTTTACGCGAGTAAACAAAGGATCACAATCCTTACAACCAAAGACCAACGCACCAGATATTTAGGGCTGACATTGATGTTCTTTTGACATCACGGTGGAAACGCCAAAGGCCCAGGATTTTTAACGTGGGGCTTTTTGTGGTCCAGGGTTCCACTCATAAGCCCGGTCATGGTTGCATGCTTGGATACTACCAACAAAGTTGTGGGAATCTGGCCCTCTGAGATATACCCGAATAAGGAAGGACCTTTGGATCACTCTGCATACCAGTATAATAATGCCATGCGGCGCCGGTATCGATGGAGCGACAAAGCCCATCTTAATTTGAACCACACCTACTGTGATCTTGAAAAACAACAAAACAAGTCAAGATACAAACAATGGCAAAATCTCTCCGAGAACAAATCAACCTCAAAAAGGTCCCCGGAACCGACAATACATACCTCTGCGACTGGCACAGCGACTGGGCCGTTGGTATCAGTAGGCCGTCGTCCTCTCCATTCTAAGCCGCAAAGCTAACCAACCCATCAGCGCTCCATGGCGGTTCCGTTGCCGCGGGGATCTACGAAGCCCTCACAACACACCTCAAAACCTCCGTCGAGCTCTACCAACGTAACCACACAGACATCCTCAAACTCCATCTCGAATTTCTCAAGCCATGCACCCCTGAGAAAAGCACCATAACCATCAAAACCCTTCGCTCGGGCGCCACAAGCACCACCCTCCAAGCAGAGCTCACCCAGTCCAACCAGCTCAAGACCCTCGCCATCGCCACCGCAGTCAACTTCGAGCGTCCTCTCGGCCCATCTGCAAAGTCAGAATGGACATTACTACCCCTCCCCACAGCCCACCCAAACCTCCATGCAATCGAATCAGGCCAAAAAGACCCCAACTGGGTCCTGGGCCGCATCAAAGGCGAGTTCCTCAAGTTCACCGAGCGGATCCTGTTCGCAGCACCAAGGAAAGGCCACACCACCAACGGCATCCACGACGGGTGGTATAAATTCCTCTACGCCCACAACGACGACGAGGACTACTCCCCTGATTACGAAGGCGGCGTCGACAACACGCTGTTGACGTTTTTGACAGATGCAATTCCCAGCATGTCCGATATGCTGCTACGAAACGGGGGCGCATACGACGCCCACGCGATTCACAGGAAAATGCTACAGTGGGAGGCTGCGGATAGGAGGAACGAAGGGAAGCCGGCGGTGATATGGAATACCATCAAGGAGGCGATGAAGGCGCAGGTGTTCAACAACACCGTGACCCTGGATATCGAGTTTAAGAAGCGGGTTGATCCCAAGAAGAACAGTGGGTGGGTGTTTATCAGGACGGTGACGAAGATGATGGACAGGGGGAGGATGGATCTGGATATAGTTATCTGCGATGAGACTATGGAGCTTTTGGCGATTGCGCATCAGACCGTGCTGGTCTTGGAGGCGGGAAGGAAGTTCAGCAAGGTGAGGAAGGCGGCACTTTAACGTTGTGGAGGCTCGAACTAAGGTACTGTTGCGTTCATTGTGGCACCTGTGGGGGGGTTGGGCGTTTGGTGTCTGTCGGACACGGGATGGCAGCGATTTAGTTCACGATGTGTATCATCTGAACCGCAAGAGGAAAGCTGGATAGGAAATACCCTCAAGTTCTCAACTTCTGGAAATTTTAAGTCCGCTTTCATCGAGAGCTTGTTCCTCGGCCATATCAACATGGCAACGCTCGCCAAGAGCCCGATCATCGCGGGGTCACCACCCCACCCTCCGAAGCTTGTGATCTTCGATTTTGACGGCACCCTTTTCGACACCCACGACTCAATTCTGCACTGTATCTCTAAAACATTTTCTCAGTTCCAGCCACCAGATAAGGTCCCTAGCCTCGATGCAATCCGCGCCACCATCGCCAGTGGTCCTGGCCTCGAGGGCGCATTTCGCACTCTGCTTAGGATGACCACAGAAAATGCCACCGACATGGACACCATCGATTTGACCGAGTGGTTCACCACCTACCGCACCCTCTACGCAACAGAGGGTCAACCCTTGATCAAGTCTTTTGATAAAGCCGACCGCGTTCTTCAAGAACTCCGCACAAGCGGAATTCCGGTTGTTGTAGTCAGCAACAAGGGGAAGCCAGCTCTCGACAGTATCTTGGAGAGATGGGGACTAGCACCGCTAATTGACCTCGTCATCGGCGATACACCTGATGTCCCGAAAAAGCCAGACCCCTCATGCTTTCACACTTCAGTCGCGCCTTTGTATCCGAGTATTGAAGCCAGGGACATTCTTGTTGTGGGCGATACAGAGGCTGATTTGATATTTGCCAAGAACATCGGGGCACGTAGTTGCTGGGCAAGCTATGGATACGGAGATCTGGAGGAATGCGAAAGCTTGGGATATGATGCGAAGATCGAGGAGTTGTATGAGGTCATGGGCTTGATTTGTATGCCCAGCTAAGGGCGACTATTGCCAAAACTTTGTCCGACACTCTCAACGCATCAAACATCTCCCTCTTTTCCCCGGTGAGCTTTTGTGTCGCATAAGCCAGAGACTCTTCTTGTCTTGCTCGAGAGGTCAGACACCAGCCCGGTAAGCCCGAAACAGGAGGGTGATCGGTGTCAGCATGCGACACAGTGCGGCAGTTGCTGATTGGGCGTCGCGGACGATAGATGGTGGGTGTCGACGCCTCAATGTCGCATGCGCCCAAAACCGTGCCGACGCGCAAATCAAAGATCTCTTCCATCGGGTGGCTTTTTGACTCCTCCCTCGAGGCGTAGCTGAATGTCTTATCGAATTCTTTGAATGGTCGTCTGCCGTCGGGTGACACTAGGTGCATCGAACTAGATTAACTAGCACAACACCATGTAGGGCTGATCCAGTCCACACCAGCCATTTCCAATACTAAATGCGGTTGATCCTCCCAGCCTGCCTTAATCGTGCCTCTGGCTTACTCTGCCAGCGCCTCGTTCGGACTCTTCAATGTGTGAAGTCGCATGCAGATAACCCCTGCGTCTTCCTTACTATCACCAACAGACGTCATTCCAACTGCAGCTTGACATTCGCCAAAGGGAACAAAGTTCGGTGTATCTGCCGAAAAGACAGTGTGATAAACCAAGCAGCCATTTTTGAATCTGCCCCTAACCCCTTTTAGACATTGACGATGTCTAAACCAAGTGGCTCCACTCAAACCCCTGTCGACGACGACGATAAACAAGACTACGACGAGACCTCTCCACTGTTGGGTCAGCCTCAACAAAACAACAAAACAACGTCACCAAAGATGCCGTCATCATCTCAAGAAACGGACACCTCGAAAGGGGCAAGTTCAGATTCCCAAACACGCCCCGACAGCTCTCAGAAACCAACGGCAGTTGTCGGAGATGACCAGCCAGCATCGCAGCCAAAATCAGCTCCCGGGCAGCAAAACAAAGGCACCACTAGCACCAAAAGATCCGCTCCCGCCGTGGTAAAGTCCGACACCGACCTCTCCTGGGGCCAGCCGGCCGGTCTGCCCATCCGTCGTACCAATGATGAGAATTTGGTCATCTTCCGCCGTGCTGTTGGCATCAACTCAACCTTGCCTGGCTCAACCGATTGTCGCTCCCTAGAAGAAGGTCGCAAGTCCGCTATGGGAATGTACGCCGCCGCCATGCGGGCCCAGCGCAACAAAAAGCTCATCTCCCGGCTGGTGAACCTGATCGTGTACGCATCCCACTTTTTCCAAATCATCGTTGGCGCGTCCTTGACCGCTCTCGGGCCCTCGGCCGGCGAGCACGCGGTTCTGATCACAGTTCTGGGCGCGGTGAATACCGTCATTGCAGGCGTGCTGGCATTGTTGAAGGGACAAGGACTACCGGAAAGGTTGAGACATCAGGTAGCCGAGTTCAGGAAGCTGCAGGACTGGATCGAACAGACTGAGGCGCTGTTGTCGGTGGGTGTCATTGGGAGGGACAGGAAGGAGGTCGGACTGCTGGTTCAGGTCGCGTTCAAGAAATACAATGCGGCGAAGGAATGTGAGGAATCGACGTCGCAGCCAGAGTACAATAGTAACGGGTATGGCAACGGGAACGGCTATGATGATCACGATCACTCCGAAAGTTCGGAGCCACGAAGGCGGCCGAGGTTGTCGGACGCTGGGCCATCATGAATCCGGCGGGCAGTTTCTGGCGTGGGTTGTGGGTGACATGGCGGGGAGGAAGGAAACTGGAAGACAGAGGGCAGGAGGCGCCAGTGCTTTTATGGGGCAAAATATTTTTGGAAAGAGCGGGGAGTTGGCAGCAGGCGCTGGGAATGATCGTTACATAATTGATAATTCTGAATCTGTCGAGTACTGATACCAGTTGGCTTAAGCAGAATCACCGCAGTCCATAACCCTCGTCCCTCTCTTCCTTCCCAGCAGCGGAATATCATCAGTCACGCCCTTGATCTCATTCTGGCAAAATAAATGCTCGCCCCCTCCGCTCACCAACGCCAAGCCATACCCTTCCTTTGGCACACCTTCATCATTCTCGCCGCCAACTAGATACACCTCATCAATGCTCCCCACAGCAAGACAGATGTAGTCCTTTTCCTCTTCTTTCGGCTGCCAGTAGAGGAATGAGCCGCAGTTGGAGCAGAACCACCTGTACGCCTTTGGGCTTGTGCTGTAGTGCTTGAGTGTTGGGTTTTCTTTGTTGGTTAGGGTGAAGGCGGTGGATGCCGGAGCAATCACATGCTCAGAAAAGAACAGAGATCCAGTTTGCTTGCGACACTGGGTGCATTGGCAGGTCTGCGAGTAAAGGAGGAAGTCGTGGTCAGGCGGGAAGGTGACGCGGTAGCGGACCGAGCCGCAGAGGCAACCTCCTGTGATCGAGGATGGGGTCGGGAAAGGGAAGGTTTTGGACTCGGAACTCATGATAGCTTTTGGTGTCTGATGCGATTGTGTGCTTCAAAGTCGATTCCGTTCGTTATGATGTTGAATAGTACTTTCGCCCTCGAGACGTTTCACAGGCGGCTTTATATGCGGCCAACATAAGGCGAAGAGCCCGACGCGCCTTTCCGGCGGCATGAGGAGACAGTCGCAAATGCAAATGATACGATTCGTTATGTGCCCGCTGCTGCCTGCATTAGATCGAGTCTTGGTGAGGGGTACTGCAAGGTCTTGGGCGTAGAACTGCATATCTTGGGGGCTACCGGACAGATGATGACCCGCTAACAACAATCCGATGGTGGTGGCCGTAATCTCACGTAGCAATGGCTGCTGTTCAATTTGGTGATGAAAAAAGACCAATGAACATGCAAAAAAGAAAGTCGGTGGGACTCGAACCCACCACCTCCAAGCGAAGACTCTGGAGTTGCTCCCGGATTTCAACACCCAAGTGGCCAGCTTGCTGACCATTGAGCTATCCAAATACACCTTGAATCTTTTAGCTACTTCGCTGAAAGATCTGCCTGGAGCAGTGATATATAAGGGTAACATAGACCCACTGCACGACCCCTCAGGCGAAGGCAGCCGACATGGGTGCAGTTGTCGCTGCTAATGTGGTGCTGCTGTCCGCCAGCCGTCCGGTCTCGTCACTCTCTGCCGTCACCGCCGCCATTGAAACTACCGCTGACCTCGCCGCCGTTACCAACACCGTCTATTCGACTGTTTCCAATGAAGAAAAGGTATACAATCTAGGGAAGAAAAGAAAACATGGCTGCTGTATTCATTGTTCGCATGCTCGAAGCTTGTTAGCATACACATGTGATGCGAACCATATCCCGTGTCCCGCCCTCACCAAGCAAACCCCTCTCCTAGTCTGCCCATGGCATTACCAAACGCTTCAGTTCACGCTCCCTCTGTCTCTTCAACCTCCTTCCACTTCTCCAACCGGTGCTTCTCCTTCAATTCCTGTCTCTGCTCCCTGGTATACAATCCATGTCCAGTCTTCTCCCCCTTCATCCCGTTGTCGAGATAATTTTGTTTCAGCCACTTCAGCGCCTCATCACTACCCAAATTGCCCTTCCTTTCGGCCTCATGCTTCGCAACGTTGTAAACAGTATCCAGCCCCACCTCGTCCATCCTCTCACAGGGGCCCTTCTCCGCATGGAAGAAATCCCTGAACAGCACATCGACATCTTCCGGCCTGGCCACTCCCTCACTTAAGACCTCCAGCGTCTCCCTCTTGCAGGCTGCCCAGATCCTATTGAAGATGAAGCCCGGACTTTGTACCCCGGGTGGAACAACCATAGGCTTCAACCCAACTTCCTGCATCTGCTCCGTAAGGAATGGGAAGATTTTGGAGTTGGTCTTGGAGGAGGACATGACCTCCACCATTCTGTTTCTCGGTGGGATGAAGTAGTGCGTGTTAAGCAACCGTTCCGGGTAATGAAGTTCGGTCTCGCCGTATTTGATCATCTCCGACGTCATTAGGCTGCTACTGTTGGAGCACAATATGCAATCCAGCGGCAGGTAACCCTCCATCAAAGACAGCACATCAACCTTCAGGCTGAGGTTCTCGGGTAGACACTCGATAGCCAGCCACGGGCCCTTGCTCCCGCTCTCAATCTCGGTTTCCTCGGCTGGACATGATGGCGGGGGCGCCCCTTCATGGCGGCCGGTGGTGGTGGCTACACGGATGTTGGAAGTTGTACATACGTGACCAGGATGCGTGCCTCTCGCTGCGCAGTATTCGCCGAGATTATCCGTCATGTATTCTGTTGCAGACTTGAGGGCATCATCGGATACGTCGTATAGGGTGACTGGGCGGGAGTTGGAGGCCCATATTAGGGCTACGCGGCGGCCAATGGAGCCGGCGCCGATGATCAAAACCGGGCGCTCGTCGAGAGACGAGGGCGGCGGGGGTCGCCAGGAGGAGGTGGAAGATGGGAGATCGCCTAGTGGCGGCTGGTTGCTCGAGAAGAATGGAGAGTGGGTGTTGGTAGTTTGGGGACGATGGTAGCCGGGAATTTTGGGAGGGTGGTGCGAGGTTGGAGGGATCGCTAGGCGAGGTTGAAGGCGGGGGATTGAGGTGTGTATCGCTCTTGGCACATGTGATGCAAGACGGTGTGGTGTTCTGGATAGAACTCTGGCGAGAGCTAGTATTAGTGGGGGAGCGGCCACCCGCGCTGCACTGTGGATTGCAGGGCTTGTGGGCACGAGATGTAGGGAAGAAAGCATGGTTGGAGAGAAGAACTAACGTTCTCGTCTCGAGAATTGAGATGTTAATTCTAGAGTATCATAAAGTTCAATGGCCCAGGTTCAGAAATGCTGGGTCCGACATGCTGCTTAAATACAGTTTGCGCTCAGTGTAGTTGAACCAGGTGCCGTGGTGGGGTGACGACCGTCTGATGATCACAGGTGTTGCCCCGCACTCCGGAACTTGACCTCCCATGGCAAAAAGCTCAAACGAGCAATCCAAAGCCTGCCATCGATCAAAAACGAACTTATAAATTAGGGCAGGCCATTATTTCTAGATAACTCCCTGCGCTTCGGGTTCAATGATGTAAAATCTTCTCATTTCACGCAGTGGCAGAGCCGCTAGCCAATCGCCAAGCGGTGGTTTATTTACTTGACATGTGTGGGGCACTGTTCTGACAGCCTAGAATCTTACATGGATGTAACCATACACAAAATGCCCTGCTTTAGAGCATCATTGCCTTGCGAGCCTCATCGACCCCTAGGCAATTTTGACAACGCAATACGAGCCACCAGGCAGTATCTCTCAAATCACCACGTTGCCGGTTGAACACTTCTGGTGCTTCGGGCATATCAAAAAAGCAAATGGAACAAAGAGCTCCCGCCTAATCAAAGCAACCAACAATTTCACAAAAGAAGCAACATGAACAGCACACAAAAGCAGACACAATATCACGACATACAGCCTCACAAAGTGCTAAAGCCACTGACATGCAGCACAACATCCTCATAGCATCGATTGAACACCCGACACCCAAGCCCTGCATCAATCTTGAACACACCCTTAGCACCAATGGCATACTCATCTTCATCATCAACCTTCACCCTTAGCTTTCCATTGGCAACAGTGCAGATCCTCGTTGTATTTTCCTCAGCCGGGAAGTAATGTGGGGTTCCGGAGTTGATCCGGATCGCTGTCACAGAGATATTCGGCGTCACTTGCTTGAGCTCGTGATTAGAGCTCGTGGAGAGGTGAGATCCTGCATATGCCAAAGTCATCGAGTTTGTCCCGCGAGCGGAGGTTACTTGACCGGAGCCGGCTCGATGCTCCCAACGCTCAAGTTCGATTTCCCCTGGATTGCAGATTGGCAGCGGCTGTGAAACAACAGGAGAGTTAAGGTTGAATCTGGGAGGAGGCTTGGCTGTGAGGATGCGTCTTGGTAGAACACCTGAGCGGTGGGTAGGGGTTGGCGATAGGCCTTCGAAAGGGCTGCTGTTGCGTGCCTTGCGCTTCGGTGTTTTCTTGGTTGCGGGAGTGAAGGCTGCTTTCTTGGTCGGAGTTTTCAGTTTACCTGCAACTTTCTTCTGCTTCACCTGTGATTTGGGCGTCTTCGGCAATGTAGCAGTAACTCGAGGGCTTCTGCGATCACTGACAGGTTCCTCTTGGAGCAGCGACAGTCTTCTCGATCTGCGATGACTCGTAGGGTCGAACAAGAGCTCGGGGCTGTCTGTTAGAAACCCAACTTCTGGAGCGCCGATTTCTCGCTGAGCCTCTGGTTCCTTAAGGATTTTGATGCTGCATAGGCCACCTACACCGCTAAACAGACAGCCAGCACATGTTGCTGGACGCTTGGCTGACTCGGTCGTTCTGTGTTGGACCCCTGCAACAACATAATGGACACATAACCCAAACGGGCTGTCTCCGCGACGGCACCGAGAACATCTGTTCTCAACGAGCTGACCCGTAACCTGAATGAGCAAGGCTGCAACTTGCTGATCGGTCAGTCTGTCCATCGAAACCACATCATGTGGTAAATCTCGTACTCGAGGCAGCCCAAGGAGATGTCTGATAGTCGGTTTCATCTTGATATCTGGGTCTATAAAGATACCATTGAAACAAGAGCATATGTACACCCACAGCGCTGCGGGGTCCCCCTTACATGGCGTTACAGGCTTGAGTGGTAGTCGTATCAATGGCGGGGATGCCTGGTGCTTGTCCACAGCTGCATGCAACTGACTGCGGGAGACCACAATCGCTGGCTGATCTCGGCAATTCAATGACTCTAGTCTGTTCGAGTTATCCGTTTGAGGAATAAGCGAAAAGGTACCATCCAGGTTGTCATTCAATCGGGATCCGCGATGGCGGTTCTGTAAGCTTTACATTAGCCCTCATAACGTAGGTGATCCTAATTGTTCATCAGCATCTGCATACCTTGAAATGGTTGTCCAGCTCAGATAAGGCGGTGAACAGGCAGCGACAAGACCTAATCGGGCAGACCCAGGGTCTACCAGGCAGAGCGAAATCTTGTTGATATCCCTCTGGAAGCAGAGCGCCTTGCATTCTTTCCAGTCTTCTAGACTCATCTGGTTTTGGAGTTTAGTACATTACCAGTGGAATACCTTATCTTTGTCAGCTCTTACCTGGCCACATGTTATATGGACGCTCCGGGGTAGCATATTCGATAGCTAATCTCGAGGATGAGCTCGTCGTTTCCGTGATAGAAATTGGACCGGAGGTCTGGCTCTTTGAGTAACGAGTCGGATCGGTCAAGGGGTATAACTGTCGGCTGAGGCGTTTCCTCGAGACGACAACCCCGGGTTGCGAGACACCATCTTTTCTACCCACTTTTCCGTTGACCTGGCTCGCATACTTACCGAGATCGGTCAATGTTCCGTCAAGATTGTCATTCAGTTTCGTGGCACGATGTGAATTCTGTGGGCCCAAAGAGTCAGAAAGACGGTGTGATGAGTCGGAAGGGCAGCAAAGCCTACCACAAAATGTGTCCCGAGACTAGTGACACTCTCAAACATGATCCTGCACGACCTGACTGGGCAGATCCAAGGAAACTGAGCGTCGTCTGACTTCCTATACGTCTCGGGAATCAGAGCCCCCCATGTCTTGAGAACCAAACCTGTGTTTCCATCTACTCAGAGGTGTTAGACGGTACTCCTGAAGGTCATTGCAGACAGCTTGCTCACCTCTCCAACATCTGTAGAGCGACTGGTCGATCTTAGACTTTGAAAGAACAGCTATCCTCGTCTTGGTCTTGTTCTGGCGCCTGGTGCTGCGTTTCGTGCCACTTGGGGCGGTTAAAGCCTTGGATGGGCTTCCAGAGAGGTTCAGCGGAGACTTTGACGGCGTAAATCGTTGAATAGAATGCTTCGCCGGCAAAGCCGTTCGGAACGAATACCTCTACATTTTGTGTGTCAGCTTAAAGCCAATGCGGAGCGATTTAATGAACACATTTGTAAAGATCGAGTTATGACATACCTCATCGGAACGGATACGACTCGTTGAACCCCACATCTTCTCCAATCTTTCAAAAGGGTTGGTCGGCGATGAAATAGATCTTGAAGCGACTGCATCATCATCGATGACCTCGGGGAAGTCATCGTACGGCCTCTTGGCTCCTGGAACTAGTGTCATAGAGTTGAAAGAGTTGAGTGGGCGAGAATTCTGTGAGGGCACATCCTCAGGGAAACGAGTTTCTCCAGGGTGTTGAGAGGGGAAAAGCCGACTGGAATCAAACGGTTCTCCACCGAGTCTAGATTCACCTGTCTCTCCCGTGAGAGAGCGCGGGGACAACATCACTTGACTTCACCAACTCATTTGTTGCCCTGAAACGGGCGGAAAAATTGATCTTGACTGTCAATTCGGATCGATGTCGGATAAGGGCGCACCTTACCTTATGTTGATGGTCGTAGTACTTGTCGAGATTCAAATCCTGGCCTGCTGAGAGGATAAATTTCGGAATTATCGAGAAAGAGATCATGAAACATTGATGAAAGCTTGGAATAGGGATCACAATTGCCCAGAGGGGTCGCCTTTGTTGCCAAGTCGCACGAGCTAAAATCAGGTCGATACAGTCAAGGCGTCAGACAACTGCCCAACTAAGAGGCCTAGGTCGCGAAAACCCATCCATGCACCAGACTGGCGTGCAGCACGAATGTGAGTCATATTTCTTGCGCCTCACGTTTGGGCTGGGGAGCAACCTACCTATTCAACGCCAACAGCTTCCCTGCGGCCCCCTTCTCTGCCCAAGGGCACACCTTACCACCTAGGTACCTAGTTAAAGCTCCAATTTACATGCGCAGCGCTACTTTATATTCGTTTTCTGGTGGCAAATGTCTACCTAGCTAGAGTTACTAGTAAGACTCCAGACCTTGTCCGGCTTCTTGCCAGCCTGCAAGAGAAAGCAAGACCCATCAAACCAAATAGAAACAAGCCCCTTTATTCATGTTACACACCCAGCGAGTCTCCAATCCCTTCCTTACGCAATCTCGAAATCAACAACGACACTCTTGCCCCCTTGTCGCTTGCCCTTATGATAGACAGCAAAGTCGAGAATTCCACCTTCGACCGTCATTTCAACGGTATAATGCAAGACATAGAAGACCTTTCCAAGTGAGTTGATGTAGGTTGGAAGGGACGTAACGTCGATCTTTGAATCCCAGACAATCCTGCAGAGTGTTGTGACATGGTCATTTTTCGCCTTGGGGGGGGAAACGCATGATGAGTGGTAGATCCGAGTTGTGATTATTTGCTCCTGCGAATCATCTGTCTTGTAGTACTTTCGGAGGGAGCGCATGAATCGCTTGTGTGGCGTGACAAGATCACCCTTGCAAATGTCAGCAATGCTACTTCACTTGCTTGGAATCCGATAGTTGTTGGTAACTTACAACTTTCAGAAACCAGCGGACTTGATCCTTGGCCCTCCAGTCTTGAACAGCCTCTTTAAATATCTTGTGGGCTGGGTCGTGGATCTCAGCGTTCCAAGGTACATCGCGGACAATCCCATAACTCGCTCTTGAAACTCGTGCTTGAACGTCGACTGCGAAGCAGGAAAGGCGTTTGGAACTAGCACCATGGATCACAGCTCCTC
This sequence comes from Triangularia verruculosa, assembly GCA_033296885.1. Taxonomy (NCBI): domain Eukaryota; kingdom Fungi; phylum Ascomycota; class Sordariomycetes; order Sordariales; family Podosporaceae; genus Triangularia; species Triangularia verruculosa. The sequence continues at coordinate 15,277 of MU863925.1, read as the reverse complement.
GGCAGATAGCTGTCCAGCTGCAAGGAACATATGTCCATTAGAACCTGACTCTAATATTTCGAGATGGCATGAAGAATACAAATAAACTTACGGGTTAGCTCCGCGAGACTGGAGTACTTCCATCTCAGTATCAAGGCGGTTCTTGAGAGTGGAAAAGAGGTATCAAGAACGGCCGAAGCCCCCGACCAGAATAACATACTAGAAGAGATGCCAGTGTCAGTAATGTTTTAAGAGCCTCAATTGTAAAATAAAGACGCTTCCTCTTACCTTTGGAGCCTTTCCCTTCTTCTCCAGGACCGCGGCGATCTGCGATTGGACCATGAAATGGATCTTGTCAACGACAGGATCAAAGACAAGCTGAATGTCAGTCGATGTCAACACGAGTTTTGGGATGGACAACTGTGCTGCTATCAAGTCTCCGGGAGAGAGACACTCCCACGGAATGTTAATTCTCCACTCTTTCCAGGAGCCGTCGAACTGAGACTTGATGCCGTGTTCCCATTCATCATGTTGAATGCGGCGACGGGACTCGTCAGTAAGTCTGCCCCACTGCCAAGGTCCTAGCTTGTGCTTGAGTAGCTTAGTAAAGGCATCATCCACAAAGATAGCGCCGCATAGGTCACCTACCAAGCAATCAACCTGTTAGCTGGGCTATGCAAAACGTCGAACGGAACCAAGGATTGCACATACCTTGGCCTTTTACACACTCCTTTACTGTCGGCGGGGCAAGGCCAACCATCTCATAACCGATGAGATCAACTGTTCCACCACCGCAGTCGACTACAACGAAGCTATCACCAGCCTGGATAGTTGTTAGCCACTGGGTCCGAAAGTCGAAACGATCGTGAATTTGAGAAAACTCGACTTGCCTTGATGTCGCAGCGGTCTTGCATGTCTGACAGAGTCGCAATTGCAGCCGCCTCCGGCTCTGAGAGGAATGTGAGGGTAGTGGGACCAGCATCCCAAGGACCAAGTATGCCGGCTATTTTGGCTGCGTCTCTCATTCGATGTTGTGCATAGACTGGCCAAATGGCAGGCAGTGTGATCAAAACATCAAACTTGGAAGAGTTGACAGTGGCCCGGCCGACAGTTTCGGTGATTCTCTGGGTAGCATGATTCCACAAATGGCGAAGATAGAGCCCTATGACCTCAAGCGCCGTCTTGTTATGCTTTCTCAAGTAGGCCCCAGCTTGCTTGACTCTGTCCGAGTTTTGAACACTCTCGGGAAGGTCGTTGCTGTCCACCAAGAGTAGCTTGAACCATTTGGCTTGCTCGGAATCCTGAGGGATGGAATAACCCCAGGTGACATTTGTAGGCTTTGACTCAAAGGCAAGAGTTGTCGGGGCTTTCTCCAAGTCGGAATTGGCGTGGAGATCTGAGTCCCAACTTGTGATGACTTCCAGTCTGTCAGCCTTGTTTGACCACGTGTAAGCGACTCCAGAGTATGTAGTTCCAAAGTCAATGCCGATGATGATGATATCTTTGCCGTTGGTCTCGGGGCAACCGGTGTTCTTTTTGGAGGCCATCTTGTCCGACTACCTTGACCTCGTGAGCGCTGACTGTGAGGAAAAGTACAGATTTCGACTCCGAGGTCGATGGAGTTCGATTTAAAGCAAGGCTCTGAGGCTGGCGGATGATTTGACAAGGAATGTGAGGCTGTGGAGTTAGGTAGGCGCTATGGGAACGTCGAGTACCTTTTCTGTAAAGCTCCCAGGGCATACAGTGAGAAAAGAAATACAAGTGAAGTACCTATAAAGGATGGCTCTCTCTCGGCCGCACCTTCCCAAACCCTCCCACTTGCAGAATGACCCACCAAGGAAATTTTATCGGCCATTTTTCACTTACGTTGACTTTACTGCCTCCCTTAGCAGTAATTCAAATTGTCGCTTGGGAATCTGTGTGGTTTTCCTTTCCCTCGCTTTGCCTTCCCTCTTCCCGCTCCTCCCCATCCACTCACTCTGTTCCGCCATTAACTTCCATAAGTCCAATCGTTCGACGGCCGGGCATCAGGTATGCGATTTAAACCCTTGACTCCGTTGATTCGCGCTAACCATTCAGCTTAGGTAGGTAGCTTAGCATTCACTTCGGCCGCTGTTGTGCCGCTGGCCGCCGTCCCTAAGCAACGTTCGGCTCTCTCAGCAGTACCATTGAGGAGATGACAAAGCCGACAATGGAACCCCAGGCGCCTGACTGGAGGGCTGTCCTCGCAAAAATCCAGTCATACAGAGATGTTATCCAAGACAAAGCCAGTGAGGTACATGAGCTCAAAGCCGAGAATCAAAGTTTGAAAGAGCAACTTAGCTCCTCGGCCAGGACGGCCTCAAGCTGGGCGTTGGATCCTCGCAACATGTTCTCAAGACATCATGTCCAGATCGAAGATTCAGACCAAGATATCGAGGATACAGAGGCGAAGTACAAGACACGCATTCAGGCCCTTGAGGAAAGCCTTCGCCACTACGAGAAGCGGTTCACAAAGCACCGGAAGGTCATACAAGAACAAGCCGACGAGCTCCAACAGTTGCGCAATTTGATCCAACAGGAGCCCTCTCGATATCAAAAGGTCTCCGACAATGAGATCAAGAACGGATTATCTCAGTTGAAGTTTTTGGTCAGACAGTTCGTTCAGAATCATCTCCGTCACTCTATCTCAGGGGACGCCGTCCACTCATCGACTCTGACGCGCTTGCTCCCCCTATCCATGAGGCGCCATCTGCCCTCTGCAAATCTATGTCCCGTTGTTCTTGAAGCAGCCATTTGGAGTTACCTGTACTCGGGTATATTTCAGTACCATGCCGACCTTTGGGCTGGGCCTCTCGGTGTGCAGTTTTGCGACACAATGCAAAAGGTCAGCAGTGAGTAATCCCCAATCAGCATTAAAGCTTTCAACCATACCTGGTGCTGATTTCACTAACCTTGTAATTTAGATGCCATCAAGACTTCTAATCAGAACACCGAAGTCTCAGAGACCACATATGCGGAATTTAACGAGTGGCGGGCTCGTGGCGTGTCTTTCCTTCTGTCGTCACTGGATTTCGACGCCGGTTTGCACAGGACAGTCATTCAGTTCCGGGACACTGTTTTAGTGGTGCTAGCTAAAGACCACCGCGATCAAGCGACCATTGAAGCTGCTAAAGAGATACTGCTACTTGCGGCCCGGCTCAACAACTGGTTGCGGTCATCTAAAGCCCAGTTCACAGTTTTTCTCACTCACCTCCCTAACGCCCAATGTCCCTTGACCACACTCTTCCCGCTCGACCCAGAGATCATGGAGCCCTATCGAAACCTCCCTACGCCACCCCAAGGAAATGATGGGAGCGAGCCTGTGATTGTTGCAGGTGCTGTTTCGCCTGGGATCCACAAACGCGGGACCGCTGATGGTAAGAAATACGATCAACGGATGGTTTTGGTCAACGCTGAGGTGTTGTGCCTTCACCAGGCAGATCAATGGGGGAGAAAAGGATCGGGGGTGCAAGACCTTTAGCATCAGCAGTCGGATTGGACAACTATGGAAAATGGAATGAAAGTCTCCAAAGATGGGATCAAGGCCTTTCGTCCTGCCACGAGGCAGGCGGCTGACGGCTTAGCCATAGCAGCAACATGTATATCACCGTAGGCAATCCCATTCATTCAAGAAGTGAAGCTGCACAACATGGCCTATAAACAATCCACTCACCGACTTCAAAGTGATTTCCTTGTATGTAGCGCATGCGCTAAAAGGTGGCTCCGCTACAGTACTTCTATGCCAATGAACACCCAATTGTAACTTCAAAGCCATGCATTATTTGGTCGTTTTCTGAACAGCTCAAACCCAGAGGGTCACACTTTTGATATTGCAGAAAGGGCCTATTAACTATCTTTAAAGGGTGTATTCCTATCTTTCAACGCCTTTCAACTAAGGTATCTTTCAAAACATTCTCGATATTTCTTAATGACTGTGTACTATCTTTCAATGCCATAATCACAGTTTACAGTACCAACCTTTTACCCGGGACGTGAAGATGAAGCTCACGATGGAATGGCTTTGAATGCTTTGACCCCTTGACGCCCCTGACTCAATGACGCAATGCATCTTGGATGCGATGACAAACAGAGACTCCATGACTTCATCAGCATGGGTTGTTTGGAAAAGCAATAATAATGACGATGGACACTGCGACAAATAAAGACGGGCCATTACTATGGTTGAAAGCGGTGCTGGCAATAAAACCAATTGACTGACAGCTTCAATTGGCACCTGCAGCTTCAACACTTGCACGCTGCCCCGACCAAGCACCTTCCACAGCAATCTCAACAACGCATTCTCTTCCGGTCAACACATCAATCAAACTCAACATCCGACTATCGCCAAAATGTCCGACACCCGCAACGTCTGCATCACGGCCGTCGACGGCCAAACCGGCTTCCTCATCGCCGAGCTCCTCCTCAAGGAAGAGCGCTTCAAGAAGCAAATCACCAGCCTCACTGGCCTCTCCCTCGACCCAACCTCGGCCAAGGCCAAAGAGCTCGAGTCGCTCGGTGCCGTCATCGTGCCCCACCACCCTGGCCGCGAGCGTGAGATGGTCAATGCCCTCAAGAAGATTGGCTGCGACACCATCTGCTTGATTCCTCCCGCGCGAGAGGACAAGTTCGATATTTGCGTCGAGCTGACCAATGCGGCCAAGAAGGCGGGGGTGCAGAATGTGCTCTTGATCAGTGCTGCTGGTTGCGATTATGCCGAGAGGGACAAGCAGCCCCGTTTGAGGGAGTTTATCGATTTGGAGGCGCTGGTTTTGGCTGAGAAGGGGAATTCCGATGTGGCTTTGGGACACTCGCCTTGCGTCATTCGGTGAGTTTCGAAGATTTTGAAAATTCTCTGGAATCCTGAGCTAACAAAATTGTCTCAGTGCTGGCTTTTACGCAGAGAACCTCCTTCTTTACGCTCAGCAAGCCCAGAGCGAGGGCGTCCTTCCCCTTCCCATTGGCGAGAACCACAAGTTCGCTCCTGTTGCTCTTGGAGACATTGCGCATGTGGCCGCCCATGTTCTGTCTGGCAAGGGCCCCCACGGCTTCGACGACAAGCACCGCGGCCAGATGATGGTCATGACTGGACCTATGCTCTGCGCTGGAAAGGAGCTTGTCGAGTCCGCCAGCAAGGCATTGGGCCAAACTATGGAATTTGAGAACATCTCTGAGTATGCATTTCTTTGGTCCTTTCTACGTCAAGGAAGCCGCTAACCATTCTCAACCTGAATCAGGCGCGAGGCCAAGAGAATCCTCAAGAACCAAGCCACCATCGACGATTCCGAGAAGGAGTATCTCCTCGAATATTACAGCCTGGTCCGCGAGGGCAAGACAAACTACATTGCTACCACTGCCTTCCACGATATTACGGGCGAACACCCCACTGAGCCGGATGACTTCTTCCGTCTGTATGCTGGCGAACTTCGTCCCAAGAAGAAGGTCAAGCACAACGGTGCTTAAAGTATTTCGTGCGGTTCTGAGTGGAACGGAGTTTGGGAATTATCTCTGGAAACCAAATTTGATAGATTGGGATCGATTTGTCTCGGCGTTCAAGGTTTGGAGAGGAGTAAGGGTACTCAAAATGTGCTGTCGTCAAACGGCACCATGGTGGTTTTGATATGTGGAAGATCTTCGCTTGGCTATCAGGGGGCTCTTGGCTCTGCAGACTAGATGTCTAGATATTGGATGAATGCTGAAAATAGCACCTGACACAATACACCCTCCACGACATCACAATGTCAATGGCCCTGGAGTGGTTGTGTACAGGGTGCCCAAAAAAAACGCCCAACGGCCACTTCTACACCAAAACTCACGTATTTCACTTACACCAATATCTACCACTTTGCGATTAAAAAGAAGTAATACTTCTCAGACGGATAGGCCTTCATAAGAGCTACCTTTTTTATATATGAAGTTTTTATTTTTATATTTAAATGCACTTAGAATCGCGTTGCAAAGATGATGTTGGAAATGAAGACCGCTATAAGTGGGATTTTTATCAACTATAAGCCACTATAAGCGATTTTCCTACTTCCAATTTATTTTCAACCCTCGATATCTTCAGTAAACCTGTATCAAAATTAAAAGAGCTAAGATAATATTAAGTATTGAGTAATTATTCATCTCCATTGCCTTTTTGAGATATTTTAGAAAATCAGTTAGTAGTATTATTGTGGATTTAAATATATTAGAACTAGGGTAGAAAAGTGGGGCTAGTCTAGGCCCTAAAGCTCTCACGAGCTTTAGAGGGCCAGACCACCAATATTGGTATCGGTTCCTAAAATAGAAGATAATAGTAGTCTAGATATTTAGTTTAAAGGTTTAAATTCTTAAGTTCTTTTGAACGCGGCTTCGGCTTTCGGCCTTTTCCGCTACTTAATTTATATATAAATACTAACTTTCCTACGTTTATTTAAATACTTTCTTTTATTTTATAAATTAATTAATATTATTAATATAACTATTAGGTTCTATACCTTTATTATTATAAGCTCGGCGTTTTTAACCGAATTTAATAATATTTTTTAAATCTTTTTATTTACTTATTCGAATTTATTAATTAATATATTTACTAATAATACTATTAAGCTATTCGTAGGGACTTAGGTCCTCGCGAACAGGGGGAACGTAGGGGTCGAGCGGGTAAAGTAGTTAGTTTCAACTACTTCACAGGCCTACATTTAACTTATATTATAAGCTTTATAACATTATAATAATATAACCGACATTAATATTTATTATTATTTATTTCTCTAATATCGTCCAATATCTTTTAATATCGTCCGATATCCTTTAATATCCTTTAATATATTCCGATATCGTTACTTCTTCCCGACTATATTTAATTACTTCTTTATTAGTTAATTATAATATACTTTATATTTAAGTTTTATTATTAATTTAATTTATTTCCTTATAATTCCTTTATATCGTTATAACCTTCCGATATCCTTTAATATTTACGAAATACGTTCGTTATAAAAAGACTTATTCAATAAGTAAAAAAGGATAACGAGGTTTATCTATATAAAGTTGATTAATATATTAGATATTTTTTCGAATTTTTTTTTTATAATTATGACTACTTTAATATCGTTAAGATCTTTAAAGTAATAAGGTTTAATAATTATAAGGTATTTAATAATATACTTTGGGATTTTAGATTTTGGTAATATACTTTTAATAGTATATAATATTATTTAATTTTTAGAATATTTTTATTAATCTTTTAATAATAATTAATTTAAAAGTTATTAATTTTATGATAGATAAATTAGGAAGAGTTTTATAAATATTTTTTTTATATGTAGAAGTCTTTTACTATAATTTAAATATACTTTATATAGCGTTTTATATCTCTTTGTAGTTTTTTTATAATATTTGTATTAAAATATATATAAGTATATCGGAAGTCCGAAGTTTAGAGTAATTTTTGCGTATAGTATATTATATAGTATAGTGGGGTATACTATACTATTATTTAATAAAGCTTTTTAAGCTTCGGGCCTAGTTTTTACTATTTTTATAATACTATTAAAAAGATTATTTTTAATATAATTAAAGATTAATATCTGTCATTTTCTATATTTTATTTTTAAACCGAAATATTAAATATATAGAAGTTTATTAATTTTAATACTTCTGATATTACCTATAACCTTACTTTTATAAACGAAAAAAATAGTTTTATTTCTAATACTTTTAATAAAAATTATATTAAATTTATTAAATAATTCCGTATTTACGTTAATTTAAATTTTTAATTAATATATATTATTATTATTATTATTTAAATACCTTTATTATTTAAATTATATTTTTACTTTTTTAATTATTTATAAAAATTATTTTACTTTTGTTTAAGTTTTAATTTTAAAGTAAAGTAAATAATAAAAAAAAAATAACCGATTATAATTACTTTAATAACCGTTATGTATTTTAAAAAGTTTACAAATTTTATTTATTCGATCCTTTAACGAAATATATATTACTTTAAAAACCCTCCTTATTTTTATATTTATTAATTATTATACTATTTTTTATAAAAACTATAATAATATATTTAAAGAAATATATTAAAGTAATATTAACTTAGAAAAATAATATTTTATTTAAACTAATATATTTAATAATATAAAATAATATTAATTCCTTAAAATATAAGGTACTTTTATTTTTATAAACTTTTTGAATACCGTTAAAGCCTAATTTACTTCTGAATAGACCTATATTTAATATTTAATTATTTTAAAAAAAGAGATTTATAATTTCCTTATTTTTAACCTTCGTTAAATCGCTATATTTTTTACAGTTATATATATAAAAAGTTTTTTTAAATAAAATTTAAAATAATTTAAGTCTTTACTATATTTAATATAATTTAAAATAGTAATTCTTATAATTCCTAAATTTAATTTAAATATAAATTAAAAAAATATTTTTATATTAATAAAAACTAAATTTACTTTTCTTATATATAGGTTTTTTAAAATTATAATTATTTAGAATTTACGTTTATTAATAAATACTTTGAAATTTCGAAACCTTTTAATTTTTTATTGAAAATTTATAATAATATTAAAAATACTTTATTTATAATTAATAAATAAAAGTTTTTTAAAAAAAACGATATTATTAAAAAACTAATTTTTTTAAAACTAATCTTCCTCTTAAACTTTTACTTTTAAATTCGTTAAATTATTAATTACCATTATTATCGATTCTTATTTATTTAATAACCTTTAAAATACTTTATTTTAAATTTATAAAAAATAAAATTTAACTTTTATAATTAAGTTTTTAAATAAATACTGCTTTTTTAAATTTATAATATATAATAATTACTTTAATATCTATATTATTAACTTCCGAGAATTTTTAATCTCCAATACTTATAAAATTAATTCGAAAAAAATACTAAATTAAAGCCGAATTTTCTTTTTTCCTTATAAATAATTTAAGTAAATATCTTTATAAAAATTTATTATTTAAAAAAGTTTTTATCGTTAAAAACTTTTATATTAATATTGTTTCCGAATAATATTTCAAAAAATATAATATATAATATTATAACGTAAATATCTCTTTATATTATAGTACTAAACTCTTTAATTTAATTAAAATTAAATAACTAAAAGTTTATTACTCTTTAATTTTCTTTAAATATATTTTTTCTTTTACCTACTTTTAATTTTTTTCTTTAAATATCCCTATAAATAACGTAAATATTATTAATTAATTTATAATTTTAAATATAATTACTAATTTAATATTATATTTATATTAACTTTTTAAAGATCCTTTATATATATAAGAAAACTCTGAAACTCTTTAATATATTTATATAAATTACTTTAAAATAAATACTTTTAACTACTTAATTTAAAAAGCTTAAAACGTTAAAATTAACGGTACTTAATAAATTAAATATAAATATTATTTAAAAACGTATATTTTTTAAGTTATTTTACGTAAAGCTTTACTAAACTACTCTTTAAAGCCTTTTTAACAGGTATTTTAAGATCTTTTTTAATTTAAAGAAATTTACGATAATTTATAATAAACTTTTACTATAATAAATAAATATTATAATAAAACGTAAATATTCCCTTTTATTTATAAAACCTAAATAATAATTTTTAACGTTTTTAAAAGCTTTATTAATTAAGTTAAATATTAATTTAGTATTTAAATATATATTTTCTGCTTTAATAATAAAATTAACGTTATTTCGACTCTAAATAAAACGGAATTCTAAATTTAAACCTTAAATAATAAAATCGAATTTAAAACCTTTTTTTATATTAAAAAGAATTTAATAAAATAATCGAAAGAATAAGAAAAAAACTAATAATTAAATTAATTATAATAAAAATAATAATTAACTTTTTTATAGGTTTATAATTAAAGATTTTTTAAATTTCCTTTTACTTTTATAGTAAATTATTAAACGCTTTATATAATTATTATATTTTTAATAAGCTTTTTTATTTTTAATTTTAATATCGAATAAAATAGCAAAAACCTACTTTTACTTAAAAGTTTATAAAGGATTTTAAACCGGATTAAAGTAAACTTTAATTTACGTTTATAATTACTATATATATCTCTTAAATAAAGATCGCGAGTAAAGCCTTTATTATAAAAACTTTAAAAAGTACCTGAAAACCTATATTAATTATTTAATAAAATATAAAATATTAAATATATATTTACTATTTATAATATTACTTTCGATAAAATAATCTTCTTTAATAACGAATTTAAAAAAATAAAAGTATTTTTTTTAACTATTATAAAAGAAATTATTAAATTTTTAAATATATTTCCTTTAGATTTTAATATATTTTCTATATTTAATAAAGTAATTAAAGTAGAAGGATTTAATTAAAGAATTTTATTTAAGTATTCTATTATAAAAAATATAAAAAATAAGTTAAAAAGTAATATTTTATTAGTTATTAATTAAGATTTAAAGGAAGAAAATTAATTAAATTTAGTTAAATAATAAAGTATAAATTTCTAATTAATTAAATTAATTTAAAGGTTTTTAGAAGTTAATAATTAATAATTTCCTTTACCGACTTTTAAATCGACTCCAATTTTAAACGACTTTTATATTAATTAAAATAATAATTTTAATAATAATTTTATACTCTAATAAATACCTTATAATTACTCGAATAACGATCCGAATAACGATTTTAATTATAAAAACGTTAGATCGATTATTAAAATATTAAATTTAAAAGAAAAGTTTAATTTCGGTATTAACTTTAATAAAAATCCCCTTTTAAAAGTAAGAAAAGAAGATATATTTATTTAAGAAATAAAAAAAAGTATAAATAAATATTTTAGTAATTTATAAAAGATTATAAGACCGGTAATTTAATTAATAAACAATTTATTTTCTATTAATTTAAACTTATAAATATTTATATTATAAAAATTACTATACTATAATACTTAAATATACGCCTCTATTAAACGATATAAATTAAGTTTACTTAAGTAAAATACTTATAAATATAATATATATAAACGAAAACGATAATTAAAAGTAAAGGAAAAAGAAAATAAAAAGATAAGACCGTTAAACTTTTTAATATTTAATTTAAAAGTAATTAATTAATATTTCTAATAAATCTTTTTAAATATTTATATACTTTAATATTATTAATTACTTAATAATAAACTCCGATATTTTACTTTTTATATAATTTTTATATTAATAATTTAAACGAACGTTATTTAAAAAGTTAAAGTAATCCTAAATAATAAAATTTACCAAAATTAACTTATTAAACCCCTAAAAATAAATGAAAAAAAGTTTAATAAATACCCCCTTAATATTTAATTTAAAGTAACGGCCAAGTATAAATATCGAAATATAGTAAACCGAAAAATCTAAAAAAAGCTTTTAAAAAATAAAATAACGTTAAAACTATTTTCCTTTAAATAGGTTTTTACCTATAAATTTGATAAAAATAACTTTCTTAATAAATATAAAATTTATATTTATATTTATAATAATCTTTAAAGCTTTTACTATATTAATTTAATTTATATAATTATATTAATTATTTATACTTTTAAAATTATTATAATATTAATAGCGGTTTTCGATTTAAAATATAAGTAGTTTAACGTCGTTTAAACTTTTCTTAATACTTTAAGGGAAGGTTAAAAAAAAGTATTTTATAAACTTTCCGAAGATTTTAAAATTAATAAAAATATAATTTTAAAATTTAAAAACGTATTTTATAATTTTTAAAATTCTTTACTATTTTAATATCGAAGGTTTTTAATAATATTTAAAAAATTTAGTTTAAATTTTACTTTTAAAAAACTATATTTATTTATAAATCCGATTTAAAAGATTATAACGTACTTTATAAGTGAGTCGGTCATATAAGTGGGCCGGTCACTTTTGACCACCCTTCGAATACCATCCTCCATTATAATACAACGAAACTATCAACCAACTATAATTATATTAGAAACAGCTGAATCAGACCCTTCTGCAACCTCCTGGCAAGTGCGGGCATTATGGCCAGGCTTACCGCACACACTACAGCACCGAACCTTCGTACGAGCCCCCCCTACATTACTATTATCCGGCTGCGTTTCTTGCACTGCCTCCCTACCCACGGCCTTCTGGTCTAGTAGATCCTATGCATCTTGCATAGTAAGTGATCCTCCAAGCTGCATATATATTCTTTTGGCTCTCCGGCGCTTACTTAAGGCCTCGTTAGCTTTACGGAGTAAAGCGTTCTCTATACGAAGGAGAGCTACCTAGTATATTATAACTATTATACCTTTAGTAAGCTGGTCTACTATAGCTAATATTAAAGTCGGGGAGCTATTTTAATAGTTAATAATGCGAGTCTTAATAAGCGTTAACTATAAGTTAGCTTCTCGGGGGTTTTATAGTGTCTAGAATACCTAAGGTTATAGAGTGCCGGGCCGTAAGGTCGGGGGTATTAGCGTACGAAGCTTTATATTCAACTTAGAAAGCACCTTTTCTGGATCGTACGGTATAAGGCCAGCACCCGTAAAGCCACCCTATATATTCTTCTCTATTATAGAGGCGAAGAAGGCCTCGCGGAAGGTATAGAGGAACTCAAGCTTACTTACGTAGTTAATATATATACGCATCAAATCTTCGATCTAGCGGCCGTATGCCTACTTTAATGGTCTAAAGTAGCCGATATCGAGTGGCTAAAGGAGGTGGAAGGAATGCGGAGGTATGTAGAGCGTGATAATGTTATTCTACTGGTAGTAGCGTTTGAATTCGGTCGAGTGGTGGCTTTCGTGGCCGTCGAGGATTAACAACCGGTATTTGCCCTTTATACGGGGCGCTGTATAATAGTCGAAGTATTTAATCTAATCTAGGCCTACTGTATTAGTAGTCTAGCCATTATCGGTAGTTACGATACATTAGGTAGATGGTAGGTTATACTCGGTATACTAGTTAGTAAGGTGGTATTACGCAGTTAAGATAATAAAGGGAGGAATAACCCAGCCGAGGGCATTAATTCCCTGGATTACCGTTGCCTATTCGCGGTTACTAAGCTAGGTTAATTTTGCTTTACTAAGGCCGTCCGAAGTTATAACTACTATACTTACGAAGATAATACCTATTATAAACCTAGTCTTATCGAAGTTATAGATATCGTTATTTACGATACCGTACTTAGCTTTAATATTCCGTATAAGCGTAAACCACTCGCTAATGACCTTTAGATCTTCGCACTTGGCCCTTTAGTAGTTATATCTACGTGTAAAACGCGTATGGAGCTATGGCTAGCGTTTAACGAAGTTATGTGCCTAGAGTTTGCTAATAGGGGGCGCGTCGCGTACGCGTAATAGTTGGTTAGCTATATCTTCTACACCACGTAATCTTGGTGGAAAAGCTCGCGTATATAGCTCAATAATGTATTGAACAATAGCATCCTCTTCGGGTTGAGTAAGCTTCTTCGATTTGGGCGTGGTATCGCGTCGTGTAGGCCGGCCGGCGCGTCGGTTACGGAGGGTTGAGAATGGTATATTATATAGCTTTGCTGCGGCTCGGAGGCTTAATTTCGGAGTGTTTTGAATAGCCTTAAGGGCTAAGGCTATCCTGGCTTCATTTAAAGTAGGAGGCATGTTGGGTTGTAGAGAAAGTTGATGTTGAGTGTAGGAGGACGCGTCGCGGTCGAAAAGTGACCGACCCACTTATATGACCGACTCGCTTATAAAGTACGTTAATTACTTTTTATATTAACGATATTTTAATATTTTATTATAAAAATTATAAAACTAAGAAGAAGTAGGTTATTAAAAGGTTAAAAAAAACCTATATTTTTTATAAATAAAGTAATATAGGGTAATTTTTAAAAATAAAAATAACTAAGGATATAAAAAGTAAAAAGTTATAATTAAATTATAATTAATATATTAAAAAAATAACGAAAAAATATAACTTCGCCGATAATTTAATAGTATTAACTACGCTTTTAAGTTTAAAGGAACTTACGAAATTTATAACAAAAGTAATTAAATAGGAGATTAAATATTATTAAAAGTTTATAGATTCGATTTTATATATAGTAATTATAATTTAAATTAATATTATTTATATAATATCTATTTTCTTTAATATTTTATAAATTTAAAGCTTTAATATTTCGAAAAAGTATAATATATAATTCGATACCTTTATTTTATATATTTTTTCGTTATAAAATATAAAGGGAAAGTAATTATATAGATACTCTTTCTTATAGTAAATACCTTTTTTATTAATAATTTAAAAATTCGCTACTTTATTTAAAAGTATATTATAATACTTTTTAAAAGATTAATTTTATAGAAAATTATTTATTTAATTATTAAACTAAAGGACTATATTATTATTAAACTTTATTACGTTAATATTTATAACGCTTAAGTTTATTAAAAGTATTAAAAAAGGTTTTTAAAAGTCTTTTACTTATTAATTAATAAAATATTAATTAATAGTTTTATTAAATATCTTTCCCAGTAAAAATTCGAGTATTTTAAAAAACTCTTAAATTATTAAAATATTTATATATAGATTTAAAAGTTCGAAAAAATAATAAAATAATAAATTTAATTTTCAAATTAAAGTTTTAATATAAAAGTATAAATTAATAAATTCTTAAAAACTTAAAATATAAATAAAAAAAAAATAAAAAAAAAGCTAAAATATTATAAATTATATCCCTTATATATAAGTCCTTTAACATTCTAAAAAACGGCTTTACTTTTAAATATCCTTATTTTTATCCTTTACTTTTTCCTCTTTTTTTCTTTTCTTAACTTCTATTTATTTACGTAAAATAAAATACTAAAATAATATATTTATTAATTTAAAAATAGTAAAGTAAATTTAAATTTAAAGCGTTTTTTTAAAAATTATATAAATATTTAAACTATCCGTTTACTTTCAAAAAGTAAAGAAGGGGGCCGGAGATAGATTTATTAACTGAATAGCGATTTCTCGTATATCGATAATATCGATAATTACTTATATAATTATTATCTTTTTAATTATAATTTTTAAAGTTATATTTATAATATATTTATAGAAAATATCGAAAGAGCCGTATAAAGTAATATAAAATAAACGTAAAACTTATTTACTTAATTAATTTACTTTAATAAATAAATAAAAAATAGGAAATTAATTTATAAATTCGAATTAATTAATTTAAATTATATTTTATAAAGTATAGTATAGTTTTTCTATAAAAGGAGGAAAAGAAATATAATT
>MU863924.1:0-244455 GCA_033296885.1 Triangularia verruculosa | reverse complement strand
CAAGCATTCAGGGGTAATCTGGATGACGCTGGTGGCTGGTGGCTGGGCCCCGCCCGGGATCTTGGGGTGCCCGGTAACTGTGTGCTCCGACCTATGGGTCAGGTTGGTGGTGTTCCGCCAGAGTACAACTTGCTGTGGCTGGGATAAGAACGGAACACCGGAGACCTCAATCAACCAAGTTCCAACCACTGCAGGTAGGTGCGTCAGCGTGTTGCCTCTCCTTCTGTTGTAGTGAAGACATCCTGAAACACAATCCCGATTATCACCAACTGCAACAGAATCACAAAGCCGCTTTACCAAAAGAAACGAGCAGGTAAAAGAAATCCCGGTCTTCGGTACTGTGATGTTCCACGCAGAGAGGCTATGCCGTGTGCCCATGGAACACGAGTGGACGAGGGCTTTGGCTCTTTGTGGGCCCCTGGGTTCTGAACCTCGTGCTTCCGTGGGACTGGTTCCCAACCATGTGTGCGCCCGCCCTGACCGTTACATTGTGCGTCCGCGGAGTCGGGACGGCAAGGTGCGGGAGCTAGATAATAACTTGCAACAAAGAAGGCTTGAGCCATGCGCCCACAGAACCAGGATTCCGATTCCGATTCCGATGTCGATCCATGGGTGATGCGGTGGGTGTAGACACGGACGGGTCATACAGGGGCGGTCTCCCAAGTGTGTGGTAATCACAGTCAACAGAACCGCGAAGCAGAGCTGAGTAATGCCTCTCTAGGTATTTCATGAGCTGAGTTCAAAGACGTCAGACTCAGACATCCGGTACCCGTCGACCCGAGAGAGAGGAACCGAGCCGAACTGAACCAAGACCGCTCTTTTTTCAATTCAGGAATCCACATTCCAGTGTGCCTCTGGTAACCACAATAGCAACCCCGCCTGCCCCCCCACACGCGTGCGTGCGTATCTAGATGTTGTGAGACGTCAGTAAGCTTTTGTCGTCGAGTCCGAGATGCGGAGCGATCCGTTGTGCGACTCTTTGAGCACATCTCCTTCTCCACAGTTAACCGGGAGTCGGAATGCCACAGCAAAATTAGTGACCGAGTTCACTCGTTCCGCGAACTGCTCTTGGTCACATTTACTGGAGAAACGTGGGGTTCGATAAACAAACACTACAATAGATATTGCCGCGACTATGATTCTAAACGAGAAAACAAAATACAGTATTGGTATCCAAACATGATCGATCGTAAACGTTGTTTTATCCAGACTACCTCGGGCCTCCTCAGGGGCTGAACCAAAGGAGAAAAAAGAGCTGCCTAAGGACAGTCATGCCAGATACAATGAACAGAAGTACCGTCCCAAACAGGAGACAGCCACGCATACACAAGTAAACACATACACTCCGTTCCCTATCAGGTGCACGTGAATTTTTCATCGCAATTCACACCGTCGGCCTTGAAGAAAATGTATCCAAATATTTCCTCGTCGTTACTGCATTCTTTACATGCCCTTCTCGAGACCGCAGAGGACCTCGATGACAGTGTTGCCTGGCTGAATGTTGAGGCCAACACCATCCTCAGCCTCCATGCCGCGAATGTAAGCGTTGACAGCAGTTCCGTCGGGGTAGATATCAGAATCGACACCGCCCTGGGACATGCGGCAGCCGGGGACGTCCATGTCGTAAGCCTGAGCGACGAGGGCAGAGCAATCGGCGCCAGACCAGCCCTTGTTACTAGTGTTCTCGAAATCGAATTCGGCCCAGGTGCCGGCGTACTGGCCGTGGCTGGTGGTGGGAACAGAGTTTGGCGCAAAGGCGCAGACACCCTGTGTGTTGGCATCGGCAACAACCGACTTGGTCTCACCGGGTTGAAGCTTGAAGACGAGCTGATTTTGGCCAGAAACCTTGAAGGAACCAGTCACACCACCATCGGCACCAATCTTGTTGAAGCAAATAACCTCGTAGGGCTCGCTGGCGACGTTCTTGTAGTTCTGAACGTACTTGTAGTGCTTGGAGGCCTTTGTGGAGACGACCTGGAGGTTGGAGTTCCATGGGCAGCCGTTGGCAGTGCCGGTATTGCCGGTGTAGTGAATCTGGTCCCAGGTGACCCGCTTGGCCATCTTCTTTCCGGTGCCGCAGAAGGGCTTGAACCCATCATCCGAGTCAGAGTCGCTGTTATCCTTGCTGTCATCCTTAGCAGCAGGGACAGGAGCGGGAGCGGGCTTGGGCTTGGGCTTGGGCGAGGGGGAAGGCTCGACAGCTGCGATGGACGGCTTAGGCTCCGGGATAGGCTCAGGAGCCTTCTCGGTTGGCTCGGGGAGGGGCTTGTGGACGGCCTTGAGGAAGGTGATGCCGCCCTCGCGCTTCGCGTGAATGCTGCGGTGGAGATGGGCATGGCCAGAAGGGTGGGCGGTGGCGGTGAGAGCACCGGCAAGGAGTAGAAGGTGGGTGAGCTGCATGGTGAAAGAATCGGATGGTCGTCGAAGTATAAACTGGTCCCAAAAATCCCGTCTATCCGAATCGTATATATAACCGTTGAATGCTTGCGCTGCCGTGAGTGATGGTCCGAGTAACAATGTTTTGCAATTGATGCTTGGTGCCAAAAAGAGGGAGCGTGGGGAAAAAAGGTGAGGATCGTGTTGCTATGGAGGGCAGCGGGGAGGCGTGATCGTGCTTTTTATCAAAAGAGTGTCGCGAGATACAAGATCTCTGTAATGAGTGGATGGAAGCGCGAAAGGCGATGTTCGGCAAAAAGAGAGGTTGGAGGAGGAAGGAAAAGGAGAGACACTGGAAGTACTTGAATGGGGGAACACCCAACAAAGCGACAGGGGTGCCGAAATGAGCCTGGATGTTTCTGCCGCTGGCTTGCCCTTGGCTCCAAGACCGGCGATCCGCTGGCGTTTTGCTGTGAGTGGTCGACCAGACCCCGTAATCAAACAAGGTTCACGCAGGTCCCAAATGCTTCCTATTGGCTGGGCTGGCTGGGCCCGACCATGCTTCGACCGCAGCTTCCATGGACAAAAATCGTGCTCGTGAAAGCGGACTCTTGAACGTGTCATCTGTGGACCCGTGCCACGCAATTCAGTGCATCCGGGATGCGGGGACTGAGGCTTTTCTTGTTGGGTTTCGATTTCTCTCTTTCTCTCTCGCTCAACAGTCCCTCTCCGTCTGGCGGATATCAACAACCACGGCACATCCCACAAGCGATCTTCGCCGAACACAGGGGGGAACAGAGCGGCCAAGAGATGGAAAGCGGAACTCGTGGCCGTGCCCTGCGCTTGTCCTGCTGGTCTGGGCCAGACTGGATCCAGAATCGAGATGAACTGCCACCTCGATGAAGCGGAGTCACTAACACAATCTGCAATGTGGGCCGGCATCTTGTGTTAAGCGTCTTCTTGGCCTTAAAGCGTTTGATTGCAGCGTAGCGCGCCCTGGCACGACAAGACGGCCCTACCCCAGGCCATTTTGCTCTGTTTCATCAAAACGCTGAAGGGAACGCTCGCAGGGGACCTCTCGACCGTTTTTTCTGTGCCCACTGGCCCGTGACCCGGTGTCTTGTGCGACATGCTGATTATCTTGTTCTGGCGGCTCGATATGCTGATCACCAACCAGACCAGATCACCCTTTTTGAACCAAGCGGATGGTTTGCGGCCCAGAGCTGTGCCACCGGGTGGCTTCCAGGTGCAGAAACTCAATCGAACAGCCACAGTCATCGTGTGAAACATCCAATCTTTGGTTCGAGAAAACAAATTGTCGGCGGATTTGATCGACAGGCTTCAGTTGGCCACCTTTATGTTATCAGCTTCGAGGTGTATCAACTCCTATATTCTGTCATGACAATCTGTCATTTTTCAGTCATGAAATTCTAAATGTCTTAGTGATCGAATCAATAGTTCTTGATCCAACTTGTGATGTTGGTTGTCACTGACAGCTTTGCCCCACAGCTGCAGAAGCAGCGAAGTGGTCCAAGCTTTCTGTGCCCCGCGATAGACGACGGCAGAGCTAGCTTGTGGATATTTTTTGATGTCCCAAATTTGGCTTCAAGAGAATCCAAAGTCGGCGAGAACGACAGCCCTCAAAGTGAAACGAAACAGAGTCAGTGATTCAAATCTGTCTTTGGGCGATATATTTCCCGATACCACGAGATATCGAATCCAACAAGCCCAAAATCAGACTGAGGTCGCCAAATCCATCACATCGACACTCCATCCGGCCGACAACCACCTCCCAAGGCCGTAAGCAAACTCGGCCACAGCAATCGACCGCGAAAATACACCCCGGATTGGAACGAAAAAGAGGGGAAACCCTTCAACCGACCCTCACCCATCGCGCCACTTTCCCACCCTTCCACAAACCGACACAGCCATGCCCCTCGACACATCAACCTACGGCCTCGCCCTCCTCCGCGTCGACGGACGGAGGTGGAACGAACTCCGTCGCATCCACGCTCAAATCCGCACCCAAGCCGCCGCCGATGGCTCCTCCTACCTCGAGATGGGCCACACAAAAGTCATGTGCGTCGTGACCGGTCCTAGCGAACCCGGTCCGCGCCGTGGAGCGGCAGGAGGTGCTGCTGGCGGTGGAGGTGGGGCGGGCGGGCAGTCCAAGGACGCAGAGGTTGTGGTCAATATCGTCATTGCCGGCTTCAGCTCGGTGGACAGGAAAAGAAGGGGGAGGGGTGACAAGTGAGTCTGCCCCTGTGAATTACGGTTGAGACATGAAAGATGGCTAACGAGATATGTAGGCGCACCCTAGAGATGCAATCCACCCTTGCCAACACCCTCGCTGCCACTCTCCACACCCACCTGTTTCCTCACTCCCAAATCAATATCTCGCTCCACGTCCTCTCCCAAGACGGCTCCCTTCTTGCCGCCCTCATCAACGCTGCCACCCTGGCCTGCGTCGATGCTGGTATCCCAATGACAGACTATGTAACCGCTTGCACGGCCGGGTCAACGTCGACCTACGCAGCCAACGATGAGGGTGCTGACCCGTTGCTTGATCTCAACCACCAAGAAGAACAAGAGTTGCCTGGCTTGACGGTAGCTACCCTTGGCGACAGTGACCGAGTTGTGGCGCTGGTGTGCGAGAGCAGAGTACAAATTAGCCGGCTGGAGGGAATGTTGGCTGTAGGTGTCGATGGGTGTAAGCAAGTCAGAGAAATCTTAGATCAGGTCATCAAGGCACAAGGGCAAAAGATGATACTGGAAGGGACTGTAGACAAGGGAACAGGGCTGAACGACATGGATTTGGACTAAGCTAGAGCTACATGTTGTCGTATTGTGTATATCTGTGTGTTTGTTGGAATGGCGTTTGGAAGATGCGGTTCACTATTGGCTGGCGTTTATGAGGACTTTTACGATATTATCATTGCAATCAAGGGAACATCCAGGTGAGAAGAACCCGGTTCTTTTTGCTGTCATCACACTTCATTATCCTCATCGCCTAAGACCGGCTACCTACTTTGTGTTGTGCTGTGTTGCCTGGGTCGAAAAGTGCACCAAACAAGGACTCCCTTACTAACCACCCAAAAGAGGATAGAATACAACAAACTGTTTGTTTTGTTTCAGAGAAATTAAAGCTCGTCATGCTCAGCGGCGGTTTCGGCCTCTGGCGTGGGGTCAGTGGCCTCGGTCTCAGAGGACTCACTAGCGACTTTGGTGGCGCTCTCTTCGGGGGTAAGAGGGGTGGGCTCCTCGCTGGTGGCGGCCTTGGTTGCGTCGGGGGTGCCCGCAGCAGTCGGGTCCGCCTCGGGCTCCGGAGTAGCCGGAGTGGGTTGCTCCACCGAGATAGCAACGATACCCTCGGGAAGCTTCTTCTTGGAACCCTCGCCCAAACGAATGGTATCGATCCAGCTCTCAACCATGGTTTGGCCAAAGTCAGATCCCTCAAAGTGGCGCCACCACCCCCGGCGGGCGTTGAGGGCAATGATCTCTACCTCGTTGGTGAGGTCAAGAGCCTTGAGGAGAGGGGCAGCGCCATTGATGGTGGTGGGGACCTCGTAGAAGGGGAAAAGGTTGCGCTTGCCTTGGGCGTACTTGAAAGAGAGTTCAGCCAGGCTATCAAGGGCCTTCTTGGCAGACTCTGTCCCGCTGTCCGAAACAAAGGCAAGGACGCAGGTATGGGACTTTTCAGTCAGGCACTCCTTGATCAGCTTCTCCTGAGAGTTGATGGTGGGGATGGGCAAAGCCTTGTCGATGATGACTGGAGCTTCTTGTGTTGGAACCTCGGGCTCGGATTCGGCTGCGGATGACGACTCAGAGGGCTTCTTCTTCTCCGGCTTTTTCTCGGCCTTCTTTTCCTTCTTCGCGGCCTTGCCCTTAGCTGGCGCTGGGTCTGGGTTGGGCGCCCCGGCTTGCGAGAGGAATGTGACCAAAGCCTCCTTCTTGAGCTCTCCGTCGTAGGTAACAGCTGGCGCGTCTCCGCCAGGAAGAAGGATCAAAGTGGGGAATTTGGTGATGCCGAACTTCTCAACTGCCTTGGCCTGATTATTCCGAACCTGTCCGACTGTGATGACATCAAGGAAGTCAATGGCGATGCTCTTGAGCAAGGAAGAAGTTGTTCCCTTGTCAGTGAAGAGAAGAGCCTTGGGGGCGTCCTTCTTGTCGCCCAGGAACTTATCCAAAGACTTGTCCTCCACCTTGACCACATGGTTGTTCATGGCTTGCACCACAGCCTCGACAATACCACTTGCAGTTCTTTGGCCATTGTAGTCCTGGACCATTGGCTTGCCACCTCCCTTCTTCGGCCTAACAATCTTCAGCGTTGGGAAGCCCTGCACACCCATCTGACCACAGAATTGCTTGTTGGCGTCCTCGTCGCAATCAACAGCCGCGACCTTGGCGATACCAGCGAGGTTCTTGGCAGCCTTCTCGTACGCGGGTTGGAGGTTCTTGCAGTGGCCGCACCAAGGCGCGTAGAACTCGACGATCTTTGGAGTGGGTAGACTGTTAGCCTTGGAAGTTCTGGAGATCCAATACTTGAGCTACGAGGGTGGTTGTAACTTACAGAGGTATGGTTGCTGTTAGCAATCAACCTGTCATAGCTCTTCGCATCCACCTGCAATACAGGAGATTTCTTGGAGTAGAGGCCAGCCTGAGCTCCTGGGAGGGCAGACAGGAGGGCAACTGCCACAGCACAGAGGGCGGGGTGATGCATTATGCCTGCTCTACACCGGCAGCTCGCGTGGTGTGGGTGCTGCTGTTCGCTGTGTCGGGACAATGACAGTGGAGTGGAAGATGAATGGTATGGCCTGGGTTTGTTATAGAAGGTGCGGGAAAACTCTTATCAGTGGACACAAAGGAGAAGCAAGAGAAGAGTGACAGAGAAGAAAAAGAGCTAGTTCACCAGTATTGCTCTCGACTCTGTCCGCGGGGCCTATATCGTCTAACAACAGACGGGACGAGAAGCGCGGACTGCCTAAATAAAAGCTGGCATCTTACCATGTTTGGCAAAAGAACACATTTCCAATGCTGTGACACTGGTGCCACCTGCGATGGATGGAGAAGCGAGCAGAATCGCAAGCATGGACCGTCTCGTGGTGTTAGCTCCCTGCCCCGCAGCCCCTTCGGCCTGGGCAGCGGAATGTGGGGTTAACTTGGCGGGGGCTTGCGACGGAGAACAACCATCGTCTCTGGAAAGCTGACGACAATCAACCAGGCAGGCAGAGAAACAACAAACAGAGATAGATTCTCGCTAGATACTTATCTTGGGGTTCCCGTAGCCAAGACTCCGTTCCACTTCAAGCCTTCAATCACCGCCTCAGGTCTCTTGTGCACGTTGCCCACGATGGATGCCATCCCAGCAGCCATCAAACAGGCGGACATCAACCTGTGGAAATGCGCCGCCAAAGCTGTACAGCTCCAAAATGTGAAGCCCATCATCGCGTATTGGTGTGAGTACTGGGTCGTCAGGCAGATCCTGGCGAAGCAGTTACATCTTGCCGATGAAGGTACTCTCCAATACACAACCAACTTGATGGACAAGCTAGAAGAGGTTCGTGACGATGTAGTTGCACGACAAAGATTACATGTGCTGACACATTATACCTCACCACTAGACCAAGAATGAGTATTCGCACGAAGAAGCCGTCACGGACGACGTCGCCAGTCAAGCATACGTCGAGCAGTTCGCGCAGGAAACCCTAGACCGCGCCGAGAGAGTTGTCAAGGCCAACAAGGTCACCCAGCAAACTGCGACAACCTTCGACGCGGCCGCTACCTTCTTCCACCTTGTTAATATCTGGGGCACACCGGACGCAGAAACTCAGCAGAAGATCAAGTATGCCAAGTGGAATGCGGCGCGCATTGTCAAGGCGATCAAGGAGGGCAAGGACCCGAACGAGTCAAATCCAAAGCAGGAAGAACTCGACGAATCCGCTCCACCACCTTTGGATGCCAGTGACCCCGAAGTTCAAAGTCTCACTGGTCGGTCATATGGCGCAGGACCGAGGTCGGCGACGGTAGAGGATGTTCCTGATGCGGACTTGTGGAGAGACGCCGCCGGAGTGTCGTTGCCACAGAGTCCTGCCTCTGGCGGGCCACCCTCGGCCTGGGGGGATGAATTAAAGCTGCCTGGGGTTCCAACGCAGCTCAATGATCCTGTGCCGAACTCACCGTCCAGTCCGTCACCAATCTCCCCGTCGTCGCACAACCCAGTCAACCATGCAGGAGCGCCTGACCTTCCCTCGCCAGCAGCCGGATCAACCTGGGCGCAATCGCAGCCCAGCCCCTTGGAAACACCTCCCTCCGTATCATGGTCACAACCTCCACATCAGGCGCCTCCGGCCGCAGCACCTCCGACCTTTGCCATGAACACCCCATCGACAGCAGCAGTGGCCTCCCCGCCGGTCAGCCCCCCAACGAATCCATACTACATGAACATGGCACCAACAGCTCATACAGCACATCCATCAGCACCGGCCACGGGTCCTGCAACAAGCTGGGCGCCAGCGCCAAACGTTGCCGTCGACGAGACTGCGATGGCCGGAGCGCAGAAACACGCCAAATGGGCTATATCTGCCCTCAATTTCGAAGATGTGCCTACTGCCGTGAAGGAATTACGGAGAGCGTTGGAGCTTCTTGGTGCAACATGATCTGGTCTGTGAGACGTGTACGTGATAATGATTAATATGATTAGATGGATTTGCACGAGTGAGGGCCGTCTAGATGCAGAATCTCATCAAGAGTTTCAGCGCCTTGAAACGGGTCTCGGCGTTTACAATATGTTCCTTGTCCTAGCCAGAGCGGTTCTTGCTCGAAACCAGACTGTCGGATCCTGAAGCAACGCCCCGCTGCATGTTTTGGGGAGAAAGAAAATCACTACAACGGAGGGGGGCAGTAAGCCGTTCGTTGCGAGCTCACGGAGGTACCACAAAGCCCATCTGGTGCAACAGGTGCAAACAACCGTGGGTGCACGACAGACGCAGGCAGTGTATGAAGTTGACAAGCTGGCACCATACGAACCCCATGACATGACTTTTGACAAGGTCTATTCCGGAGAAGCGGCGTTTTAAGAGCCAGACAGTTAGCAGCGAGAAGATGCAAAACATCATGTCTGGTCCTGCATCAATTGTCTCTGCATTGCGCTGACACTTGACAACCTTGCAAGAGGCTAGCGCAGGCCGCTGAGTGGTTCGGTCCGAATTGCCTTGTTTATCTAAAGCAAACAAGCTGTAGCTGGTTGAATCCGGGGCAAGCAAGGAGGGGTGCATGTGTGTAAACTGGGAATGTATAAATGTATCAGTGAATCGCGTGTTCAAGTTGTCAGTTTGGCCCAAGGCAACCAAACCACACTACTACAGCAGTTTACGACGGACCTCCACCGAAAGACCAAAGAAGGAAGTGAAGCTGACATCTGCAGCCTCCTCTCAGCCGTTCATCCGATTACATTCCTCACCTATTGGCCTCTTTCTCAAGTTCCTTGTTAATTTTACCATACCATATCGATTCTCATTGGACTCTACCATCTACGTTTCAAACTACAGCTCCAACTCCCTCTGCGACCGAAGTACAACTTCAGGTTCGGTGAACACCTGACGGTCATTTGGGGTCGGTGTTTGGCCTAGCCTCGCATGTGCCTTGCGGACAGCGTCGATACTACACACACTGTAGTGGGTAGAGTGCCTGGCCTCTTGCCCGCATATACATTGCCCGGCACCTTGTGATCGACGTCAGCAGGTCGAGTACACCTCAGAAACGTACTCTTGGTTTCTGAACATAAATCAACCCGATCTCTCGACTTTGACTCACAAAGGGGCCTCGAACCTGGAAAGCAACCGCCACCTAACATTTCAAATATATCTTCCCAGGTACGGTACAATCAACATCTGTTAGCCCTTTGTTTTCTAGGTTGAACTGGACTGATACCCCTGGCAGAGCACTTGCCTTGTCGAAAGCACGATCTTTCATACTATATATCCAACAAAATGGACAGCGACGACAGCACCTACTCCTTCGGCGGATCCTCGTCTTCGTCTACTGTTACATCAAGCTCGTCGGCGGATTGGAGATCGCGGGTGTACAAGCCTTTGCCAACCGGAGGTATACCAGTGCAGACAACGTCGGGCTCAGGGTGCAGAGGCCAACATTGATCACCCTTTCAAGCGTTTTCCAATTTCATTCATAAGGTGGCAAGGAGGGGTTCTCAGAATATTCATGAGGGGGATACAGCAATGAAATCATGAAACACGAATAAGTTCAATGCCCGGGTCCATCTATCGACCGAACGTCCAACAGATGCCAATGTTTGAAACCACCTGTAGAAGATGAGATCAATCAACTGGAACAGAGACTGTCACAGAAGCGCTTCATGCAGCAGCAGCAGGGCCACGCGCCTTCCCTGGCGGTTGATGTCATCATGTCCCGGGTACACTTAGTTGGTGTTTAGGGTTCTGCGTTTAGTCAGATCTCAGCGGCATCATACCTATTTCCGATCACGTTGCTGACCTTCACGGGTTTCAAAACTCGCTTCTGACTTCGTAGCCAGGAGGGTGTCCGGCAACGGCTGGCATATATGCCCGTTGATGGCCCCGGAAGCCCTACTTTACCTACCGTTACCAGTTGCTCCTCCTCCTCTTGCTGATTCTAACTCTGTTCACTCACCTTCCTCGGCATAAATGCTCCATCATTCGTGATTTTCACAGCACACTCATGAGAGCTATCACGCGCGAACAAATCTTTTCACGACATCTGTTTTGATCGCTACCTAATGTATCGGCTCGGTTGCATCTAACCCAACATATCTCAACACATAACATTCCAACACGACAATGTCATCCTTTTTCTTGACCACCGGTTTGGTCGCTGCGTTTCTTGTATGTGGCATACAAGCACATGTGGTGATGAACACACCAAAACCCTACGGGCTACACAGCGGCAATCCACTCCTTCGAGTCAGCCCGCTCGACGGTATTACCAACACATATCCATGCCAAAGCAAGAATTTTGAGTGCACTGCACCCACAGTCATCGAAGCCGGCAACGTTACCAAGGTGAACTTCACCGGTGGTGCCCAGCATGGAGGCGGTTCGTGCCAATTTAGCATCACGTACGACACTCCCGAGAATGGAAGATTGAACGAGAATACGAAGTTCAAGACCATCTACACAATAATCGGCGGTTGTCCAGCGGTTTTTACCAACGGAATGCAAAATCTCCCAGCCCCGTATCATGATGCTGAGCAACGACAGGACACTGTGCATTGCAACAACGATCGTGGTAATGATTGCATGAGAAATTTTCTCGTGCCTTTCCCCAAATTGTATGCCTTCGAGTCCGTTATTAGATCTGTCCCTTGCTGACACCACTGTAGCCTCAAAAAATGGTCCGGCGGTCTTTGCCTGGACATGGTTCAACAAGATTGGAAACAGGGAAATGTACATGTATGTTGGCTTCTCTATTCTATCAGGACAGATATTGACCTTAATATTTAGGAATTGCGCTCCCATCAACATCACCGGCGGAACTGGGAGCAATGACAACATGACGGAATTCAACAGCCTGCCCGATATTTTTATTGCAAACTACCCCGGCCACACCCGAATATCGAATTGCTCCACCGGCGATGGCGAGTCGCAAGTGCTGAACATTCCTAATCCCGGCCGTTATGGACGTTTACTTGAAGATTCTGCCGATTTGAAGATCAAACCCAATGACTATTGCTCGAATATTCCGCCCGCTGCGTCTTTGCCATCCTTTGAACCCAACAATCTCACTTCTATTGTTGCTGTGGCCAGCCCAAGCGGTTCTGTATCATCCGGGACGGTTGGCATCGTCTACTCGACAGTAGCACCGACTTTGACCATGGGTTCAGTCTCTTTAATCACCACGGTTTTGACCACAACGACAACATCGCCGGTTGGAACCAAAGCTGTTCCTCTGCCAACAGAGAGCGTTACAAACCCCTTGCCGTTTCCTGGGAAGATCCCGATACCCAAGCCGGCGCCAAACGCAGTTCCCTGCACCAAAGAAGAAGGAGAACTAGTATGTCTTGGTGGGGGATTGCAGCAGGGGTTGTGTAGTTATGGCTGGGTAATACCGCAGCCAGTTGCCATGAGAACGGTTTGTGATCTGAACACTGGGAGGATTGTACTTGCTTCTAGGGCCGTGAAGTGGAGGAGGGGCGCAATAGAAGAACGAAGACTACAGCTTGAGGAGGGAAAACGGGGTATTGTGCCTGCCTGAGGCTGGGCGACTAGAAGGATGGAAGCAAGTAGAATACGAGGGTTTGAATTTATGCACGGGCGGTCATTTTCAGAATAATATTTGGAATAAGGAGTGCTTAGAGGACGAGCATTGAGGCATTAACCGATCTTTTAATATCTCTTCACTATCTTACAAGGCTTGGTTTAGGTACCGTAGCAGTTCCTCTCTTTTTATCCAGGGCGTGCCAGGTTAGGGAATGCATGTCAATCATTCACGATCGATAGATTCAAGATACAAAAATACTATCGTGAAAATGTACCTTTCTCCTATTACATGGTACCACTTCTCCCAGGCTCACCCCCACGCTCCTCTTGGGCAGCAACAAGAAGCCCGTACTGCCTCATATCCACACTTCCATCCCTTAGACCAGCCCTAACTCGAAACGAGTCCGGATGAAACCGTGCAAGATCAGCGTTGAGTCTCGTAACATTCACACCACCCTCCCCCAGCTCCTCAGAATCACGACACCAACTCGAAGAAGCCACCGTAGAAAGACTCACATGCTCCTCCTTGCCCTTGCCTTTCCCATCCCCACCAACCCCAGACGCAACAGAGGTACCAACCAGCCACTCCTTCCCAGTCCAGAACCTCCTCTCGGCAAGCCCATCCCTACTCGTCGACCGTCGCATTATTCCAAGCATGACCAGCAGCTCAACACCCTCCGTCCAAACAGCCGTGAACGGCCCCCAAAACTCCTCCCCGGCAACCCTACTGCTCTTGACATCCCAATACGGTATCCTCTCGCACCCAGAATCCTCAGCAATCCGCCCTAGAATCCATAGAATCCACCGCCCGCACTGTTCAAGCTTCCTTTCTTCCTTGTCCGCCCTGTCACGTTTATGATAGGCAGCCAACCACGAATCCACCAGGGTATCCAACATGGCCCCCAGCCCCAGCACCCACGCCCCTGTCCTCAGGATGTTTTCCCTCCAGCCCCTGAACCGCTCCCTCTTGTTCATCTCCGTAGGACAGACCCTGGCGAGTTTCTCAAAGGCTTGTCGGGATCTGGTCCGGATCTTGATGCCGCGGACTTTCCCGTCGATGAGCATACCTATCATGTTAGTTTCACCGGGGAAAGCTACAGCATGCCCTGTGGAGGCTGCCCAATATTTGATGATTTCCAGATCGTCGGCGGTGCACAGGATCGAGACCTGTCGTGGCCAGTATCGTACATCAGCGGGGACGTAACCCCATATGGCCATGGCGGCGGTGCCGGTGACCGCGTACCGGGTATGTGACAGTGCGAGGTGGAGGGCGTCTAGGGTTTTCTTCAGTGTTGACAGAGACATCACTGAGTCGGATAGCTTGGGTGTTGGGAATGGGCGAGAGGGATATGGCCGGAGGGGTGGTGGCGTGTTTACCTGTCGAGAAGTGGTTGCCGTACTCCTAGTGGCGGGTGTTGTTTCGGCCAAGGGTTGAGGAGTGGTGGGCAGAGACTTTGCGCTCTGATGACCAGCATCAGTAACATGTCTATGGGTGGTCTTTGGTGGCACCATTTTACGCCTGTAACGATGACTAGGACCGTGGGACTCTTTGCCCAAGAAAGCACCAATACTCGCTTCTTGTTGTTCCTTCCTCCGGCGGTGGTGATCATTCGTGTCACAGCTTCCGGCAAAGCAGAACAGATGGCCAAGTATCTTTTTGAAGATCGTGAAGGGTGCCATTTTGACTCTGAAAGAAAAGCGCGGCGGAATTTGCAATATTTGGCAGCCATGCTTGTTTAAATACCCTGGTTACCAGCACAGAGTCCACCGAAAGGGGTCAAAAGCAAAGGGGTGCTCAACAAGACACTTATCCTGCTGGCTGCCTCTCGAGACAAGCCCATTGTTCATGGATCTGGCCCATTCTGGAAGACCAAACAAAGCGATGTCGGATGCTGAGCCAACCACAGACCTATCACCCAGAAGAAACAAAGGGAGCGGACAGATCAGCGCCGGTTGCTGGCTTCATCTTGCGGGGACTCCCAATTTCCAGATACGCCTCTTTTTACATGGCTATTAGTCTAGCTTCATGCCATGTCCTTGCCCACCCAACGCCTAGTCATACAACGAACGCCTCTAAAAATTGCCCGCCGAAGGAGTATGTAGAATCAAGCCGTCATTGCTCAAAGGTCCTCATCCTCGACATCCATCTCATCTCCATTGGCTTTGCCATTTGCACCTGGCGCGTCCTTCTTCGGCATCGTCGCCTCCTTGTCGATCATTTGCCTTGATACCGCCACGATGTTGTCTTCAATCAGTTGCTGCCCGACATCCTCCAAATGCTTCTTGGGGTCGACCTTGCCAACATAGCGTGTCTTGAGTTGCTCCTTGGTGAGCTCTGTCTCCTCCTTAACCCTCTTCTCGTATCCCTCGGCGAGACTGACCAGGCGCTCGAGGCGATCCTTTGTCCGTTGGCCCTCGCAATGGAAATCCTCCATCTGCAGAGCCTCAGTCCATTCTTGCTTGTGCAGGTTCATCAACATGTTCTCCTCGAGCGCGGTCTTTCTGTAGTTGATGCCGATTGAGTAGTAGTGACGGTTGAGGCCATGAATAAGCGCCTGGATAGAGGGCTTATTCAAATGGCCCAAGTTCGATGTACTTTGCCGGGGTTCCTGACCCATGATCAGGGATTGTGGGTTGATGAGGCGGAAGGCGTCGATGACGACCTTGCCCTTGACTGACTGGATGGGGTCGACGACAACGGCGACAGCACGCGGGGTTAGCTGCTCAAAACTCTGTTGGGTGTTAATATCAACCGACGAGAGCCAGCATCCGAACCCGGGATGCGAATGGTACCAGCCTACGACCGACTCGGGTCTGTATAGAGAGAAATTATCAGTCTTCATCCGTTTGCCACGCCAAGACCGTATATGTCCCTACCTGCCAGTTTGTCGAAGCATGTCCATCATTTTGGTTTGGAACACCGGATCGACGGCCTCTACGCTAACGCCGGTGCCGCTCTGTGGCATGGCAAACACATCGACCACACGAACGGTGAAATCGTCCACAAACTCTCCCAACATCAGACCCATGACTTCCATGGGCACACCGGCGCGACCATGGCGAAGCATTTTGAGGAGGGCGAGCGACGAGATGTAAACGGTCTCGGAGTTGTCGATAAGATTGGTATTATCCTAAGCGTATGGGTGTCAGCATTCTTTTGGCGGCACATGCGTGGCCAGCCGGGTGCGATGGGAATCTGGTCGCTTGGTGGGGGAAGACGTACTGTGCCTGGGGCAGCTCCCATGCCCATGCCAGGGCCGGAGAACATGCTTCTCAATCGATCCATGCTGGGTGATTTGACGGCGCTGAAATAATATTTTGATTCGAAGAGGAGGAGGCAGAACTCTGTGTCTTGTAACAAACAATAGAGGGGGGGGGCGAATGGCGAGGTTTGTAAAGTTGGTTTCGGTGATGTAGTTGGGAGAGAGCTGATGCCCGTCAGCCGCCTGGAGCTTGTCCACCAAGCAGGGCGCTGTTGACGAAAGCTCTGGCAGCCTGCGCTAGCTTACCTAAGGCTCTGACCGCTGCACGCCAAGGCAGAGCAAAGTCTTATCGATAACATTTTATTGATTGGTCCATGCAGCTGTCCCGCTTGACCCCTGTTCCGTCAAGGAGGTCAGCCTTGCATGTGCCACTGCCGTCTTTTCTTCTGTCCAACCATAATGCTGAAAAGGGGTTAGCTAAGCAGAGAATCCATGCACCCCAGCCACAGCTACGTTCAAATGGACCCATCAGCCTCGGCCCTGGCAGCGGCGTGGAATTGGTGAATTGCCTTCCTCGCGGGTCGCGGCAGCCCATGGTCTTTCCGCCGAACCTCAACATTTGCCCCACGGACAAAACCCCGGCGCTCGCGGTGATCACCCAGTATTCCTTCCGGACCACAGCAACAACAGCACTTACGATAGATACGAAGACAATACTGGTGTCGATTTCACCAGGCTCACCCCTCCTAGTCCTTATAACATTCGGAGACCCATCCGACTCACTCGATCCGGCCGCCAGCAGCTTGACTGGGACTCGACCGGTGATCCAGACCCTCAACTTGAACTTGTTCCATCCCGCCAAGCTCTTTTGAGCCCGACCGACCTCCCGCCCCGTCGAGAAACCAAGCATTTCGATTTCCACGAGTACCATAGGCCTTCGATTTCTCCAAGGCACACCGCAACCATGTCGAATTCGAACTCGACCGACCCAGCGGGCGTCGAACGAACCAGGCCCCTCTTCGACGTGGTCAAGAATGACAAGAAGAGAGTTGCATACTTTTACGACTCTGATATCGGAAACTATGCCTACGTTACAGGACACCCCATGAAGCCGCACCGTATAAGATTGGCGCATTCGTTGGTGATGAACTACAATGTTTACAAGTTTCTCGAGATCTATGTAGGCCGCCTGCCAACGGAGAAACACAAAAAGACAGACCTTTAACAGTGTTATAGCGCGCGAAACCAGCTGTGACCAGCGAGATGACGCAATTTCACACCGACGAATACATCGAGTTTCTGCAAAAAGTCACACCGGACAACATGGACTCGTTTATGAGAGAGCAAGGCAAATACAATGTCGGCGATGATTGCCCAGTCTTCGACGGACTTTTCGAGTTTTGTGGCATCAGCGCTGGCGGCTCCATGGAAGGTGCCGCGAGACTGAACAGAGAAAAGTGCGACATAGCCATCAATTGGGCCGGAGGCTTGCATCACGCCAAAAAGAGCGAGGCTAGCGGCTTCTGCTATGTCAACGGTAAGTCCCTGTGCGCCTTTGGCTGTCTTCATCCAGGCCTAGTATTGACGTCCTCTTGCAGATATCGTGCTTGCCATCCTGGAACTGCTCCGGTTCAAAAAGCGTGTTCTCTACATCGATATCGATGTGCACCATGGCGACGGTGTGGAGGAAGCCTTCTACACCACTGACCGCGTCATGACGGTCTCGTTCCACAAGTACGGAGAGTACTTTCCAGGCACCGGCGAGCTCCGAGACATTGGCATTGGTCCTGGAAAATACTATGCTGTCAACTTCCCACTCCGTGATGGAATTGATGACGCCGCCTACGAGACTATCTTCGAGCCTGTCATCACAAATGTGATGCAATACTACCAGCCCGAGGCTGTGGTTCTCCAGTGCGGAGGTGATTCACTTTCCGGCGATCGTCTGGGTTGTTTCAACCTCAGCATGCGCGGCCACGCGAATTGCGTCAACTTTGTACGTGGGTTTGGCCTGCCCACTCTCGTCCTCGGCGGTGGTGGCTATACCATGCGAAACGTTGCCCGCACTTGGGCTTATGAGACGGGCCGCTTGGTCGGAGTCGAGATGGACAGAGTACTTCCTTTTAACGAATACTACGAGGTAAGTCTGGAAGCTAAACCACTTCTTGTCGGCAATTATTGACGCGCCGTAGTACTATGGCCCCGATTACGAACTTGATGTCCGCAACTCCAATATGGAGAACGCAAACAGTTACGAATATCTCGAGAAGATCAAGATCCAAGTCATCGAGAACTTGAGACGTACCGCACCTGTCCCCTCCGTGCAGATGCAGGATGTGCCGCGTCAATCTATGGGCGTCTCTGACGACCAGGATGACGAGATGGACGATCTTGACGAAGACGAGAACAAGGACGTCCGCATGACCCAAAGACAATGGGAGAAGCGCGTTGAACGGCAGGATGAGTTTGAGGATTCCGATGATGAGGATATGGCGGCCGCCAATGGCGTTTTCAAGCTCAATGGGCGTACACGACAAGAAACCAATTTCCGCGACACTCACAAGGAAGATGATACGATGGAGGTCGATAGCGGAGTGGCCACTCCTGCCGAACATCCCGTCGAACCAGTCGAGAATGACGACACGATGATCGACGAGACGCTGGCTGAGACAACGGAGGCAGCTGTCGAGGAACCTACTGCCACGGAAGCGGTGGCCGAGACCCTACCTGCCGCCGTGGATGGCGATGGCGATGTCGACATGGGAGAAGCCGCAGAGGGCAAGGTTGCAGAGACGGTAATCAAGAAGGAAGAGGTCGAAGCCGAAGAGCCCGCACCCACGAAGCAGGACGATACACTACCTACAGCTGCAGCGTCGCCAAAAGAGGCTGCTGAAGTGTCTCCTCAGCCACCGCGCACGTCTAAGTCACCCGAACCAGCTTCTAGCTCCGACAAGCCAACCGACAGCGTACCGGATGCCGGAGAAGCGCCGCCACCGAATACCGCCCAGGAGACTGCCACCAATGGTTAGGCGCCACCCTGGCTGCAAGGCCTGTAGTGTGAAACAATATGTGCCAAGGCGTTCTGGAGCTCATGGATTGGTTTAGGATGGGCGGTTTCTTTCTTTGCTACCTGTGTTGCGAGGTTTTACACCAGGGAGAAAGGCAAAAATTGGTTGTACTGGTGTCTTCGCAGAGTTCATGGCTGTTATTTGCATTTTTGTCGTGGAGTAGCGATCAGATTCAAGTATCTTATATGGGACCGCCACTATTAGTCTTCACTTGCGACTGTATATAGCGTGTCATCCTGCTATTGCCATCTTTCTTTTGCTCTTTCCCTTACGTGGTTCTTTGCACCTCGGTGTCTCAGCTACACCGCATGTTGTTGTCAGCGGGGGTTATCGCTGCTTGAGATAAGCCCAATCCCCTCCTTGTCCTTGGAGGAGATCCCGCTGCCAAGCGCCTCCCCTCAACTTCCCCGGCTCCTTTCCCAGTGGGACACGATCTGCGGGCCATGCAGCCCTGCCACAGGGTCCTGACCATTCGGGATTCTATGCATGGCTAAACAGAGGAGGGCCTGGCACTTATCTTTTGTTGAACTTGAGGGCTTTGCTTCTCGCGTCTTCCTCTCCTTCTTCCTCTTCCTCTTCGCTGGATTGGGAACAGCAATGGAGCAATCACATTGTGCTCACACCCCACCATGACGACAGATGTTAAACCTCCAGGGGCTTTCAGGGGCATCCCCGGGAGCACCCGCCGGGCCTTATCGGCCCCACAGACGACACCACCATGGCATCGGCGGCGGCGCTTTGCGTTGACGGGAGCTTGCATGGCCGGCTTGTTTCTTGGGTTTCTCGTTTATCTACGGCTACTTGGTAAAATCGACACTTTTTTGTGGCCGTTCTGGAACAGCAAGAGCAACAATCATATTATCAATGCTGATGGCCCTATTGAGCCACCAACCTTCAACTGGATCGATATCACACCCAGTCGGACTTTGGTCTGGCATCCGTGTTATTCGTCCGACCATGACTGCGCACGCTTGGATGTGCCAATGGACTGGCAGTCACCTTCAGACTCCAGCAGGGTTGTTCTGGCAATCATCAGACTCCGTGCGTCAACAACGGCGGCAGCGAACAAGACAGCTTACCGAGGCCCGGTGTTCTTCAACCCTGGCGGCCCGGGAGGATCAGGGATTTGGTCTTTGTTAGATCACGGCAAGGAGCTGCAGGTTATCCTCGGGAAAGAACACTATGACCTTGTCTCATTTGATCCGAGAGGCATCGGCAATTCTGTCCCTAGAATCGAATGTTGGAGTCAGCAGCAGGATAGAGGAGTCTGGGACCTGCAGGATAGTGTCTTGGGGACAGTAGATGCCCATCCAGGAGTGGTCTACGATTCGTATGCTCGCGCGTATGCCTTCAGTCAAGTCTGTGAGACTAACCCTGACTTGGCAGGAGCAGATGGCATCCTGAGGCATAGCAGCACGGCGTATCATGCCCGGGACATGCTTGAGATCATCGAGCAGATGGGCGAGGAGAAGCTTAAGTACTGGGGATTCAGCTATGGCACTGTTCTTGGAGGCACATTTGCTGCGCTTTGGCCAAACAGAGTCGAGAGGATGGTCAACGATGGTTTGTCTTCCCCCACCCCCATAATACCTCCTACTCCAACCGGTACTAATCCTCCTCACAAGGCAATGTTGACTATGTCGAATGGTACCAAGGCGGCTACGTCAACTTCCTTCATGATACCGACGTCGTAATGGAAGCCTTCTTCACCCATTGCCACCGCGTCGGCCCCCTCCTGTGCGCCTTTTACTCCCCCACCCCCTCCCAGATAAAATTCCGTCTCTTCTCCCTCCTCGACTCCATCCGCCAGTCCCCCATCCTCGTCATCCAACCCACCAACCTCACCACCTCCGGCGGAACCACCCCCCCTCCAGAGATAATAACCTACTCCAAACTCCGCAAAATGCTCTCCACCGCCCTCTACCAACCATCCCTACGCTTCCCCCGCATCGCCACGGTCCTCTCCGCCCTGGAGTCTCGCAACGGTATCCCCTACATCTCCTACACCAACTCAGACTCCACCCTCCCCTCCCTCTGCCTGGCCGAATCCATCCCCCCTTCCACCCCGCTCTCCCAGCCGCAAGAAGGCACCCCGGACGCTTTTCCCGCAGTGCTCTGCTCCGACGCCAGCTACCACCCCCTCACCCCGTCGCAGTTCGCCGAGTACGCCGCCCTCCTCCAAAACATCTCGTACGCCGCCGGGGCAGTCCAGGCCGAGTTCCGGCTCTCGTGCATCGGCCGGACCATCCGCCCCAAGTGGGAGCTTTCCCCAGAGTGGAGCGGCATCAAAACAGCGTTTCCGATTCTGTTTGTGAATAACCATGCGGATAACGTCACCCCGCTGGTGTCGGCGAGGAACAACTCGAGGGCGTTTCCCGGGTCGGCGGTGCTGGTTCAGGAGGGTTACGGGCACACGACGCTGGCGGCGCCGAGTCGATGTACGGCGGAGAAGATTAGGGGGTATTTCCAGAGGGGTGAGCTGCCGCCGGGAGAAGGGGTGGGGTGTAAGAGTGATAGGTTGCCTTTTGATGATGACTTTGGCGGGCAGACTCAAGAGGAGGACGAGTTGACGGTGGCTGTCAGGAAGTTGGCGAGGAAGGTGAGGATCAAGCCGTTTTATAGAGGTGTTTAAAGAGTGAAAGAGTCGTTTGGTGGAGTTGAGACGTGATGGTTGACACGCACTTATACCCGCATTGGTTTGGATCATGTTGTGATAATAAATGATGGTTTTTTTGTTCTTTTCTTCCCTCCTCTACTCTTACACATACATTACAACTATTATATCTACTTTTTCCCTCATGACATCTCGTCAATATCAGGTCTTGTCTTGTTTATCATATCCCCCAATGTAAATGCTCATAAGCCCCCAAAAGAACGCCCCGTGTTGGCCTAGCTCCATCCATCTCAGTAATCGATGTTGAGGCTAAAGGCTCCAAACGCCTGTTCGTGTCGTGTACGAGTCCCATGATTCCGAAATGTAAAAAACAATGCTTTTAGACCGGCTCCCGAAGATCATCAACCGCGCTCCCCTTCTCTAACTCTGTCAACCATGTAAAAAATGTATAACGCAGCAACCACCCCTCGAACTTGTCTTCCCTCCCACCCCTTAGAAACTGAACAATCCACTCCTTCGCTTTCCGAAAGGATACACGAGCAACGCACTCAAACTCAACCCCACAGAAATGTTGATCGCAACTTGGATAACGCTGAACAAGACGTTGAAAGCCGTGCTGTTTAGATCCGCCACCTCCTCCGTAGTGGTGAAGGTCCCGTTAATAACAGTCCCGTTCGTCAAGATAGTCTCGTTCCTCACGATCTGGTTCGCGCTGGCAACACCGCTCAACAAGGAACCATTCACAGCTAGACCCCCAGGAACTTGCACAAAGATAGCAGGCAACATAGCAGCGGCCGCCAGACCGTAGCCAACCTTGCGAGCATGCTTGGTAATACCAGGTGTGATCCCTTCGGTGGATAGGGTAGGAGGTCCGTTCTCCAGGTCTCGGTCTTGCTCTCGCTGGGCAGCGGCTTTGGGGTCCGAATCATCAGATTCCATACCTGCTGAGTTTTCGGAATATGGAGATGGGTAGGGCCCTCCCTTGACACGTCTTCGAAGGCGCTTCCAGCGGGGCTGAATGGTCTTCTCCCAAATGTCGAGCGTGTAGTTCTCGCAATAACGTCCCAGACGAGAGTAAAGGTTGGCGAGGACGCCGATGGTGAGTGCACCAAGCGAACTGGAAACTACCGCGTTGCCTTTGAAGAATCGAGAGGCGTAGTTGTTGACAAGATAGCCGGCCACGGAGATGAGGACCTGGACTGTTGAGGGTTGCCGGTTAGCACTGTGAAATCCAAATCAGGGATTGAAGATTGACGTACCAGGTGTTTGCTTCCACTTTGCTTGGTTAATTGCGCACAGGCAGAGTGTGAAAGGAATGACGAAGAAGATGTAGTAGTCCGGCGAAGGGCGTTTGGTGTACCACTGCTCTCCAACGGAACAATGAATGGCGCTGGAAGCATTCTCGTCCATGTAACCGTAGATAACTGATCCTATGGTGATGCCGTAACCGAGGAAGAGCGTGTAAATAAGCGCATAAACCATACGCACGGAACCTGAGATCATCTGGTGGCTCTGAAGCTCCAAACTAGCGCAAAGAACCATGTACCCCGGAAGGATCAGAGCAATCGAAGCTTGGGCAAGCGAAGAGAAGCAAAAGAGCGTCCCGTCGCGGATCGAGCCAAAAGCGCGTGCCAGGCAGGAAGTCAAGACGGCGGCCGTAATCTCAAAAACATTGGCGTACAGCTCGTTCGAGGGTGCGAGATAAAGCTGGAGAAATCCTACCAAGCAGCCGAGGATGAAGCAGATGGGTAGATCAATGTAGCGGCCTTCAAAACCAAAAGGAGCTACTGCCGCTGACGCGACACCTGAGAGCAGGATCCGGAACCAGATGGGGAACTTCTGCTTACGCTTGTTCACCTCGTCGAGTCGGGTAGTAGCCTCATCGACTCCAATCCTATCATGCACGACCTCCTTGTAGATCTCGTGGACATCACGGAGGCGACCAAAGTCCAGGCCCTGTCCCGCTCGCACGATCTTGACTTCTGTGGTATGAGTCTGGCTGTCGTCAAAAGAGATGATCATGATACCAGGCAGATATAGGAATTGGCCTTCGATACCGAGAACGCGAGCCGACATCTGCATGTAAGCCTCGAGGCGATGGGTTGGCGCGCCGTAGATCATCAAGGCATTGCAAAGCTTGATCAGATAGCGATGCCGGTTGATAATCTCGGCAATGTGAATCTTGATCTTGTATTCCTCCGCCTTCTTCTTGGACTTTGCCGTCTTTTTGTGACGCTCCTTCTCCAACTTGATCTTCTCGGAGACGGCATTGTGGATGTCTTTGTTCGTTCCGGGGGCGGCAATCATGAAGGACGATTCCATCAGCCCAGCCAAAGTGCTGGTGGACTGTCTCTTCTTGGACCGACGCCCCTTCTCGGGATCTGGAGTCGTGGGCCGAGACGTGGGCGGCGTGCTAACTGGTGTCCGGTTTGGTGTGCGGCTGGGCGTACTCGGGAGGCTGGGAATCAGTAGGTCGGCAGTAGAGGTCGAGGCTGAAGCACTTTTCTCGTCTGTGCCATACAGCTTCAGTAGGGTTCCCAGAATGCCCCCCTTGTACTTTTCAGGGCGGGGAATGTACTCCAGATCATGATCAACAGGGGTAGTTGTGCCTGACCGAGGAATGAATGAGTGAACCAGTGGGCTCTTGCGTCTCGTGTGCGTGCGGATAAGCCTGTCTGCCTCTTGATGTGCATTTCTGCGATACCTGAGGGCATCGTCATTGGCAGGCAACGCAAAGTCTTGTGTCTGTGCAGTGTCCGACCTCCCCAATAGCCCTTCACGATCTCGAGAAGTCTCCTCTCCTGACCCTGCTAGATCAACGGAGTTTCTACGAGATGGAGGAACCGAACCTGTTCCGACTGAGTAGGCCAGGCGATCAGCCCGGTTTCTGGCTTCGATTTCGGACTGATGCTGTGTAGCGGGCGTCTCGGGGACGGCCAGGAGTGGGGTCGACTTTCGGAGGACCGGGCGAGGTTTGACTGGTGGGACCGGGCCGCTGAGGTGCTCGGGCTTCAGTATCTCTGCCAAAGCGGCAGCAAGCTGCTCTCGATTGACCGAGTTTCTGTTGCTATTGCGGCCGTCGGTTGGGCTGGGACTTGGTGAGGGCGAGAGAGAGAAGTAATCTCGAGCCTCGGATTCCTGATCGGTCGGCGTAGGGGTCCCGTAATAGTAACCAGGTTGTGATGGACCAGCTGTAATCTCACTTGTGAACTCCACCTTCTTCTTCTCTTTGCCTTTGTTGGCGGTAGGCTGCTGTGTCTCATTGACGTGCTGGTCTGCGGCTTTCTCGGCCGGCGAGGGTTGTTGCTGTTCTTTGCTACCATCGCCAGGCATCCCGGGATCTTCTGGTGGTCTTGATGTAGACATGATGGCGTTTTGGTTCTCTCCCGACTTGTTTCGTCAGAGTGGTGGTTTGTGGGTGTGGTTAATATCAAGGGCTATGTCTGACGCCTCAGACACCCTAGACGTCACTGTACCAAAGAACGGCAGTCTCTCAGAGTTGAACGGAGTTGCAAAGTCTTGAGGAAGTGTTTGACGACGAGTGAAAAAACGAGTGACGAAGGAAGGCCAACCTAGGTAGAGCGGTTGTGTTTAGTGGGCAGGAATGACGTGTATGTAATGTAATGGAAACAAATTGAGGCAGGGACGGAGGCGGTGGTGCTTGACTTTTTGCGTTCCAGGGTTCACCGACTATCCGGTGGACAGGTTCCGGAGGAAGGAAGTGGGATCTGTAGACAGGTATCCGCCCTTCTCTTAGGAAGCGTCGATCGCGGAAGCTCTGGCGAGGAAGGAGGACGTTGAAGGGAACACCCAGACTGGATATCAAAAGCTCGAAACAAGGCGAGCGAG
Source organism: Triangularia verruculosa (assembly GCA_033296885.1). Taxonomy (NCBI): domain Eukaryota; kingdom Fungi; phylum Ascomycota; class Sordariomycetes; order Sordariales; family Podosporaceae; genus Triangularia; species Triangularia verruculosa. The sequence continues at coordinate 219,092 of MU863924.1, read as the reverse complement.
ATGTTCTGATCTTCAACACAAACATGGGGTGAGAGACGGGATGACTTGTCTCTTTGGACTTCCAGGCGAATAAATTTGCATCGCTCCCCTGTCAGGGACCATGCTGATGCTGTGGATGCCGTGGCTGCAGTCCATTCCATGGATAATGTAATGGCAATCGCAAACCTTGCAAACTCAAAGAAAGCCGACTTGGCCGAGGGGGGGGGGGAGCTGTCTGAGAGGGCAGAAGCCACACGTGGTGGAGCCGAGTTACCGTTGTGAAGCTTCTTGGCTACCATGGATGCCATGGATCCATTCTCCCAAAGCTCCCGGTAGCTCCACTGGGCCGCTGTCTGGACGCGCTTGGGACCATGGGATCTTCGGATGTTGAGGGTGGGCTTTCTTGGGACAGTGTGCTTCTTGACAGGGAGGACGATGCGGTCTGCTCCCCACGGGCTGCTCATCAGGGTCCCTATAGATGACTTGGTGGGAGCCGGTTCAAAGCGCCAGCAGCATGCACTATGGCGAGCCCTACAGTGCGGTTCTAACTTCCTATGCAGCTAACATAGGCGGCGCTCGTATCTCCAACCCAACAGTGCATTTTCTCCCGCCACTTCAGTGGGCCGGGCCGATGCCACCGATTCACAGTCCAAGCCCGATGACGTGTTGGTGGTTGCTTCTCGACGGCTCTGATGCTTGGCCGTGGTGCCGAACAATCGCCCGACATTCGCCTCCGGGGTTCCGCGGAGAGCCCTATGCCTATTAAAATTCGAAGTGCTGCCCAACCGCCGACGAAGAAACACAAAGCCGGGTTGTCTGCGGTAAGAGTGAGCGAGAAGTTGGTTATATCATCGATCGATCAGGATCCACCAGCAAACGATGTGACAGTGATTGGTTCTAGAACCTGTATTCCAATTGCCTGCTCCATGACTCAAATCCATCGCGGTTATGCCATGGCTCTTGGTGGGCTGAGCTGTCTCTTGATACGACAGGCGCAATGAATCTAGACGGAATAAAAGCCGTCAATGGATGGCCAGAACCAGTAATTGGGATTCTAGATGACAAACATGCGGCTCTTTTCTGCGAACCTCAAGCAACGTCGTCGTTTGAGATGGTCCCTGGCTCCCTGCAGAAGCAGCGCCACCATCAGGCACAGGAACACCCCTGAATTGGGCACGACTTGGCAGACGATTGGCCCGGGCGCTGGGGAAGAGTTTCCGTGCCGAGTCAGACGCCAAACTGCCAAACTGCCAAAATCCATGTCTTGTTTCACGAAAAACCTTCTCTGACTCGGCACGCCAAGAGACGGGACCCCAAGCTCCCAACGGCTTTGGGAGCTGCATTGCAGTCAGGTCACGACATCCATCAGCTCAGCTTTCATTCATGAGGGACACGAAATTCACCTCGATTCTTCTTGACTGAAACCAAAACAAAAAGACCGCTTGCTAACCTCCGAGGCAGTACGAATAGAACAGACTCCAACCCCGTTTTTTTAACCCCCGGAGCTCCTTCGACCCAGATTAATGCGATGTGATGACAAAATTAGCGTCGTCGTATTTTTCGGCCTGGCAGAGAACCTTTCCTTTGGGGTCCATCAGGTGCACCATGGCCGCTCCGTTAATCCCGATATTCTTCCCACGCACTGTCGTCGCTTCGGTATCGAGAAACCACAAGTCCTGGAAGCTGGCGAAAGGAACCTGCTTGTTTGACTCGGCCTCGTAGAAGTCCTCCAGGATCCATTCAACATCCCAGCGGCACAGCTTAGGTCCGCTGGTCAAGTTGAGCGTCATCGAGTAGCCGCGCTGAGCATTGGTTACAATTCTTTGACCACCATTTCGTTAGCCCCGTCCTTTTGTTTCGGACAGCCGCCGCTGCACTTACATCCTGCCGCTTGTGGCATTATGGGCGGTGATATTGACCGACACCCAGTCACCGGGCTTGACTGGGAGATTGGCGATAGAGTACGCGGCGCCAGGGTACCACTCCCACCAAGCTGATGCGCTCTGTCCACCGTTTGAGTTGACCTTGGCAGAGATGCCAGTTAGCACATTCTCATGTTGATGTCAACGGACCCAACCCGGCACTTACAACGGTCGTTACTCCAGCCTGCAACAAAGTCTGGTTGCATTTGGCGCCATCAATACCGATCCAGGCCGCAGCAAACTGGGGAGCACCACCAGTAGGTCGGAGCTTCAAGTCCGGGACAGTGAAGTATCCAAACACATTGCGGATGGGGTCTGCATCGTCTGACCGTGAAGAGGCACCGCACCAGTTGTCACTATAGCTGATGTTGTTGTTCCCTCTCTTGGCGTTCTCATGCTGCCTGGTGGTGGTGGTGGTGGTTGCGTTGCGATGGCCACGTCTTCGATGTCTCAGAGAGGGTATCTTCACAAACTGAAGCTTGGAGGCGTCAACAGTTTTTCCGTCTTGTTCTAACGATACGGTGAACTCGAGTCCGCTGACCACTGCTGGCGTAATGAGGGAGATCGCTCCAAGCAATAAAGAAAATACCGAGTGCCGCATCTTGATGGCACAGCAGTTCACACTGCCGAAAGGTTAGGGACCGGGATGCTCTGCAGTCGAGGTTACGGTCGATCTTGAGCTCGCCGCTCTGTCAATAAGGCGGGGGATCCGGGGGACGCTGGCCTTTGTATGGTATCAAGGGCCCCACCAACAAAGATCGAGATGAGCTGAAGCCTCGAGATGGGATGGTTCTTAGCGAGTGTGTTGGGGGTGGGCAACCAAATCCAAAAATGAGCGGCAGTCTGGCGGCGGTTGATGTCACGGTCCGGTCGGTCCTGGAATGAGCGAACAAGAGGATCAGGATCACAACACGCACACAAAAACGATCTGCCGTACCCGGAAGTGTGTGCAGACTGGATGGAAGTGGTGGATGGTTGGTGGTTCAAAAGGCATGCTCCCTAAAACCTTCCAAATCCAGCCATCAACAAGCCCACCCATCCCCCGGTGAGCTGATGGTTTTGTCAATTTTCACCACCCCAACCCATGGTTCTATCGCCCATTCCGGTGGCCAGCGATTGGGCTCCGAGGTTCTGCGACAGCGACGTCCCGTCAGTGCGTTGCGACAATCCTGGAATTCACCCTTCAATAGTTCAAGATTTTCGCGGGGCTAACGCACCAGCGTAGCATCGACACCACCTAACCGACCACACCTTCAGAGGGTCAACCGAGCCGGCGTCGCCTGTGGTCGGCGAGCATGGGTGCGATCTTAAAATAACTGCTGGTAAATTACAGGCAGGGCGGGCCGCTGAATGCTTTCGGCGTCCCGCATCGAGTTCCGTGCTTGAAGACCTCCTCTTCAGGTGTATAGCTCGCCGTCGATATAGCTTCTAGCTGGTTTTTACAGCGCACCACGGACCCAACCAGCCTGTACCAAGTCACAACCTAGACCTTACCGGTAGTGGCAATCTCGGCCCAGCTACCCCCCTTCATCGTGGCTTGCTTGGTGAACCAGGGTTTTTCACATCTGTCGGGCTCGTTTGGGGAATTTCATGTGCTGACAGAACTTTGCTAAGTTTTTTCTTGGAATCTTGGAGTGGAACAGTGTGATGGTAACTGCATATCATAAGCCAAGCAGTTTGTACTATAAGCCACGTGCTGGGCAAATGAATTGAGGCTCTTTCGATCTGGCTTCATGCAGGGTGGTGATGATGGCACACCGCGAGGGCACTCGGCGCTGTCAACTATTGTTGGGACAGTCAAGACAGTTGAGATGTAGATGTTCATACTGATCATTTCTTGCCTACTTACATGCATACCTACTGATAGTGCCCATCATCAGAGAGCTGCCTTTGCTGGCACGTAGAAGTCAATGTCAACCACACGAACCGTGACAGTAGCTAAAGATACCTACCTACCCACGCTTTTTTCACATCACCTCGGGACTAAGGTAGGTAGCGTGGTATCCTCGACACTGCCTGAAAATTCCCTCATCTTCTAGGTAGTCTTGGATCTTGTCCACAACATCCCGCTGGGCTGTCAACGGGAACCAAGAAGCCGCTTCCCGCACCCGACCCGGTCGGTGGAAATGGACATGCATTATCAACCAACGTCCCCGGGGCTTTGAGGAGAGCCCACAGTACACATATCACCAAGCTGGAACCGTGCCGAGCTTCTACGGTCACTTGCAGACATGAGTTTCCTCTGCAGAGTCTGCCAGCTGTGTTGGTCATTACCACTTCTACGGCTTTCGAAGCATGACGAGTGGGAACTGTTCTCGACCAGAAGGCATCAGCTAAACGCACCAAGAGGAAGGAAAGTACTGTGGGTTTGATTGGTCTCGGCTTAACCAATTGTGCTCACCTTCCATTTGTAGGTGCAGGCCCTGCTGAGAGTCCAGGGAAGGAACTTTCGAAGCATGAATAACGAAGAGATTACACACCAGGACTGTCCTGCGGCTAGGTGCTCCTTTCCTTCCGACGGACAAAGAAGACACTAAACCATTCCTTCGTTACAAGAGCAACGCTCAACTTGAATTGATTAAATTTCATTATGTTCGTTGATCATCCTATAAGGGTTTTTTTTCTTTCCCATCCTGAATTTACAAGATCCATCTCCCTCAACCATCGCTTTCAGTCAAGACTCCAAGAGCTCTGTTAGCTCGCCTCAATCTCCTCGCCAGCTACGGACTAAACACAGGTCTACCTTGATTCTGGAGTGACGATTTGGGCCCATGTGCTATTTTTGCAGCTCAAAATAGATTCGCACTGAGCACACTATTTCATGAAGTTTCATGTTTCCTTTTCATAACGACATTACTTCCGGCGGTTTCTCTGAGTGGCGCTCATTTGGACATGAACATATCATCATATGATGAGTTCGACGGTCCAAACTCATGTCAGCGATCTCTTCCTACATAGGGAACGCCTACGGTACCTATTGAGGATCATTAGTGTTCCCCGTTAAACACGAGCTTGTCAAATGCGAGTTCGGTCGAATCTTACAACTTGAACAATTCTCAAGTATTTACCTCATGATGATTGTCACCATTTGTCACACTCACCTCATCACATATCTTCACCTCAACTCACCTCGGTGAGGTACATAGTTACACGGAACGCCACCCACCTCCTCACTGCTCAAAAATTGGACAGGCACACACCACCTCACAACCTCGCCCAGCTGTCAGAGCCAGAAGGCGGAAAAAGTACAAGATTTGCCACGCTACCTCGCGTTTGTGTTCGTAAGACCTTCCACGCGGCCACTCGAACAGCCCAGTTGTCTGCCCACCGGTCGACACTTGACCACGGCTCACTGCCCGCGCAACTGCGCAGCCGTGGCTGCCATCATCATAATCACCATCGAAACAGCCGACATCAACCGATTGAACTACCTGCCTTCTAGCCGCTTCCACAAGTCACACCCACGCTTTCTGCACTTTTTTTGTACTCCAAGCCTCGTCTATCTCGGGTCGGGTATCGATCTTAGAGATCGGCATTTTCATCGCGCCTCAAATGATCTCTCTCTTTTATTCATGATCCAACCGGAATCCCCGCTGTTGTTGATATGTAAGTATGAACAGTTGTCACATACATCCCAGATCAACATGCAAATCTTCCCCCCTCGACAGCCTCATCCTGCAAGGAGTCTACTACTACCCGCGTAGCCGAAACTGCGGCCTGCAAGCCCACCTAAACTCTCTTTGTACAACACCAGAAAACACCCAAAACCGGCCAGAATTCAGGACACGTACACGGCTCCGTACATACCCGTAAATATGCCATCGGAAGCACAAGTCAGCCCTGAAAAATGCCAAATTCCACCTCCATACCGGAAAAGCCCGTCATCATCCCACATTCCACCGTGACCTTCCACCGCATAAGGCAGAGCAGAGCCAAGTCACTTTTAATCTATCGCCGGAGTTCGGGACCGCGAAATGTAACAAAAACACTATAATCTTCCATCTTGCACCTCTGCTTGAGCAGATGCCATGCAATGTAGTGCTGGGTACTTGCTGCGCCAAAGGCAGACAGACAAGCGAGATAGGCCCGGCAGTCAGAGCCTACTGTTTCATCGTGCACTCAAAGACACACACACTCAAAAGTCAGCCTCATCATTATCCTCACCGTGTGTCGTGTGGTTTCATACTACCAGGTAGGTAACATGTGTTGGAGCCCAAGGGTCGATGATTTAGGATGCAGGGCGTACACTGTCTCACGCTACAAGAACGACATGCATACACGCATGCACATCCAAAAGAAATCGGTGACAAGTCGAGGTGTGTATGGTCCCATCAAGAAAAGAAAAGAAAGCAGGATGGTAAGATGTAACAGCCATGTCTCCTGATTCAGGGAATAACTTGAACTCGGCTGGCTCCGCGGAAGAAGTAGGTGTATGTACCTAAACTGCGTAATGTGTCGTACCCCCTGAGCGAATCACATGAAATCTTACGCCCAATGACGTAGCACGCTCCGTTTCACACATGGCGACCGACGACTTACACACACCGAAAGCTGGTAAACTTGTTTCCGGTGTCGGAGGTGAGGCCTCGGGGGGGTTGATCATGCAAGTCGCACACACACACCGAGGGTTGAGTGCAAGTGAGCACCGCCTTAGCACCAAGGTCACCCTCACGATCAGATCATCTTTATCGAAGCAAGATCAGGTAAATATATTGTAAAGACATATTCAATTGTGTGTTCCCATGGTATCAATATCGTGTTTGTTCCTCCCAGTAAACGCCTTTTTCAGTACCTATCCAATTTTGCTTTCAGCAACCCCCCGTTTTTGTGCCGAGGGGTATTCTCTAAGCAAGTCCATATCCAATTTTTCCCCAGGAGTAGCCGATTTGTGTTTTCCAAAACCCCCAATCCCAATCCAGTTCCGTGATAAAACGCTATGCAAAATGTTGATCCAGTATCCTTGACCTTGAAAAATCCAGTCCTGCAAACTCCAAGAAACCCGAAACCCCACAGATAAACACGAGAAAAGTAAAACCAGAGAAGCGAAAGGAAGATCAGTGAATATGCTTCAACATCCTCCTGTACTTCTCCCCCACAATCTCCCTCTCCCCTTGCTTCCTCTTCAGCCTCTGGTCTTCGTCAATCGTAATAACTTCCGCATCCTTTCCCTTTCCCTTATTCAAGGGATCCTTCATCTCGGGCGTAGCCTGCCTCAGCAGGTCCTTCAACAACTGCACATGCGGCAGCTGGCACCAGCTAGCCTCATACACCAGCCACTCGCCCAGGCTCTTGGTCAATGGCTTGTCCTCTGGCCTGATTGAGTCACCCAGTACGCAGGCCAGTCGGGCAAAGCATCCGGTGAGCATGACCCAGCCAATCGCCTCACTGGCGCTGGTGCTAGCAGGGGGCTGCTTGAAAGCCACAGTTCCGAAGCCACCACCTTCCTCGACGAGATTCGCAAACGACCATCGGTAGGTATCAGTCATGAAGTCTTGACCGTCCTCGGAGATCGACAGCCCCGTGGCAGAGTTGGCAGAGCACCAGTTCATCCTAGTAGCCAGACCCTTGATATCCAGCTTCCCGCCCTTGTCGATCTTGTCGAAGCACTGCCTCATGCTCTTGGCCGAGCCAAAGTAGGCGTTGTATCTGTTGCTCTTGGCCCAGACGGACTTCCTCCTGTAAGGGGGGACCAGCTCGTCAAGGCAGCCTTCAAAGTAGAGTGCGGATTTGGCGAGGCATTCCAGCTGGGAGTACTTCCAGAACCCGCACGCAGGGACGATGTGGATGTGCGTAAAGCATTGGTGCGAGCTGGTAACCTCAAAGTCGGCGTTGAGGGTATGGAACAAGGCGTAGATTTTGTTAAGCCAAGACTCGTGCTTCCCGGCGGCGAACTTCATGAAGGGGGAGACGAGCTTGATGCCGAAGCGGTGATCTTTGGGGTGGGCGGGGATGCTCGCCTCGGAGGCGATTGTCCATTCGCGGGAAGAAGGGGTGTCTTGGACCTCATAGGATGATGTTCGTCTGGAAGAGATGATCGAGTTGGCGATGTTCTGCTTGGTGAGGATACGGCTGAGCTCTCTTTCGAGATCAGCAGAGCTCTTATGGTCGAGGGTGCGGCTTCGGAGGACAAGGCCAAGCTCCATGCAGAAGCGGAAGTCGGGGATATCAGGGCGGTTGATGGCGACGGTGTCTCGAACTGGGCTGTAGTATGAGGATGTGGAGGAGCTGTAGTGAGAACGCCCCGTGGAAGCCGATGATGGCGAGGGATACCTCGTGTTGTGCGGCATTGTGGTTGATGATGCTTGTGGACAGGGTGTAGTTGGATAGAAAGTAGGCAATTGGAGAGATATCAAGTGTTTTTGAGTTCAGGTGGAAGGTGACGAGCAACAGGTCCAACGTTGGCGAGGTCGTCAGGGGATTAAATGCCAGCGGATATGTGTGTGTGTTGTTGGCCAGTGATCACCGTGCCAATGATATGCCCAACACAAGGCTGAACAAAGAAACACGGAGTGACAATGTGACAGGTTGACGACAATAAGTCCACCTGCGGGGACCCGAAGGCTCTATATACCATGGCCATTTTGGATAATGTCGAGAGGTTCCGTCTGCCTGGAGGCAAAAAAGAAGACAAGGGGGAGGACGGCGTGTTACAATGCCGTCTGAGGACGTCATGTTGGGGATGCATGCAGATTGACAGCCACGACAGCCACCACACCGATGAGAGACCCCAGCATGCACAAATGCGGAGACAATCGCTCGCCGTGACGGCTCAGCCGGCGGAAAGAGGACAAGAGGTGGAGGCATCCAAGTCCTGGTGCTGCGGGTCATAAGGAAAAAAGAGGGGTAGCGGCGCTTTCCGCAGGCAGCCATCGTCAAATCAGAGCACCCAATGTCACGAGGCAGAACTCAAGGTGAAATGCCCAAGGGTCCGGAGGAAACCCTTGGCTATCTGCCAGCCGGCCAACGGCCGCTCTTCCGAGGCCACCAGGCGGCTATGGCAGCACAACCTCCAAAAAACAAAGCGTGTCGTCCTCAGGCTCAACCCCCGCGTTTCCCCACCTGTGCTCAGCCTCTGAGCGATTTGCACGATGGGCATGGCAGGGTTTGATTGGGTGTCAGCGCCTGAGGACAGCACCCTGCAGTACCGAGAGATTGGAGCCGATATCAACAAAGGTTTCTTGTCCCCCCAAAAATAAACACTGCCACAATCGCGGGAGCTATTCACCCCGGCACAGAGCCGCATTGAGGCGCGCGCTTTTGTTTCTGTGGGGTCACTGGCGACGACATTGCTTCTCTCATAGGGCTGTCCTACACAGGAGACAAACCGTATCATGCTTCAGACAAGCGCGATGGTCCTCCAAAAGAGCCAACGGCAAGTTTCAGATCAACACTAAGAAGTTACTGGGGGTTATGGCTTCACTGAGATGATGATTGAGATGCTGCTCCTTCAACGAGGAAGGGTTGCTAAGCGCGAACAGACATGGGTGCGCTTACGGAAGGGGAGGTTGTTCTAGACGGTGCGTAATAAAATGAAAATGCAACGATAGGTCGTCATGTCAAGTTCATTTTTCGTCAACTCATCAACATGTTTGACACCTGCCGCAGATCCAATCTCTCACGTGGTAGACAGTCATTGATATGTCTGTGTCTTGAAAACTTTCCTTCAAACAGATATGTAGGTCTCAAATGCCACGATGAGAGCCTCATGAGCGGTGAGTGAGATCCAATGGGTATTGTCGGGTTACATCCGATTGAAGAATCAATCCCTTTGTTCACTCACGCTCTCACAACTCACGCCAGCTACACAAAGAATCGTCCATCACACCAAAGCCTCACTCAATGAAATCACAAAACAAACTGACATCACCGCTGTAAGACAGGAAACCTGAGGTATCAACAGCTCCAGCCTCATTTCCCAGACACGTCATATGGAGATCCATGCTTCCTTGCCAGCTGAACGGAACACGCAACCGTTGTACTGCATTGGGTCTGCCCCCCTGCCCTCCTCGGAAACCAGTGGGGGTCGGACTTCTGCCTGGAGCTTGCCTGGTTCCGACTTGCATGCAGGCACCACCACTTGAATCTAGACCTGCATGAGAAAAAGGACGCTAGAGAGAGCGCCAAAAGCAGAAATATCACCTCGATATATCCGGAAGGAGAGTTTGAGTCATTGGCCATTCAAGCTGAAGAGTCTGAGCGGAATGAATCACGATCGGCAGATGCAGGAAGCTACATCTCATGCGATGGCTTTCTCATGTACTCTTTCCGCCCTTGGACGAACATGTAGTATAAGGTCATATCGGGTCAAAAGTTCCGACTCGCCCTTTCCTGAGCTAGAAAACATGTCATTGTCTTGTCAGTCTTGTTGATCAGATCGTAGTGGTTGCTAACACTTTCAGGCGAATGAGTAGCAAAGTATTGGGCAAATCACAAAACAGACAGAAACCAAAGCAAGCGTTTGAAATCAATATATTCTCATTGACAAACCGGAGTCATGAAGGCATCGTATACCAATGAAGCGAATCCTACTTGCTAGGAACCTCTAAAAACAACCAAACCCGCCTGCCAAAGTTGACGATAATCAAATCCACATGTAACAGAAAAAATCATGTCTCGCAAGCTCTCAACACCTCCTTGATGCTCTCGGCCGACTTCTTGAGCATCGCCTGTTCCTTCTCATCAAGCAACAGTGGCACATCCTGGTGGGCACCTGCCCTGTTCAACTTGCAAGGCATGCTCAACGCTACATCATCAACTCCAGCATATTTGCCCACCCGCGAGACCGTCACCAAGGCATCGCCATCCGTGATGATTGGCTCCAGGATACTAACGAGCACCGAGGCAACACCATAGTTGGTCTTGCCCTTGCGCTGAATAATCTCATACGCCGCGTCCTTTGTCCTCTGGGCGCAACCATCCATGAGCTCCTGGTCATATGGAATTCCCTTCTGCGCCGCATAGTCCTTCAACCTCATACCCGCAATCGAAGCAAGAGACCAAACCGGCAGTTGGCTGTCACCATGCTCGCCGATAATCACGGCGTGCACATTCCGTGGGTTTACGCCAAATTGCTTACCCAACTCGTGTCTGAATCGCGTGGTGTCCATTGCCGTGCCGGAGCCAATCACTCTCTCTACTGGGAAACCTGACAGCTTGAGAGCGGCATGTGTGAGAACGTCGACGGGATTGGTAGCAATCACCAAGATGGTATCTGGCGCAGCAGCGGCGATCTGGGGGATGATGGTCTTGAACAACCCGTAGTTGGTCTTGACAAGGTCCATTCTGGTTTGGCCTGGCTTTTGGTTGACACCGGCCGTGACGATGACGGCCGTTGCACCCGCGCAGTCGTCATAGGAATCACCCACGCGAACGCGGGCTTGGGCGAAGTGGGCGGCGTGGCTCATGTCTATCGCCTCACCCTGAGCGCGGTTCTTGTCGATGTCGATGAGAACGATCTCGGCGGCAAGCCCCGAAAGGAGGAGGGCATAGGCGGTTGTTACACCTACTGAGCCAGCACCGACAATAACGATCTTGATGGACTGTTTCTCCAAAGTCAGTGGATGCAACTCACCACCAGCTGATATGGAAGAGACTCACTCTAACGTTGGCTGCACTGGAGGCAGGCATTTTGGCGGTGTTGTGGGTTAACGTTCTAGGTGCTGTCTAGTAATTGCTGCTGACCTCAGGAATGTGCCGAGGAGGGAAGGGTGTTTGGTGATGAAGCTGGGGGGTGGTCGTGAATAAAGTTGGAAGCGAAAGAGGGGTTGTGGTTGTAGGCTGCGAATGCCAAGACTTGATGCTTCCGTCTGGACAGTGACTGATGATTCCAAGGGATCTCGATGATGGTGAATATGTTGGTGATGCTCTAAAAGCTAAGAGAGATTTCAGGTTGTTTAAAAGGTAAACAGGAAAGTTGGGTACCGATAGCTTGGTCCCTGCAGTGAGCTGAGGTTGTGGGAGAGTGGATTGCGTGGAGTGGTGAGGGAGGAATCATGGCCTGATCCTTTGTTTGCGTTCATGCTTGGAAGCGGCCAGTGCGTGGGGTGAGCTGAGCCCCGGGCTCCTTCCAACGACTGGCACTCATCCACTGTGACACGACAGATTATCGGAGCATTCCCATTCGTTCCTGCCAACATGTGCATTTGAGAACTGGAGGCGAGGGCAGTTAAGATGCGCGAATAGATGCCCGAGAAGGAATCACATAGAGAGGGCCGAAACAATGAACATGCCAAGGCGGGGTTAGGGTTGTGTACCTCACTGGCGACGACGACAAGGTTGGTGATACCTGCAGTCATCACGTCATGTTCAAATACAAGCAACGAGAGAAAACCGCCTGGGCAACTGTTTAAGTAATGGGTAAGATGCTTCCAGCGATTAGTCACTTGCTGATGCGCGTTGCTAGTTGCTTGTATGGATGTCGACAGTCAGGCTATCAACATATTGAGACGCTTCGTAGCTAGGTACTTTAGATCCTAGAGACGAGATTCTCAGTTCAGCTGGCAAGCCATTTGGGCTAAGAGTATTGATATCCGGATCCTTGTCTTGCCACACAAGAGGGTCCCAGTCCCGGTGTGCATGCCATATAATCGCTGCAAGGAGCAATGGACGTCACGGTATCATTCCGATCATTTCCACTTGATTGTCTACAATAGGTATCCAACTGAGTTACCTGCTATCTATCTACAATATCCAAAATAATCAAAATAATACATCATGCTTACCCCATCTACGCTATCCAAAACCAAACCCTCTGTATCCAGTTCTTCGGCACTGGCTTCACGTCGGCCTCGCACCACTCATCCATCTCTTTCTTCCCCGTCACTACATCAATGTCGGCTAATGGCTTCGCCAGCGGTGCCCTGTACACCAGCTTGTGTCCCACATACAACAGCAAAAACGCCGGGATGGTGATGTATGCCGCCAAGAAGTTCTTGTAGTCGAACCCCCCATCAGCCGCCTTAATCGCGAACACCTGGAAGCCGTTGGTCAGGGTAAGGAGCGAGACAATAAATAGCACAAACCACGAAAGGTATGGCTGCCCGATGGTTTTGAATGGTAAGGTGTCAAGAAGCCCTTGAAACTTCAGAGCCGAGCGGAATCGAAGATAGGTGATGAGAACCACGATCCAGGCGATGAAACCTGAAATGGTCGAAATGTTCATGAACCAGTTGAAAACAGTGGCACCATTTTCAGACACATTGAGGTAAGCCAGGAGGCCGAGCGACCACGTTCCCAGGACAGCCGCATAAGGAACGCCACGGCGAGTTGTTCTGGTAAAGAAATGCGGTGCTTGACCGGTTGCTGCGAGCGAGTACAGGATGCGCGAGCCAGAATAGAGGAATGCATTGCCGGCGGACCATGCAGAGGTGAGAATGGCAGCGTTGATGACGTGATTCAGACCCCCAATACCCGCTTCCTGGATACCGATGACCCAAGGCGAAGCGTTGGCGTTAGATTCTGGCGACAAAAGTTGGGGGTGGTCGGATCGAACGAGGCAGCCGAGAATCAAACTGCTGACGCCGTAAAAAAGGGCCAGACGGTACAGGAAGCGACGAGCAGCCTTGGGAATGTTTCGTCGAGGAGCAACAGTCTCACCAGCCGCAAGACCGATGAGCTCAGGGGAGGTGATGAAACTGAATCCAGCCCTGACGAATGCAGTCCAGTAGGCCAAGAAGTTGCCCCAGCTACCCGTTGCGACGTAGGGCTTGATCGCACCCGGGTCATTCCAGGTTCCAAACCCAATTGCTCCCTTATCTGGCGCTCCGCCGGCCATGATGACGATTCCAACGATGATCAGACCCAAGATGGTGATCAGCTTAATACTGGCGAACCAAAACTCGGCTTCACCAAAGACCTCGACTGCGATAATGTTGAGAGCCAGACACACAATCAAAATGATGGTGATCCAAACAGCTGGGTGTACTGGGGTGTTCCAATAATCCAACAGAATAGCGCCTGCTGAGGCTTCTGCAGCCACCAAGATCGCATAGGCATACCAGTAATTCCAGCCGGCCGCGAAAGCCAAGCTACCGTCGACATATCGGTTCGTAAAGTAAGGCAGCGTGATGCCTCTCATCGGGAGATAGGTGGTCATCTCAGCAATGGCGTTCATCACGCACCAAACAACAAACATTTGCGACAAGTAGCCAAGCCATAATGGCAGTGGACCAACTATTGCGAGGATTCCTCCAGAGCCAACAAAGAGTCCCGTACCGATGCTGCCGTCCGTGTGAGCTGCATGAACTGATCAAGAGAGGGACCTAGCCAGAACTTACGCGCCACCGAGAGCCAAGAACTGAATATGTCTGCTTTTCAACCCACGCTGGAGCTGCGAGTCCTTGTCAAGCGAGACGAGACCGTCGAGCAGCTCGGGGCCACCCCCACTTTCGACCGACCCCTCGTGTTCCGACTTCATCTTGAGGTCAAGTTATTGCGCAGACTGAGAGTGGTAAGGCGAATGATGATAGGCTTGTTCTCTTTTTGGCAAGAGGATGACCATAGAGAAGGCTTAGATAGGCGTAGATAAGGTTGGGATTGAAGCCGTTGCCGGCCGGAGCAGACCCGAGGGGCTGGATTACGAAGAGTAGATGGTGGGTGGAAGACGACCAAATGGTTTCAGATGTCAAAAACATGCCATCACCACGCGAGCGCAGTTAGGAACAGAGCAGGTAACTTGCGTAGTGCCAGCGAGTGCCTTAAGTCAGACTGGCGTGGACGAGGGACGTCACCGGCGGGTGGATGAGTGCCGGCGCTAGGTCCGGGGAAGCGGATGAGGAGGGGTGAGAGCGAGAAATTCGATGAGGATATTGCAGCCATGGCAAGGATGTCCAGCCGTTGCACTGCGTGTCTCTGTTCGGAACGATTGGCCATGTTGCTGACACTTGATCTGACCTTCCTATTTGGAAAGCTCCTCGGCTTGATAACGGTGGGATTGGACGCTAGAACCGTGTAAATGCCGATCTGGTGTTCCTTTGGACATCCTGTGCCCCACCACATGTCGTGCAACGTCAGCACTGTTACCTTCCGACCTTCTTGTGCTGTCTTTTCACCGAGGATACCCGTTGCCAGGCGGTCGGTAAGAGAATAGGTATCGCGTTTGGACTTTGTCGATGGGGTTCAAGATCCAGCCAGACGCTGGTGGTGCAAGGGACGAGAAAGCCCCACACCGTGGTACGCTAGAGCATGTGTCGCGTGTGTGGCGTTCCGCCATCAACGATGATGGCTCTCCAACTCCAAATTGAAGCACATGCTTACCGCAGTATGGGCACCAATGTGAGACAGCATCGCGTTCGAGTCGGGCCGCTTTTTGACAGTCGGTAAAGAGAAGAGGTTAGAGAGAAGGGTTGAAGTTTGTCTTTAAAAGCTGCTGTTTGAACGGAACATGCAAGCGAGCTCATAGCGCCCATGCATGTGACGTCACATCTTCAATGGCCAACAATTCGATGCCCTCTGAGGCTGAGGTTCTTGATATGTTTGTAAATTTGCACATTGCTCTGTGCGACTGTATGGATGCTTGTATCGATGTGATTGAAAGTATTCCTTCTTTTTATTCTAGCGATTTGAGACCCTAGAGTGATGGTCAAACATACGCAGCACAGGATGGCTGATCCCTCCACGACTGACAACAAACGGCAGGTCGCTCTTCCCCGCCAAGTCAGACCCTTGCAACCTCCAATTAATTTTGCGGACCACCACATCCTCATGGACAGAAGGAGTTTTTCCATATCTTCGCGCAGCCATGTCCCAACCTCCCTTCACTCCGAGACGACAGCTTGGCACTTGATCTCAACATTGAGCCTCTCGTTGGGCAGCGCGGCCACCTGAACACAGGTCCGAGCTGGCGCCTTGGTGCGGTCCGGCCAAACTTTGTTCCATTCGGCGTTCATGGCGGCATAATCGCTTCGAATATCCGTCAAAAAGACCGTCGCGTCGACAATGCTTTCAAGCCCGCATTTCCCGTCCGTCGCACCGCGAATGATGGTTTCGATATTCCTCAAAACAGCTGCCGTTTGTGCCCCGCAGTCCAGCACGTGTGTTCCATCAGCCCGAGTCTCGCAACCTTCGTAGGTGCCGTCTCCGCGTCGACTCGAGGTACCCGATACGAATATCGTCCGCGCAGTGCTGGGAATGGTGCGGGCATGGGGATAGTTGGCAAGCCCTTGCGCTCCAGTCGCTGGTAGCAGGTAGCCTGTTCCGTTTGTTGATGTCATTTTGGATCGTAGTTCTTGTCGTTAAATCGCTGCGGTAAAGATCCTGCTGGTAATTGTCGACGGATGTTGTTATACAAAGGCCAAGAACTCCTCCGGTCCCTCATTGAAGTCCCGATCGATAGATAGGCGCCAAGTGCCGGATCCCGTCCAAGGGGTCTGGCCCGCCTTCCGTCTTCCGACCCGCGTTTTGCCGACACTACTGCTATTGTACATCACCGGTCCGAATCTTGTCTCGGGCGATGCAGACACTGATCGGAGCGCAAGATTCTCCATCTCATCATAATAACCCTTGCACCTTTTGTCTTTGCCTTTGTTGTGTGGAGTGTGAATCAGCCTGGTAATGCTCCATGCTATGGCGTCGTTAGCAATGTCGTCCTCGGCCCCCAGCGACCGTGTGGATGACCTGTGGACCTGCGATACGCTTGATAAGGCAACCGCATTCATCAAGTCTCACAATGGCCAAATTTCACTGCGCAACTTTGTTGGAGGTCAATACCGTTCTCCTCGCAACTCTTCGGCAGAATCCTCGCAATGCATCAACTCCTTTGAGCCAAAGACTGGCCGCCTGATCTGCACACTTCCATGCACCCAACCTGATGCCGTCGAAGACGCCATCAGAAGTGCCAGGTCAGCTTTTCCAACCTGGAGCAAAACAACTCGTGCAGAGCGATCAGCCATCCTTCGTAGGGTGAGCGAATTGCTTCAGGAGCATAGAGAACTCTTTGCGATTTGGGAGAGCATCGACCAGGGCAAAACACTGGAGAGAGCTAGGATAGAGGTTGACCGAGCCATCTCCAACTTCTCGTATGGCATCACCAAGAGCTATGCAGTTTCACCTTTCTCGTTGCTGACAAGCACGGCAGGTATTTCTCGACTTTTATCCTTCATGAACAGACAGCTGCGCGCATGGTGGATGGGGTCGCCCTGACATATGAGCATCGTTCCCCAGCAGGGGTTTTTGCGTTGATTTCACCCTGGAATATGCCGTTGTATTTGCTCACCTGGAAGATTGCACCATGTCTTGCCTTTGGGTGTACAGCTGTTGCAAAGCCAAGCGAGGTGACGAGCATGACAGCCTTTTGTAGGTTCACTGCTCAAAATTCGTACTGTACCCTGCTAAAACCAAGTTCTCTCAGTGTTGGGTGAGATATTCCAGAAGGCAGGAGTTCCTCCTGGGGTTATCAACATCATCCTTGGCGACGGAGTAACCACCGGAGCAGCATTGGTCGCTTCAACTCTCATCAACGGCGTATCTTTCACTGGAGGAACACAGACAGGAATCGCTATCCGCCGTCTCACGGCACACCAGATAGGAAAGCATCTTTCCCTCGAACTGGGTGGCAAGAATCCGACCTTGGTCTTTGCAGACTCGATGGAATCTTCAGTCCGGGAACGAACGATACGCGTTGCCGCAATGGCAGCCTTTGAGAATCAAGGCGAAATATGCCTCTGTGGCTCCCGAGTCTATGTGGAAAAGTCTGTTTACCAAGACTTCGTTCGCGAGTTCACGTCATATGTCAAAGCGAAGTACATCATGGGGCAGACAGTCGGTGCCGTTGCTAGCTTGCAGCATTATGACAAGATCAGGCGATACCTCGAACTAGCAGTGGAGCAAAAGGCAACCTTCCATCTTGGAAGTGCGCCGCCAGCTCTGGCTCAGAAAGAAGCACAAGGATACTGGGTTGAACCGACTATTCTGACGGATGTCGCGAAGGACTCGGCGGTCCAGATTGATGAGATATTCGGCCCAGTGGTGACCATCACGCCTTTTGAGACCGAAGAGGAGGCGGTACAGCTTGCTAATGACAGCGAATATGGACTGGCAGCCATTCTTTTGACTACAAACGGAGCAAGAATGAGACGTGTGGGCGAGCAGCTCGAAGCTGGTCTGGTCTGGATCAACTGTTGGCTTGTTCGGGAGCTCGGGACACCCTTTGGCGGGATGAAGAACAGTGGCACAGGAAGAGAAGGCGGGGAGCATTCCCGGGACGTGTTTACCGTTGTCCGGACACTCCATTTGCCTGCCTTTTAACACCCCATCAACATCGTGTCTATGTGGCACGTGGCGTCCACGATGATAGCTGAAGGGAGCGGCTGGAACTTGGGCCCTCCAGAATTGTCAGCTGGATGCTGAGCGACTATTGATAGGACAAAGCGGTCTTCCTCATCTACAGCCCACGGCTCACCGGTTCCTTGCAACAGAGCTCGCCGGCATTAGCGCTGGTCGGCTTGTTGCGGGTATCTGTCCCGGCGCCGGGCACGGGACGGAAATAGTTGGGGTTTGACCAATCAGCGGGCTGCATTTACATCCGTTCCGCGATCCGCCTTCCGTCATCCGAGTTTCGACCACCACAAACCAAACAATGCATGCTGTACCTCGTACTCCATCGTATGTAGACGTGATTGGGTTGGTGGTGGAACATGACATCACGTTGATATACTAGTGCAGCAGGTTTCATCAATTGATCATTGTCCACATCGATATATCTTCACGGCTTCCCATTTTGCGTCTGCTTCGTCTTTGTACAACAATTCGTTGAAGTTTGACCTTGAATCAGAAAGACACACTTGCATACGGCACTCACGTCGAAGACACCAAATCGTCACAATGGCACCACCAATCCAAGACTGCACCTGCTGCTCAGGTTCTTCCCCGTCCTCCATGTCGATGTTCTCCTCGCCAGAGACACCAGATACCCCCAACACACCAACAGTCTACCCAGCGTCGAAACTCTTCAGGATAGACATGCACACCCACATCATGCCCCCGTCACTACCAGACTTATCCTCCCTCACCCCGCCCTCCGACGAACCATATCAATGGCCTTCGTTCCGCCCAGTCTCGACACCAGATGCCCAACCAGGGGAGATAGACATGTTCGTCGGCCCTAAATTCTTCCGCCGGGTCCAGGCCAACTGCTACGATCCCGTGATCCGCATTCAAGAAATGGACGCGGTGGGGGTGGACGTCCAAGTTCTGAGCACTGTCCCAGTGCTCTTCTGCTACGACGCTCCACTGAAACCAGCAGTTGTGCTGGCGAGGGCGTTGAATGATGATATCTCTCGGATTTGCGAGGAGTTTCCTGAACGATTCGTCGGGTTGGGAACGGTCCCGTTACAGGACACTAAAGCAGCGATCGAGGAGCTGAGACGGCTGTCGAAGCTACCCGGGATGAAGGGGATACAAATCGGGACGTCTGTCACGGATAGTATGATGCTGGATGACGAGCGGCTGGAGGGATTCTGGGCGGAGTGTGAGAGGCTGGATGTGCCTGTCTTTGTGCACCCGCTGGGGTACTCGCTGCCGAAGGAGAACACTGCCAGATGGGGGAAGTACTGGGGGAGCTGGTTGGTGGGCATGCCTTCTGAGACTGCGCTGGCGATGCTGGTGGTTACTTGCTCGGGCTTGCTGGGGAGGTATCCGAGGCTGCGGGTATGTTTTGCTCACGCGGGCGGTGCTTTCCCGGCGTTGATGGGGAGGGTGCAGAAGGGATATGCTTGTAGGCCAGATCTGGTTGCTATGGACTCACCAGGGGTGTCACCTGGGGATCATTTCAAGGGTAAAGGAGGAGATGGAGATGGCGGGATTTATCTTGATTCCCTGACACATGATCCAGACTTGTTGGGCTTCATACTTGCGAAACTGGGGCCAGGTGGTAAAGGGAGGGTGTTGTTGGGGAGTGATTATCCTTTCCCGCTGGGCGAGGTGCCGATGGCGGGAAAAATGATTATTCAGGACGAGAGTGTGGATCAGTTCTTGAGGTGGGAGGAGAAGGCGTGGATTATGGGGAAGAATGCCATCAGGTTCCTGAGACTGGGCGAGGAGTTCATGAACCGGTTTGAGAAGAGACTGCAGGATGCTGGTAACGAGCTTGAGGGAGAAGTGGAGAGTCAAAGACACGGGTGGAAGTCATGGGGCCATAAGACTACTCAAGGGCTCCCAATCCGGCCCCAGCATATCACAAAGACTACACACCACTGCAACAGGGAGGGCAGACCAGTGATCATTAGGGACCAAGATTGGGAGTTGTCATCTTTTAGTAGTGGGAGTTTGTAAGGGGTGATGGTTTGTCGAGATGAGACAACATGACTTTCTATCACGAGAAGATGCTCTATGAAATGTTGTAAAATACCTAGATACTTAGGGAAGGGGGCGATGAAGGACCAGATCAGCAAGGTATATTCGGAAATACAATTAATGATGGTAGGTAGAACCAAACAAAAGGAAAACATCGATGAAAGGCGGTTCCTCATACTATGAAAGAGGACGGAAGTATCAAGATGCTTGTGCTTCTCCGTCGAAGCTAGCAGTGGTCACCGTTGACGAGTTCAGTTCGACATCCGCCGGCGCGCTCCTATTTCGCCTCCTCAACACTTCCATTCCCTTTAGCCTGTCGAGTCTTACCCCCACTGCGTTGCCTACTTCGGTCTTGTGTATGCGAAACTTTGAAAGAATCTCCGTTTGCTGCAACCTTTCAGTATTCTCCTTCATTGCCTTATTCATCATCGTCCTCTCTGTCCAAAGTCCCCACAGTACGAGAACAGCAAGTGTAACAGGTCCGGCCACACTCCAGAACACCCAGAACTGGGCAGTCACTTGCAGTTTATCGTCGTCGGAGATTTTCGTGAAAGGTGCCATAACTGTCTGAAGGAGTCCCGAGTATTCAGCTGCTTCTGTCGAGATAAACAGAGGATCTGAGCGCTTACTGCAATAGCCGTGGCTGGTAAAAAGACCATAGTCAAAAGAGCGATGCTTTTCATGGCAGACGAATCACGTTTCGTCTCTCGAGCAATCTCTTGCTGCATGAGATTATACAACTGTTGTCAAAGGTCAACACTCAACGTTAGCATTCAAACACGATACCTAGGTATGTAAGGTAATAGCTCTTGACGTACCACCTGTAAGTACATGTGCACATCTTGTCTCAGCTTCTCTTGTTGGTGGAATAAACTGATGGTGCGGAGAGATGCTAGTTCCACAAATCGCCTACTTCGACAGCCGTCATAAACATCTGCCTTCTGCGAGGTTGTGTTGATGCCGGCCTTGCGACAATGGTCCTCAGTCTTACCGATTGCTGAATATAGGGAACTGCGAAACTCGCGGATCGCTTTGAATGCCCCATTTCCCAAGTACATGTATTGCATGACAATCAACCGATGTAAGCCAGCGTAGGTTTTGCTTTTGTCCTGGTGACCATCGGCCTGCTTCTCATCATCATCATCCCGGGACAGGGTGCGCTCATGCGCATACAAGGATTGATCAATAACCTCAATATTTCGCTTCATGTGCCAAAGATCCCCTGCTATTACATTTACTTGGCTCTTTAGATCGTTCAAAGCCCAGTCGTAAACTAGCAAAGGCAGAAGCAAAGGATCCCCCACATGCTTCTTGCAGTTATGAATTCTTGCAAGAATAGAATCGTAAGTATCTGGATGGTTGTCTCCGGTGAAAAACCCTTGTGTCAAGCGAAGCTGTGGATTGTAGCTCAGCGCAGTGGAGATCCAGCATTGGGGCGAAGATCCCCAGTTGAGAGTAAGACCCACTGAGGTGTTCTCTTATTAGCACATGTACCTTTGTAAAGACCAACTATTCGAGATGTATATACTCACCTACTGGCGATGCACCGGATCCTGGAGGATCAACGGTACAAGAGAGAGTTGTTGTTCTGCATTCGGCGACATCCCCAGCATAGGATTCGGGAAGTCGCAATGCTAGGTTCATTTCTTGCCACCGCTCTTTTGAGAAAGGCAAATTCCAGTTCGATTCAGCATCCCAGATGCTGTGAACGAGTCGCAATATCCCGGTGGGTGGAGTCTCATGATCACGGATATGTTCAGCCAAGCCCCATGGTTCTTCTCGCCTTAACCATTGCCCAAACTCATCCGAGTCCGTGTTCAAAACCTCTTCCTTTGTTATTGTAGGGGCCGACTAGACATAAATGAACAAGTCAGAGGGGGTATTTCAAAGGACATTGTTGCGATTAACGTACCTACTTCGAACGAAATAATCTCTAAGCATCTGACTTGCCTCGCTTCGGGTGAGAAGTCCAGCCAGTCAAGATAGGAAACTCCAAACACATCCATCTTATAAGGGCACTAATTGAACTTGACGAGCAATTCGGTGGTTGCAAAGAGATCAACGATTGAGGTTCAAGGCAAGGTCGCTGTATCGACGAAAATGCTTGTGGCCTGAAAATGATCTTGCAGGTTGGCTCCCGCCCCTTCCACCACCCGCCCCTTATGCAGTGTGATTTCCTAGCTGCCCGACACTGCAGCCCAAAGACTTCAGCCGTCCAACTATGGCTTGCCAACGCTTTGCTGCATAACACTGTGCCCAACTGCTGACGGGTGGCGCTTGGAACTGAAGCATGTACAAACCTTGGACACATTCTGGGCCAAAAGGTTGCTCCATTGTTCCCTATCTTGAGCTTTACTAGAAACCATGTTGACATCTTGCCAAGTCCATTTACCTCAATGGTAGAGGTCTCGTTTCAGTGGTGGCGTTCTCTTCCGAGGTTCGGAACATCTTCGAAACAGCCATCCAGTTCTTGGCCCTGCCCGAAGCCCCGCTCTTGCCACTCTCCACACCGGATCCTGATTCGACCTCTCGTATCGTCCTCCGAGACAGCATGGCGGGGCCACGAATATCTTCCACTAGTGAACTGAGACGTGCGTACCCCAGTTATCGGAGGACCACTGTCGAGTAAGGATGCCCGTTGCAAAACCGATATCTCAACCACCAGCTGCCTATACATCAAATTTCGGTTAGGGTCACATTTATCATTGAACATAAACCAAGGCTAAAATACCTACCCGGTCGCAATAATGTCCAACCAAGCAATTCTCTTCACCAATGGCCAGATTTTCCTCTCCGGAGTAAATCCCGGCACCAACGCCGGCCTCACCCGGCCTCCCACGTTTGCTGACTGCATGCTCGTCCGGGGAGACAAGATTGAACATGTCGGCTCATCCTCAGATGACCCAATCACGACGGCCCTTGCCTCCGGCTCAGTGGCCACTCATGACCTCCAAGGCAAAACCATTCTCCCTGGGTTCGTCGATGGCCATCTTCACCTCATGCTCCTCGGTCAAGCTCTCCACAAGCTTGACTTGGTGAGATGCAAAGATCTCGAAGAGATCCGCTCCACCATCAGAGCATACGCCGCTGCCAACCCAGACCTTCCCCGCATTCTCTGCAGAGGATACATGCACATACAGCTCCCCAACGGAGCCACAGCCGTTGACCTGGATGACTTGGACGAGCTCAACCGCCCCATTCTCATCGATTCCAAAGACCTCCACTCAACATGGTGCAACACAGCCGGTATCAAAGAACTCGGCGCAGAGCAATGGGCTGACGTCCCCGGCGGCGTTATTGAAAGAGACGCCAACGGTAAGCTAACCGGCATCTTCTCCGAAGCAGCCAACATTACCTATGTCTGGCCCTACCTCGCCAGCGTAGCCTCCATGGAAGAGCGCACAGCCGCCATCCGCTCTGCCGTAACCGCTTATCACGAAGCCGGCTACACTGGCATGATCGACATGGCCATGGACGAAGGTGCCTGGGATGCCATCCAAGACCTCATCGCATCCGACGGCTCCATCCCCATCCGCTTCGCCGCCTACTGGCTCGTGAAACCCCTCCCAACCGAAGCTGAAACTGTCGCCCAAGTTGACCGTGCCATCGAGCTTGCCTCTCAGTTCAACGCCACCACCACCCCTGACTGCCGCATCGTCGGCATCAAAGTCATCTGCGACGGCATCATCGACGCCTGCACCGCCGGTCTCTCCCAGCCCTACGAGCATAACGAGCACTTCGAAGTCCCCCTCTGGACCCACGCCCAGCTCGAGCCAGTCGTCAAGCGCGCCAACTCCGCCGGCCTGCAGATCGCCCTCCATGCCATCGGCGACGCCACCATCAAAATGGTAGTCGACATTCTTGCTGCTCACGCCAACCCAGACAAGCGCCCAAGAGTAGAGCACATCGAGCTCGCCAGCTCCGAAGACGCCATCCGCTTGGGTCAACACCGCATTACAGCCTCTATCCAGCCCGTCCACGCAGACCCAGCCATCCTCAAAGCCTGGCCCAAACTCCTAGGCCAGCACCGCTGCGGCAGAGCCTTTGCCTACCGTGAATTCGCCGACCACGGAGCCCCCCTCGCTCTCGGAAGCGATGCTCCAACCGCTCCTCACGCCCCCCTAGGAAACATATACGTGGCCACCACCCGCAAGTCATACCGCGAGCCGGAGCTCGAAACAGCAGTCAACCCTCACTTCGCCCTCGGACTCTGCGAGTCAGTCGCAGCAGCCACGGAAGGCGCTGCATACAGCTGCTTTGACGACCACAGGATAGGCTCCCTCAAAAAAGGCAACAAAGCCGACTTTGTTGTGGTGGATATGGAATGGGAAAACGAGAAGCTCATGCAGTCCAAGATCACCGAGACGTGGTACGACGGGAGGCAGGTCTTTTCGGCGTGAGATCCGAACACGTACCTAATTCGTGGATAGCTGCACCAAAACACGGGCTCGGATGGGGAACCGAGAGGCAAAAACTTTATCTTCGGATGACCGGCAGGGTTACCGAGAAGCGGGACGTGGCGATAGTATCATGCAGCTGGTATGACTGAAAACCCGGTAAAAGAAAGGCAGACCCCATAGAATCTTTATATTTTGACAAAAGCTTCGGACAGCATATCGTATATTGTTCGCAGCCCAATCATTCATAACGTACTTTATAAGTGAGTCGGTCATATAAGTGGGCCGGTCACTTTTGACCACCCTTCGAATACCATCCTCCATTGCAATACAACGAAACTATCAACCAACTATAATTACATCAGAAACAGCTGAATCAGACCCTTCTGCAACCTCCTGGCAAGTGCGGGCATTATGGCCAGGCTTACCGCACACACCACAGCACCGAACCTTCGTACGAGCCCCCCCTGCATTACTACTATCCGGCTGCGTTTCTTGCACTGCCTCCCCACCCACGGCCTTCTGGTCCAGTAGATCCTGTGCATCTTGCACAGTAAGTGATCCTCCAAGCTGCACACGTGTTCTTTTGGCTCTCCGGCGCTTGCTTAAGGCCTCGTTAGCCTTACGGAGTGAAGCGTTCTCTACACGAAGGAGAGCCACCTAGTGCATTATAGTTATTATACCTTTAGTAAGCTGGTCTACTGTAGCTAATATTAAAGTCGGGGAGCTATTTTAATAGTTAGTAATGCGAGTCTTGATGAGCGTTGACTGTAAGTTAGCTTCTCGGGGGTTTTGTAGTGTCTGGAATACCCAAGGTTATAGAATACCGGGCCGTAAGGTCGGAGGTATTAGCGTACGAAGCTTTATATCTAGCTTAGAAAGCACCCTTTCTAGATCGTACGGTATAAAGCTAGTACCTATAAAGCCACCCTGTATATTCTTCTCCGTTATAGAAGCGAAGAAGGCCTCGCGGAAGGTATAGAGGAACTCGAGCTTATTTACGTAGTTAATATATATGCGCATTAAGTCTTCGATCTAGCGGCCATACGCCTACTTTAATAGTCTAAAGCAGCCGATATCGAGTGGCTGAAGGAGGTGGGAGGAATGCGGAGGTATACAGAGCGTGATAATATTGTTTTGCTGGTAGTAGCGTTCGAATTCGGTCGAGTAGTGGCTTTTATGGCCGTCGAGGATTAATAACCGGTATTTGCCCTTTATATGGGGCGCTGTGTAATAGTCGAAGTGTTTAATCTAATCTAGGCCTACTGTATTAGTAATTTAGTTATTATCGGTAATTGCGATGCGCTAGGTAAACGGTAGGTTATACTCGGTATACTAGTTGGTAAGGTAGTATTGTGTAGCTAAGATAATAAAGGGAGGGATAGTCCAGCCGAGGGCATTAACTCCCTGGATTACCGTTACCTATTTGCGGTTGCTAAGCTAGGCTAGTTTTGCTTTACTAAGGCCGTCCGAGGTTGTAACTACTATACCCGCGAAGATAATACTTATTATAAACCCAGTTTTATCGAAGTTATAGATATCGTTATCTACGATACTATATTTGGCTTTAGTATTCCGTATAAGCGTAAACCACTCGCTAATAACCTTTGGATCTTCGCACTTGGCCCTCTGGTAGTCGTATTTACGCGTAAAACGCATACGGAGCTGTAGCTGGCGTTTGACGAAGTTGTGTGCCCAGAGCTTGCTAATAGGGGGCGCGTCGTGTACGCGTAGCAGTTGGTTGGCCATATCTTCCATACCACGCAATCTTGGTGGAAAAGCTCGCGTATATAGCTTAATAACGTATTGAATAATAGCATCCTCTTCGGGTTGAGTAAGCTTTTTCGATTTGGGCGTGGTATTGCGTCGTGCAGGCCGGCCGGCGCGTCGGTCACGGAGGGTTGAGAATGGTATATTATATAGCTTTGCTGCGGCTCGGAGGCTTAATTTCGGAGTGTTTTGAATAGCCTTAAGGGCTAAGGCTATCCTGGCTTCATTTAAAGTAGGAGGTATGTTGGGTTGTAGAGAAAGTTGATGTTGAGTGTAGGAGGACGCGTTGCGGTCGAAAAGTGACCGACCCACTTATATGACCGACTCGCTTATAAAGTACGTTAAGCGTAGTACTGTCGCGGCCAAATATTCATCGCGGTCTTCTGCCCACTCTCCAACGGTAACCCAGCATGCTTGGTGCGTGTGTCGCCAGTGCCATTAGGATGAAGATTAATCCAGAATAACGCATTTCCAGCGATGGGTCTGAACGCCAGCCCCCCATCTTCATGCTCCCTCCACAATGGCTTTTGTTGCCCCTGTTCCCCTTCCGGCGTTTGAGCAAGACTACCACGCCAGGGCTCCTCACCCTTTGGACTGGGTGCTATGATGCCTTTGGCAAAAGGAAAGTATGTTTCGCCACCAATGCAATTGTCTTCCAGGATGGCAAAGAAGCTTGCAATTCTATTCCACGTATTCCAGCTGCCATCATCGGCCCAGAGAGGGCTGCTGAACCAGTCGTGGTGAAGCTTGAATTGCTGTCCGGTGGTGTATCGAACCAGCTGTGGCTGACCCATCTCATCCCATCCATCGCGAAACATGGTGCCCAAGAAGTTTCTTGCTCGCTTTAAGACACATTGCACTGTGGCATCGTCCTCTGGTAAGCCAGCGGAGCTCGACGTTCGTTCGTTCGTGTTTTGTTGACGTCCACCCTTTGTCACCTTGGATGGAGCGAACTCGGGCTCGCCTGCCTTGAGTAGCGATGTGATCTCGGCTGGGGCGATGAGATTGTGGACATAAATGATTAACGGATCGAGGGAAACCAGCTCGGTGCGATACGAATGGGAGGTGTCGCAGACGAAGGGCATCTCCGTGTTGACGGGCTCAGACTTCGTGGTGTTCCCCAAGAATGAAAGACTTAGGGAAACACTGGTAACAGGAAGATCAGTGATGAAGGATGTAAGCTGTGGTGGAGCGATCCTTGTGAAATATGGGATCCCTAAACCGAGCAGGGCTGCTCCGGCAGAGATACCCGCCACTTTGGCCGCGGTGGTAGTCATGGTGAGTCGCTGAAACTGGCATCAAAGAACCGAGCACAAGTTACAAGTACGAGCTGGGAACTGGAGAATGCCGCACCCACACCTGATATTTTATTGTCCTCCAAGGAACGGCCGAATAGGCCACCTCCTCTTCATGCTACTGGTACACGTCCTGCTTGGAGCAGTCCCCTCCGCCACCATTTACTCAGATATTCAAACCAGATGCCGCCAAGTGCCGACTCTGCCACCTCCCCTCCCAAAATCGACAGTTGCATAACCTCGTGCAACAAAAGGACAAGCCAAGACGATCTCAAGGAGGGTCTGTCAAGAAGCTCACTGGCCGGGGAAGCAAAAGCCAAGGCGTCACAGTTTTGACCGATCTGTTTCTGAATGGTGGGTGGTAAAGGTTTTGCTTTTGATCCGACAAATGATGGCTCACGATCGGGTAATCTTCCGGCATCCAGTGCTCAGCGGTGGGAGGTAATGATACCCCAACATAACCCTCCTCTCAGGGAACCCGGTCTGGGTAGCAGTTCTGCCCGGTTATTTCGGTGGGAATTCACCTCAAAAGCCCATTGTGGTCGCCGTGATGTTACTCCACCAATCCGCATGACACCGGGCGTTCTTGGCTCGGAACCGCCAAACCCCATCCTTTTTCAAATCGGCGCCGGATGTCGGTAACGGCATAGGGAGGGGAAGGCATCATGAGGAGGAAGCGTTGGGCAACGGTGATACCTGTGGAAGGCTTAGGAAGCATTGTCCGGCGAAACGACACAAATGATGTATGAGTCGAATATTTGAAGAGGCGAATGTAATGCTGCAGGGCAACAGGAAGCCCGTCAAATTGATATAGAGACTGTCGAGCTTTGTTGTGGTCGCCAAGAAAGAGCAATGTAATGAAAGTAAAGGGATCACAATGAATCACTCTTGGCTACAGACACGATGGCCAATGCTTTGGGTCTTTTGCGATTGCTGGTAGTCCCTCCCTATCTCTTAATACCTAGATAAGCGTTCTTGACTTCGTTCCTTGGTTGGTCTGAGCTCCTCAGGATCCAGCCAGAGGAACTTGGAAGGAGCTCCTACAATCAGCAAGAGCCCCGAGTGAGCATCCGGATGGTTGTCTGGCAATCCTAGATCAATCTGGAACCTCGATATTCCAGCTAATATCTTTCAAGTCATGAGATATTCGTTATAATGAAAAAGACACTCTGTCATGCAATGTCTACCTTACTTCCTCGGGGCCGACATTAGTGCCCCCATATTGCTAGCAATAGCCCCCGTCCACGAGAATGTCCGTTCCTGTCACATAGGACGCCTCGTTCCCACTCAGAAACGCAACCGCACTAGCAATCTCATCTGTAGTACCTCCTCTTTGAAGCGGCGTCCCGGCAATAATCTGCTTGACCGTTTCCCCACGCGGCGACTCCAGCTCCTGCCTCACCATAGGCTCCATAGTAGTGAGAATAACACCCGGACCGACAATGTTGATCCTCGCGCCCTTCTCCGCCCACACCCTCGAGGCAGCCTGAACTCTCAGATAATTGGCAGCCTTCGACAACAAATACGTTGTGGCCGGGTCGTTCTTTTCAGCCAACTCCTTCAGCTCTGGCCTCTCCAGAATCATATCCCTCCCGCCCGTCGCAAAATGTGCTGCCAGATCTGATGAGGGCTGTACACCGAAGCGGGCCATACTCGCTATGCAAATCATGCTTCCTCCGGGAGCGATGTGGTCTCGAAAGGCGTCAATCGCGTTGACCGTGCCGAGCAAATCGACTTTGAGGATGCGGTCTGCCGGGGCCATGGCTGGTGACAGGCCAGCTGTGCGGACTATTGTTTCCAGGTTTACCACTTGCACAGCGGCAGAGGCAATCTTTAGAACGGATGAGTAGTCTAATACATCGATGCGACGGGTTTGAACCACGCGTCCATCGTTGCGAAGGGAGGTCGCCGCCGTGTCGAGGTTGGCCTTTGAGTAGTCGGACAGAAAGAGAGTTTTACGGGCCGAGGCAGGGCCAATACCACATGATTCTATAATAGTTACTACTTCTGCGAGGGAAAGCCTTATTGAACGATATGAAGTTGGTGTTGTAGGTCTGAGTGGATGTCTGGGTTAGGGTTGTATGTGTCTCGGGATGAAACGAGCAACTCAGCCCCATACGTTCACTTTTGAAGTGTTAAAAAAGTTGGGGCTGTAAACAAGCATGTTGCGCCTGGGTTTTCCGACTCAAAATGTCACGGGATGGCCATCCTGGCGTCCATTCGCTACACATGATATCAGGTGATGTTCACCATACCCGAAGATCTGGACTTTGGACTTGACTGAACCCTCTTAGTTGTCAGCGAATTCGAGACGACTTGGGGCTCATGGTGTTCGAGTCCCCCAAAGCCATGACCATTGTCACAGAGAAGCAGACAATACCGTTCTGGGTCTAACAGACGAACAAGAATCGTTGTCCACCCTCCTATGCCGAATCCGACGTGCCGCGTGCTCAAAATGCCACTATGTGGCCTTGGAATTTAAGGGTCTCCGCTTATCAGGAGATTTTTGCGACCTCACGTCTCCACTTTGGACATCACCGGACCTTGCGTCTTGGAAAAAGAAGGCAAGGCCATCAGGTTACAGTCGGCGTCCAACTGGATTTCGAACCCTCTTCTCCTGTTGAGGTGAGACACTTTTGCTAGCTATTCAGATCATGGGGAGAATACGAACACAGCTTTAAGCGCACTGTAAGGTCTCTCGCGACTAAGAGGTGCAGGCTGGTGAGGAGGCGTTGGCTTCATGGCAGGGGTCTGTGTCTGAAGATGACGTCAAGAATGCTGTGAGCACTCCAACGCAAAAGCGGGAAGGTATTCTGTGGTGAATTCTGATGCCGGGGAGACGGGGCATGTTCCCCAGAAAATCTAGGGTCCAGACTGGATCAGCGTGCCATCCTGGAAGCAGACGGCACCGGGATTTATTGGTGATCGGTTACGGCATTGCTGATGAGGGGCTTTTTTTCATCTCCCAGCTTAGGTTTCGCGCTCCCGTCTCGGTTCGCTGGAACTCTGGAGCTCTGATGATAAGGGCCCAATTAACAGTGACACCAGGATTCTCAGATGACGGTATTGATTATGGTTCCCCAGTCCCTTTCCGACACTGGGTTCACCTATTGAAACCTTGGGCCGCCCGTCGTGGAACCTCTACAGAGTGTGTCAATCGAAGCGCCCCTCCACTGACGCCGACTACCCCGCTTCAAAGCGCTGTAGCCTGTGACCGCCAGGCGGGGCAACCTGGAATCAAGGCTGCAATGTTTTGTATATTGACGAAGTTGGGGTAAAAAGGAAAAATGAAGAAGATAAAATTGAGCGAGCGATACTGCAGTTGGATTGGCCTTTGATGCCCAGTCAACAGTTATAACAGAATGGATTGTTGGAGGAGAGCCACGCGACTCGTGCCAGGAGCTCGGGTGTCCCGGCGAGACCAGGGCGGAAGGCAGCGCCGAGATTTCAACAGGTCCTTGAAGAGCTGAACGAGCATGGACCACATTGCCATCTACAAGCTGGAAATGAGGTGATGCTGAGGGATTTTGACCATAGATTGCCGTATGGCTGTCTATGTATGTACAGCGTCTATGAGGAATCCTTCGAGGCTTTGTTTCCTTTAGAAACCTTGCGATCTTGGTTTCATTGTCCACCCGCCCGTGGCGCCATTGATGACGCCCTTGCTTGTCTTTTTCGCAGTGACGAGGGGACCCTGTTCAGGGCCGCGCTAATTTCCGGGCGCAAGGCAGATGACGCGCGACACTACGTCATAGCCAAGCGAACCCCTCGAAAGAAGTGCAGCCATGCGAAATCAGCAGAACCTGCTGCGGCATCACTGCTGCATTCACTGGGCGTTTCCCATCCGCGTCCAGCAACGTGTTCGCCTGTTCTGTTACACTATTGAAGCGATTTTGACAGCTGTGGGCTTCTGTCTCTGATCACAGAGTGTCATCTACTGCCACCCTGGCATCCTGTTATCCTGCCATCTTGCCTTTCCCCCCCCCATCCGGAGCGATTTGGTACAGTACACCTGACAAATCGAACTTTTTCGCGGCGGACTCTGCCCAGGCAAGCGCGTACCAGTTAATGGTCGCCCGATGATGAAAACGATGATGAAAGCGGGTGCCTGAGTGAAGAAAGACATTAAGAAAGAGACTATGCCATCTATTGGTCGACGACCGCCCCGGTTACATCCCTCACCAAGCGCAGCAGCCCATCACTTTCTTGGTTCAGTCTCGTTGCAGCCACAGTGACCTCAGACCCTCCCATCCCCCCCCTCCTACCGATTGCATATTTCCTGGACGATCCCGCCCTCTTGTTCCAGACAACCGTCGTCTAGTTTTCATCTTCCCCCTATTAAAGCTTCCATCGCGCCGCAAGCTCCACTGGACGTCGGACCTTCCCGTCTTCCCTCATCTCGCCGTCACCTTTGCCGTCACCTTTGCCGTCACCGTCACCGTCACCGTCACCGTCACCGTCACCGTCACCGTCACCGTCACCACTGCCGCTTGCTTCTAGCCTACACCTCATCAATAGAAAAACAAGAGAATAGCGCCGCCATTCTGAAGCTGTTTAGCAATCTGCAACCGAGAAGTCGAAAGCGCGTGCATTTGGCCGTGGACACCGCCAATTTACCACCTTAGCGTCTTTTGAGAATAACCTTTGGGCGGGAAAGCCAAGATAGGGTGCCATCGCTGCCCCTCACTGACCGCCAAACGCACATCTCCACCAGAGATCGATACGAGGACGATCACCACCGGAAAAAAAAAAAAAGTAATTAGGAAAGGGAAAACATACACTCGCAACCATGTCGACAATACAGCAACTGAAGAACTTCATCCGCCATGGTATGTAGCTTGTCCTGGCCGCGGGGCTGTTTGTGCGCTGCCAGCATCGGGAACCAGGTGCTGCAGAGTACAGCGTGCAACTAGTGCCCTTCGTCCCAAAAAAGCAACTGGAAACTGATGTCACCGTCGTTGTCACAGGCAAGCAAGCTCGAGCCGCCAATGCTGACGACTCTGCCCGTACAAAACATGAGCACTCCCCTCCCCATTCGCAAGGCCACGCAAAACACAACATGGCGTCAGCGGTCTCGGAACCCGCCTATGGAGTTGGAGCTCCACGACACAGCCATGCTGATGCCTATTCGACTGCCGGAGATGCCCAAAATCGAGTCGCCCAGGCTGGCCACGCAGCCGCCCACCATGTTGAGCCTGCTCAGGGTGTGAACAAGACGAAGAAGAGGGTGCCCGATGAGAACATCGTCAAGCTCGTCGCCGAAGAGAATGCCAACAAGAATAAGCTTCCCAGGTATCAGGGTCTGGAGCGCTGGGAGCTCATCGAGAAAATGGGAGACGGCGCCTTCAGCAACGTCTACCGTGCTCGCGACCGGGAAGGACAGCATGGCGAGGTGGCCATCAAGGTCGTTCGCAAGTTCGAGATGAACAACATGCAGGTATGTGGAATAACCTGGTTCCCCCAGCCTTTTCCTCCGTCAAGCCCCCTTTCCCTCTATCCTTTCCCTTCGTTCCCTTTCGTTTTGGTTTTTTCCCCTGCCAAGCCCTCCTTACCAACATGCGGGATCCCTTTAGAGCAACAAGCATCTCCATCCGGACTTCAAGCCAAAGGCTCCCAAAGCAGCAGAGGTGCGAGAAATTTCTTTTCCTTTGTCCCGAGTGCTACGCCGTGTTCTGTCTTCGCAATTCTGTATTTGCAACATTGTTTTGCAGGCATATATGCTCGGTCTCTTGTCTTCGGTGGGCTGACTGGATGTTTAGCGGGCAAACATCCTCAAAGAGGTTCAAATCATGAAGCTCCTTGATCACCCCAATATTGTCAAGTTGATCGACTTTTCCGAGTCGCAACACTACTACTTCATCATCCTAGAGCTGGCTCCTGGTGGCGAGCTTTTCCACCAAATCGTTCGTCTAACCTACTTCAGCGAGGATCTTTCCCGCCACGTCATTGTTCAGGTGGCCAAGGCACTTGAGCACCTGCACGAAGAGAAGGGAATTGTTCATCGGTAGGTGTACTTTGCTGATCCAACGGTGCGCTCATGTTGTTAACTGTGGCGCAGCGACATCAAGCCGGAGAACATCTTGTTCAGCCCGATTCCCATGGTACCATCCAAGAATCCCAAGCCCAAGCAGCCGGGCGACGAGGACAAGGTGGATGAGGGAGAGTTCATCAAGGGTGTGGGTGCCGGAGGGATTGGGCAGATCAAAATCGCCGACTTTGGCCTGTCCAAGATTGTCTGGGACAATCAGACCATGACTCCATGTGGTACTGTGGGCTATACGGCTCCCGAAATTGTCAAGGATGAACGGTATTCCAAGTCTGTCGACATGTGGGCCCTCGGATGTGTGCTTTACACCATGCTGTGCGGGTTCCCGCCATTCTATGACGAAAGCATCGAGGTGCTTACCGAGAAGGTCGCCAAGGGACAGTACACTTTCCTGTCGCCCTGGTGGGACGACATCAGCAAATCGGCCCAGGACTTGATCTCGCATCTGCTCTGTGTCGATCCCGAGCAGAGATACACCATCAGAGAGTTTTTGGCTCATCCATGGATCGGCGAATCCGGCCCCACCCCGCGCGAGGAGAAGAAGGCCTTGTCGTCCGATGGCGTCTTGAGGGCATTTGATGCCACAAAGCTTGTGGACGGCGACAAGCGTTACGACTTCCGCTCTCCAGCTGCCGTCAACCTGCGTGAGGTATTCGACGTGGGTTACGCGGTTCACAGACAGGAAGAGGAAGGCAAAAGACGGAAACAGATTGGTGCTAGGGCTGGTGTTGATCGCCTTGCCGAGTTGGACGAGGACGCTGAAATGGAGGAGGCCCCTGGAAACTCGACGCAACAAATCGAACAAAGCATGCGCAACACCCAAATTAGAGATCAAGAGCAGCGCGGCCGCGACCGATCGCGGAAACCACATCCTCCTCCTGCGGCAGCCGAGCAAAAGGGCTATGGCCAGCATTCGGCTACTGTTGCCGCCGCCGCGAGACAACAAGTTCGCGAACGCCAGAGGCAAAAGGGCGTTTTCGAATTGAACCTTGACGGTGCTACATTGTTGGGACGCCGCGGAGCAAAGCCTGCGACTCGGGTGGCGTAGAGAGCGCCTGAGCATGAGGGTGACCGCGACGAGGACAAACTGCAGACTGGCGATGGCAGCACTAGCCCGTCTGCAAGGCCAGAGGAGCTTCCGACTCCTCTTATTGAGGTGCCACCGGAGATTGAACTCACAGCCGATGACCTCAAACCCTTGTCTCTGGGCAGCCCTGCCGAGGGCGACGTAAGGGACGGCGGCCAAGTAAATTTGAGGGAGTAACATGGTTTTTGGAGTTATGTGTTGGTTGGGCAGGAAATGGTGCATTTCGGGGGAAAGCGTGTGAAGGGTAGACACTAGGAGGACAAGGGCTTCAGGTACAGCCCGGGTGCTCTCTCCTCTGCATCATCTTATTTTTCTTTTCTTGAGGCAATGCATTGCGGTTTAGGGTGTTGTTAATGTAAGGTATATGAGATATCATGGGCGGTGTTAGCGGCAATCGAACTTACTGTCAATACTAAACATTTTCTGTTTACTGAATGGACACTTTCACTTGTGTACCTGAGTATCTATGCCCACATGGCCTCTTTCACGGTCAGGGACCGGAAGTTTCTTGGGGTGTGACAACCCTAGATATCATGTCTCGGGCAGCCCTATCAAGAGCCAAGGGCCTTGCCCCGAAACTTGTCTTGCTTGATCTCGAGTCGGTGAGTGCAGGGACTTGGTTACCGTATCCTACCCCTACAGTTGTGCGGGTCCACATTCCATCATGTTCTATTCGTCATCGCTGGACCGCAAGTGTTTGTATATACCGGCATTCATGCCATGAAGTAGGTAGTATTGAATCAAATAAGTCCCAGTGCATTTCTGGACGTGAAAGATTTGAATAACCCTGAAATGCCTTCTCTGACATTTGAACCAGGAACACACGAAGGTCGCTTCCGCAGGATTCCACACACTCGGTGTTGATAATGTACCTGATGATAGGTGGATGTTCTTAGTCTTATATATGTTTGCCGTTGACCATCTCCTCGTGTTTTGCCTTTCAATCAGCATCACCTAGATCTGCGTGACCTTCCAGTTTATTCTCCAAAATTTCTTGATTCTCCAGCTTTCACTTATTCATCATTTACTTCTGCCGAAATGGCCGAATTAGCTTACACCCCTCCGGTCCTTTCTCTCGCTGGAGTTGCCAATTCACAGGGTTACTGCAGCCTCAATCTTGCAGAGGTGGTACCTGGATGCGGAACTATCGATATCGAGCTGAACGGCGGCTCGTTCAGGGCTGATGTCCTGCCTGACAGGATCATCATCACTGCTACCGAACCCTTCGATGAGCATATCTTCCGTGGGGATGGCTCACCTACAGACACTACCGAAAGCACAAGCAGTGCTACCGGCGTGCCTTCCCTGGTGAGCCGCTATGCACCGGCTAGTCTGGGGTCGGCGAACGGCCCAGGACTGCTGTGGGCACTCGATCTCCAGCAGGCCTCCGCTTCGACGTTTCGATCCACCGTGACCTCTACCCGGACGAGCACCAGGACGTCGACGTCGACTTCGATCTCAACACTCAGGTCTACTTCAAGATCCACCATTAGGTCTACGTCAATTTCCACCTTGAGGTCAACGCTGTCAACTTCAAGATCCATCTCCACCTCAACATTGAGACCTACTTCGACCCAGTCGACAGTCACCTTGAGATCCACCTCGACATCCACCGTTAAACCAGCCTCTACCATTAGATCAACCTCCACCCGAACCTCAACCTCTACGTCGACATCCACATCAACTCGTAGGTTCCCGTTCTTTACGATTGCCAAAAACGCTGCTTCTTCAACCGCTGAACCCGTGGCCATCGCCACCCCCTATTTTCCCGATGCTCCTCGCTTCCCACCCGGCAGAACTGCACATCTTTCTTCTTCTGCCTCCAGCGTGGCAGCCAGCACTTCGGCATCTGTCCTCTCTCCAGCCCGCATCCCAACTCAAGGCGACACCGCTCGTCTGCCTCTTCATGGACTTCTCCACAACATCATTGGACGCTCCTACCGGGTCCAACCTCAGAACAGCGACGAGACAACTACCGATTCTGTCGAGCACAGTTCTCCCAAAGGCGGCAGCAACAGCAACCCCCGTCCGACCGGAGAGTACCCTGCTGTGGATGTGGATAGCGCCACCGCCATCACCAAAGTAGATCTCACCTCAACCTGCGGCCGTGTCGGCGTCTCCAAGCTCCTCGACATTGACCTCGATCTCTCGGGAATCAACATTGACATTGACCTCTATCTCGACATCCTCTCGGATTCCTCCTCCGGCTCTGGCGGTCTTGTGTCAGGGCTCCTCAGCGGAATCCTCGGTCGCCGTGACCTGAGGGAGGAAATCAAGGCAAAGGCGGCGGAGCAGAAAGAAAAGGCCCAAAAGCTCAAAGATCGCCTCAAGGCCGAAGCTGCGGAGGAGAAAGAAGGCGTGATCAGAAAGACCTACGAAGCCAAGTGCGATGCTGTGCTTGCTGTTCCTACTACAACTGCTTCTGCTTCTTCTTCTACTCCCACTACCACCGAAGCCCCTCGTCGTCGACCCGCTAAGGCAAACACCCGCCCTTCTCGACCCGAATCTGCGAGAGAGATTACCGAGACTATTGTTAGTATCGAGGAGGTTAGTGAGGAGGTGACGGTCGTAGAGGAATGCATTCGCCAATGTGAGAAGACATCTATCAGGGCGAGCGTCAGAGCCGGGGAGGTGAGGGAGTGTCTCGGTGTTACCGTCAAGAGAGATATTAAGGCAGACAACTGTGTGTACTTTGTCGGTGGCATCGAGGTGGTGGATCTGGAACTTGTTCTGTTGCTGGAAGAAGAGGCTGACTTGGACGAAGAGGATGAAATCCGGGCTGAGGAGGGAGATGCTAGAAGTGACTCCTTTGTTCCTGTTAGGAGGGGAAGGAGGGAGTAATGGTGCTTTGCTGGTTGGTGGCCTCTTTTCTTGTGTTTTTTTCCCTTCATGGTGGTCGGATCTGTTTTGCGTGTCATGTAAAGTAATTTAAGATAATCTGGGTCATGAAAGAATTAGAATCTCTGTTGTCCAAGTCCCCAAGCCCAAGCTAACCTGCCCCCTGTCGAGCGTGGGGACCAAGAATTCAGGGTCCCACCAAGTTGGGCATGGATCATCTCAATCCGCGCGTGCAACAGGGCAAACGGGCATAATTACCTATCGACAGATCAGGGAATATTCCATGTTTTGTTTCTGAGCAGGTCGTATTGAAACTTATGTAATAGGGGCCCAGTTGAAGATAAATTCGTTGAGTGGCACTGCCTAGACTTTCCAGAACGTCTGATTGAGCATTGATCAAGGAATGAAACGGCTGCTGGCCCTCACGGACTCTTGATCCCTATTGTGAATTAGTGAAGTCATCATTGGCGGGAACGAACGGATGTTAGAGCCAACCGCTCTCGGATGTGTCGACTTGCACCACACAGCCAGTTTGCTGACGACAGCAGATATCTGTGGACGACCCGAGGAGACCAACGCTCTTCGTCAACTTTTCCCTGGGGCTCTTCACACAATTTTTCTCTTCGGGCAACATCACTCGGGTTGACTGACTGTTTGATAGGTATCTTAAGTTATGCTACTCACCTCGACGAGAGCCAACAGCCTTGTTTAAGCAAGCCTTCAACCCTCGCTCCTTTCTCTTCATAAACCACCTCCGATTCACAAACCAGAAACATCAGTTCCTTGTTGCACGTTGTCTAAAAGCAGGTAAGTTTCCGCTACCCCCTTTAGCCCCCCACCGGCTCCCTTCCCCCGGAAAGTCCGGTGCAAACCCAATTTCCAAGATCAAGTCCCTGACATGCCCAAAGCTTCCCACGCCATCTCAATAATCAAGACTTCAACACCACGTCTTCATTTTCATCCCCACTCTCTCCAACTCACCCGCTCGCCCACGCCTCTACGGTTACACCAGCGCCTACAAACCACCATCCAAGCAAGCGCCTCCTCACGACCCCATCATTTTGCAAAAGTTCAAAAGAAAACACACAATGAAGCTCCAGCAAGGAATCCTCCCAACCCTCTTCCTAGCAACAGCAACATACGCCTCCTCCGCCAACACAGACAACAACAGCAACAACTTCCCCACAATCTGCACAAACCCATGCCGAAAAGCCCTCCACGTAGCCAACGTGGTCCAAGGCTGGGGCCGCCGGCTGTGCGCACCAGGGAGCGACTTCATGACGTACAAGTTCGAGTGCTGGGTCTGCATCGCCATCTCTGGCGGAGGTACGATGGAGGGGACCGAGTTTGAGGACGTGGGGAGGTGGTGTGCCGAGTACATGCCTTGATTTCTTTCTTTTTTTTTTTTTATCTTTTCTCTTTTGGTTTACGGGAATTCCATGGTGGGTGGGTGGTAGAACTAGAAATTCTGTTTGGGGAACTTGGGAGATGTGAGAAATGGAACTTGGTGGGCGAGTAATAGAGACTGCTGAGGTACCTACCAAAAGATAGTTGGCCGGGCTTAAAAAGACTGTTTTAGACCTGGAAATCCTCGATAGGACGGTGTGAGAGATGTTGAATAGAGACTGAATCGTCACTTTCTTCTGCCACCTCGCTAAACCATCTTAAAAGGCCTATATTCTGTGTAGCAATCAATGCTTCTTTGTTCATGACATAGATAGAACGGAATCAGCGCCTGCCGCCATGGTGGGGAAGGCTAGAGTGAGTTCTGTGGTGTAGCGGACCATCAAATAGCTCTCGATATTGGGTTGCTCCCTCTCAGAGAGATAGTTGAGTAATGGCCACCGGAAGTACAGCGCAGTCACATTGGTATGGACCTTTTTGGGGGGCCCAAAGCGTGAGCATCAGCCGCCTCAAGGATGTCGTCGGTGCATTGTTGCAAGGCGAGGAGGTGGTCGAAGAGCTTTGCCTGACAATTGGCAGTCCTAGGGTTCACCACCCTCGATAAAGGTTGATTCTTGCACGCCACCAAGCAGCCAGCGCCGACTGCCTCTCTGCACTCAGCCAAATTCATGTCATCGGTTTTTGCCTCCTTCTTTTCAGTCTTGCGCCTTCCCACATCGGCCTAATTCTCGGAGCTGATATATGGAGGGGAGAAAGAGGGGCAGAACCTTGAGCTCCCAGGACCCGGAGGTTATCACATTTAATTCCGAATGCCGAACCAACCTAACAAGCCCACGCACTCGGCCACGACATCAACCACTTTTTGCCGGCGGGCTCCTTCCCAACAGTTATCGCACTCTGGAACCAAAGACCCGGAGTTCATTCTCACCATCCCATTGCACTCTTATGTCAGCGCCTTGCATGTCTCCCACCACTATGAGGTCATCCCATCCACATGTACATATCCCGGAGTTAGCCAAGTAATTGTCCATTCATAACATTGGCAACCATGAACAGATAGATAATCCACTGCATCGAAACACTCTATTCATTCTCATCTTCCTCGTCACCATCAAAACTCTCACAACGTGCCCAAACCATGTCCCTCACCGGCAAAGTCCTCCTCATCACAGGCGGCACAAAAGGCATCGGTCGCTCCACCGTCCTCCGCGCAGCCTCCCTCGGCGCCTCCGTCGTCTTCTCTTACATCTCCCCCAACAGCAGCGCCACAGCCTCAGAAATCACCACCCAGATCGGTGACCCCTCCCGCGTGCTTGCCATCCAGGCAGATGCCTCCAAACTCGAGGAAATCGACAAGCTCGTCAACGCGGCAGTGGAAAGGTTCGGCAAGATCGACATTGTTGTCCCCAATGGTGTGCACACTACCCCTGGCTTGATCGCAATGCACAAGTGCAATATCACTAACACGGAAAAGCCGGAATAATGGGCATGATCGACCTCGCCCACGCAACCGAGGAATCTTACGACGCCCATTTCAACTTGAATGTTAAGGGCGCCCTCTTTCTCGTTCAGAAAGCCGTGCCTCACTTCCCACCTTCAGGAGGCAGGGTCATTTTCATATCCACGGGTCTCAACACCGCGAGTGGGGTAAGTCCGGGGTATCTTATATACGTGGCCACCAAAGGGGCGATAGACCAGATGACTCGTGCCTTGTCCAAAGACCTGGCCAAGAAGAACATCACGGTCAATGCTGTAGCACCTGGTCCAACCGGGACAGATTTGTTCTTCGAGGGCAAGTCAGAGCAAATTGTCAATTTCTTGAAGAATCAGAGTCCGTTTGGACGCCTGGGAGAGCCAGAGGAAATTGCGGATGTGATCTTGTTTCTGGCATCTGAAGAGAGCAAGTGGGTTTCGGGACAGATCATTCGTGTGAATGGGGCCAACATGGTGTGATGAGTGAAGACATTATGGTGTATTGAAAGAGTGGGTTAAATGCCAAATCATAGGTAGATCTCAGGTCTCACCCGTATCGTCCTTCATGATTAATACGTGAATCTAAATCCATCCTGAAACCAAGTATGTTAGTTAGCACAGGTGGCGGTTTCCAAAGTCGTTGTACATACTGTTTGTTCCAAAACCTTCCCTGTTCTCCTCAACAAACGGTTGGCGGAGTAGAAGTGAATAGTCAAAAGACCAACAAGCGATATCATGAGAAGGTGGGACCTGTAATTGTCAGCGGGACACTGGGACTCCTCGGCTGGAAGAGAACGGCTCAACATACCCAATCGACACCCAAACTGCCGTTGCATAGTGTGGCGCTTCAAAGTTGCGGACAATGAAGCTCCCAGCAATACCACCGGCTCCATTGAACATAGTACAGGCGGCAGCAGTGAACACCCGTTTCCATTGCCTGAAAGATGTCAGTTTGAAGGTCTCGAGTTTTTGAAATAGAATAAACATACCCAACGACATTGTTGGCCTGGTAAGCAGTCAGGGCCGCCCAGTTGGCTACGTAAGCCCCCGTGGCCAAAAAGACGCCAAAGTAGCGAGCCCCCGAGTTCCCTGCAAACCCCAGCACAGCAAAGCCGGTGATGAGACAAGTAGCGTTGAAAGTGATTACCGGTCCCCGAATTCGAAACCTGTCTGCATACCAAGACGAGATCAATACGGGGACAATGGCGTAGTAATACGGAGGTGCCGACAGGATGATGGCCGCGTCAGACGAGTACCCAAGCCCGTTCTGGAGGATGATGGGTACAAAGTATGCCAGGGCGGTCGACACGATATTCTGCAGGAAAAACAAGCAAGCAAATGCCCAGATCTTCAGGTCTTTGGCGTGCTTGAGGACTTCCACGATGGAGAACTTCTGAGCAATGACATCGCCTCGATCCTTTTCAATTCTGCTGGCAACAATGTCGGCTTCGTCTCGTGTCAGAAAGCGGAAGCTCTTGTCGGAATTTTCAGGAAAGTCAACCATCCTAACAAGTCAGCTTTCTTCAGCCCAATCAAACCACCAATAAAAGAGCAAAGACATACCACCAGTAGGTCACAATTCCAATGACACACGTGCACATACCCTTTCACGACCTGTCAGCACCAGGCAATCAGGGGCAGAAAAGACGAAACAAAGTAAACAAAACCCACACACACCTGCACAATAAACATCCACCTCCACCCCTCCATCCCGCCCCTCCCATCCAGCCTATTCAACCCATAATTCACCAAACTCCCCGTCGCCAGAATGATCACTTCCCCGCTCTGCATAAACGCAAACCTCAACTGCTGCTCCTCCCTCGGATACCACGTGCTAATCAGATACGCCAACCCGGGGAAAATCCCCGCCATCGCCGCACCCAGCAATATCCTGAGCGCAATCATCTGCTGCCACGTCTTCACGAACCCGGTCAAGAGGGTAATCAACCCGAAAAGCAGCGTGATGACGGAGAACCATATCCTCGGCCCGAGCAACCGGACCGCGATGGTGGATGGCAGCTGGAAGACAATAGAGGAAATAGTAAAGATGAAGATGGAGATGGAGAAGCGGTTGCCGACGTCGAGGCCGAGGTCGGCGAGCATCGAGGTGACGGCGGCGGAAGACAAAACGCCCGAGTCGAGGAGGTTGAGGGAGCAGAGGATGCCGGCTATCGTGCAGAGCCGTAGGTCGACTTTGCGGCGGATGCGTCTGTAGGTTGCCTCGTCATATTGAGGTTGTTGGGTGTTGTTGATGTGGGCGGGTGTGTCGTTGAGGGCGGCATTGCCGACGGTAAAGGGGGTAAAGGAGACGTTGCTGGCTCCAGTCGTAGCTTTGTTATCGGCCTGGCGTTGATCGTCGCAGGGCGGTGTGGGGGCGCCGATGGATGATGCCATTGTTCAGTTTTGCGGTCGAGATGATTTGTGCAAAACTGACAGTTTGGAATTGGCAGGTCAAAGATGCCAGGGTTTTGGCTTTCGTGTCATCCCGACGTGTAAAACTTCAAGGTGGAAAAGTGTTTGGATAAAAATATGCAGGCACAGCATGGGTGGGGCCATCGGTTGCGACATCGCACGGCTTCGGGGGACAGCCTACAGGGCGGAGAGTTCTAGATCGGCAGGTAGCGGCCGATCCTCCATCTTGGTCTCAGTTCAGTTTGACGTGGTACCATCGGGAATTTATTGGAGCACAACGTCGGGCTTTGCAGACAAAGGGCAGGGATAAGTGGAATGTGGATGGTTGACACCTCCTGCCTGCTAGCTACCCAAGTTCCCGTCCACACCTGCTGTTTTGTGGTAAACGTCCGTTATTCTCGGTGGAGTTAGACAGATCAAGCAGAGAGCAAAGTCAAAAGCCATACTCACGAATGGTCATGATGATTATATAGACATCCTCGTCTCTATATATCTCGTACAAATATCTCTACATGCTGCCTGCCTATATCTCGTGCCTCGACAAAGCTCTTCCTTCTAGAACCCATCAAGAATCGACAGCCGATGGCGACACAGCGGTAACATTTCCCACGTGTCAAACCCAAACACATCTCGGCCAATATGGTTGCCAAACACCACAAACCACAGATTGGGGACTAGAGAGATTGCTTCCCATCCAAGTGGCCCACTGTGATTCCGTCCCAGGGAACCTCTTCCACGCCGCCTACTTCCTCACGTTAGAGTTGATGTACACTGTGGTGGATGACGAAGTGTTGGCAACAGCCACCGGCTCTGAGCTGCCCGTGGTCTTGTTGTCTTTGAACTTCGAGATGGGCATGAGCAAATGCGGCTCGCCGCGGCACATGTAGACCCTATATGGAAGCGGCACCATTCCCGTGTCTGTATGTTCCTCCCGATGTTCAGTGTTGGCTTCCGTGTTTCCGTTGGCGGGATCCCGAGACGACGACCGATTTCGGAAGGACGATGATGATGGCGGTGGAGCAAAAGAGCCAGTGGCCCTCTGAAGTGGTGTGGGAGTGGTCCTTCCGCATTCACAAGCCGCGGCTCCTTCACCGGGGTTGTCTCCAGAGCGTATGCTTTGGCCGCTGGCATGGCGCATCTTGCGCTTCTTGGAGGGCGACACCAAAATCGTACCGGACTCGCTGTGCCGAGACGAGGTAAATGTGACTGAACCTTCGTTCTCTCGAATGCTTGTTGACTGGCTTGCAACTCGGCTGAAGGTCGCACGGTTGGGTTCGGATTGCTGCTGCAGAGCGATGCCAGTCTCCGACGGCACTCGGCTAGTTTGTTGTGAAACAGTGGCTGACAGACGTCGTGTTCCAATACCAGACAGCGTGGGTGTGTTGGCATTGCTACCGGCATCTAGCTCGGGGGATGGAGAGAGGGCAATGATACGTCTCTCGAGAAAGACATGCATGCCCTGGAGGATGCTATCGAGACGTCCATCATCTTCGGTCGAGGTATCCTGAAGAAGACAGCTTCGGTCATATCTCGCGTCTTGGATGACGCTGATGAACCAATTGAAGTCCTGCCGGTTGAAGTGCT
The DNA here is from genome assembly GCA_033296885.1 of Triangularia verruculosa. NCBI lineage: Eukaryota > Fungi > Ascomycota > Sordariomycetes > Sordariales > Podosporaceae > Triangularia > Triangularia verruculosa. Next base: position 174,597 of record MU863924.1, on the reverse strand, counting down.
TCATCCAGGGACTACTCCTAGCCATCAACTCCCAGAATTCGGATTCAGAAGTGATAGTCACTGGCTCCGGAGCCGCCATTTGGTCGGTTTGTGTTGCAGGGGTATTGTTATGCTGGAGTGGCGAATAGCTGATCTCAGATCCGCCCATGGGAAAGTCATTGTCCTCCATTTTTGCCGTGGATGATGAGTTGTAAAAAGCTAATTCTGGTGATAGTAGGGGTGATTCCGCAACACGTTTGAGGATACCAGAGATGAGGTGAGGTCGATGACAAAGGTGGTTGTAAAGAATGGGAGCTGGGTGACGACGGCAATCAGAATGCGGAGAGCTGGAGAATTGTGACAACAAAAGCATCAGTTGCCAAGCATTTTGCTGCGGTTGTCCAGTGAAAGACTTCTGGTTTATTTTAGGCTTTCGATCTGCTGACAATGGTCAAATATCTGCATCGCTGGGTCATGGGCCCTCCAAGCAGTCAGGTACGTGATGTCGCGGGTCCAATGAGCACCAATCAACACGCCGAGGAAAGGTTTTACACAAACAGTGATGAAATGCACAAACGATTATATTACGATGTCAACAAAGCTACCTAAATTGCATAAGAACCATGAAGATGACCCAATACCTAACCACTTAAATGGTATGTTTTGGGCCCATGTATTGGATGTCTGCCCATTTCCCGTTTCTTACTGGGTTAGGGTTAGTCCTGGGTCAGGTAGCCTGTGTACAATACTGACCTGGTTTGTTTGTCTAGCGTGTACCCATCCCCACTTCTTCCGGCCAATAGCATTTTACGATCACAAGGGTTATGGCAGGGGCTTCCACCATTCAGAAACGATACCGAAATACTAAGCCAACCCTCGTATGGAGACTTGAAAAGTACCCGCTAGACAAACAAACCACGTCAGTACTGTATTTATACTAGATTGTAGAGAATTATGTAGTACAATATACCTAAGGTGCTGCCCCTGATACTACGCAAAGTAATGAATTGTTGTGTTTTTATGATTAACTCGTGATTCAAGGTTGTTGAGAGGCTGACGCTCTCATGCGATCAATATTACCACAAAGCAATAATTGTCAGCGAAGTTGTCGTGACTGACCATTGAAAAAGAAAAGATCAGTTTGTAAGAAAACTTGACCTAGAGGACCCCTAGATCTCTCAAAGAACGACTCGTTCTCGTGAGAGGATGAACTGCAGGGCTTTCCGCGTGCATGTTCAGTCACTGAGCGGTCTGCTTTCTGAGCCAGAGGAGGAATAAACCCGGGAGATAGGTACCTATCCGACGACGCAATTTTCTTGGGGCCTTAGTCCCATACCACTGCGTCATAGTCAACGCAGACCGCATGTGATTTCACCTCTGGGAACCCACTGCCTCTACACAGGGGTTAGGGTCTTGCCTTGGTCCCAGAGAGATGGATGCCAAGCAAAGCCACCTCAGCCCTAAAATCTGGGGTAAAGCCACAACCAGCACCAATTGGTCAGTGCTCTGCACCTGTGCCTTTGATGACGGCACTCTGCATGCTCTGATTCTGCGACTGCTTGTCTCAGACAGCGATTTACTCCGACAATTCCGAGACCCGTAATCCCCGATTATACACAGTCCGTAACTTGCTGAAGGACACACCTCTTTACAGCGCTTTGCTCGTCTTTGCTTTGGCGCATACGCGCCAGAAAGAAAATCGCCCAGTGGACACGCGTCCCAGCGGCAACCACCAACAATGAAGCCACCAACGTCCCCTATCACGCTGCCACCGCAACCTGACGCTGCCGTCCAAGAAACCTCCTTCGAATCAGATGCCAGCCCGACCCTATCGCCCCCCTGCCAAGATGAAGAAAGCACCCTCAACTACGGCTCCGTCAGCAGACCTGCTCCAACCTCGTCGCCTCCACCATCACCCGCCCGCGCATTAGCCCCTGACCTCCTCAGAGGTCTCCTAATGGCCATCATGGCGCTTGATCACACCTCACTGATGCTCAGGTCCTGGCCCCATGGCACCGCCATCGACGGAGAGAACGACTCCGCGCGCGTCCACGAATGGAACCGTCCGGCCGCCTACGTCATCAGAACACTGACACATCTATGCGCGCCGGGTTTTACATTTCTGCTAGGAATGGGAGTGGTGTATTTTGGTAGATCGCGTACTTCCCGTCCACCAGATAAGAGATGGGCGACGGGACAGTTGGCCTGGCACTTCTTGTTTAGGGCGGTGGTTTTGACGGCGATATCCACTGTGCTTGGGCTGGCGGTTTCGGGTGGGAAGGTGTGGTTCTTGAACATGGTCTTGTTCAGTCTGGCGGCGGATTACCTCCTGTCTGGGTTGACTTGGATGGCTGTGGCCAAGACGGAAAGATTACTGGCGCTTGCGGTGCTGAAGGTGCTGCCGTTGAGGAAGAAAGAGGACGTGTCTGAGCCTTTGCTTCCTGGCCCACAACCGCAGCTGAATGGGGGCGAGGAGATGGCGCCTGATGTCGAAATCATTCGGGCGGCGGATATCGCATGGCATATTCACAATTTGATGCTGGCGGTTGGGGCCGTGGTGATGATATGGTGGAACATATGGCTGAGTCCTACAGGAGGCAGATGCGGTATTGACCCAACACCCAAGCTGCCTGAGAGTGACTGGGTCAAGATTTGGTTCTACCCCATCATAGACGAGAGAGTGAAGTCTGGATTTCCGCCTTTTGCTTGGATGTCATTCGCGGTCCTGGGGTTACTCTATGGGAGGATCATCCTGGCGCGGGCATGGAGTGCAAAGGCCATCGCTCTGGGGAATACTCTTGCCGGACTTGGCTTTACACTTCTTTTTGTCTTCACCAGGCTTTTCCGCTTTGGAAACTTGTCTGAGGGGTGTTTGGACATGGCGGAACACCAACATGGTGGGAATCAGTATCTTGCTTCGGTCAAGTCGTTCTTTTACCTCACCAAATACCCCCCTGATGTGGCCTTTTGGGCCTTCACCATGGCAGGTAACCACCTTTTAATCGCACTCTTTGCCACACTTCCTCCCCTGTTTGCAGGCAAGGCTTTCCATGTTCTATTGGTCTATGGAACATCCGCCCTCTTCTTCTACATCACTCATATCCTCCTGCTGGGGGCTCTATCAATCCCTATCGTTGCGCTGATCGGCAGAGAGGTTAGTGACCCTTTCAGCAAGCAGCCCGCTCTCGGGGTTGATCAGTTGTGGGGCTTCTTTCTTTCCTGGGCGTTGCTGCTGGCCATCTTGTATCCACTCTGCAGGTGGTACGGAGGATTCAAGAAGGCGAAGGGGCCTGATTCCATTTGGAGATTTTTCTAGTCTCTTATAAAAAGATAGCGAGAAAGGTTGTGTTGGATTACCATCCATGGTTAAGATCGTATACAATGATGGTACTCAGTGAGAATACCGTTGTCTCGTGATTTCGCTATATAGATCGTTCTCTTTTTTCACCCTGAGACTTATCAAACCAGAACGCAAACTTCCCGTGGCAACTCTCACATGGTTCCTGCCCATGGTGTCACCCCAATGTACATGTATTCCCACCCCATCACTGAGTCAACTCTGCTTGTCAATTATTTTGTTGCTCCGTATTCTCTTCTTGGGCTTGTGGAGTGTGGTCTTGGGGACCTTGCTCCTGGCTTCGACGAGCAGACTGTCCTTGGTTGCTTCCTTGCTGGTTTCCATGAGGATAAACAGGATCAGAAGGTTGATTAGGAGCAGTTGGGGCTGCAGGATCAGATTGCTAATAAAGAATCAGCCAACACTCCGTCGTCCTCAAGGATAGACCAACTTACCAAAATCCGAGATTCACCTGCCGTCATTGCCAGGAATTGAGGAAGGCTGAGGGTGATCAACATGACGTAAAGTCCGCGCCAGTTCCCGTCATGCAATCTATATTGTACACTGGTATCCTTGCATTGCCATTGGTGTTAGATAGACTAAAAGATACAGGACGAAGGGATCCATAACTTACCGGTTCGCCTTCTTGTCCCAGGTATGTTACCGTTATCCAGACATTGGCGGGAGGCTGATCTTCACTCAATTCGCGAGGTGGTCGTGGATCGTCAATTCCTGTGTGTCGAGAAAGGGTTGAGTATCGCCGCTCGCTCCAGACTCTGTAAGTTCTCACTTACTGATATGAAGGGAGGTGGGCATTCTGCCAGCCTCCGAGGTCCGGGTGATGATTGCCCGGATCTCGCCCCAGTCCGTCACGATTCGTTGGGGCATGGTGCTGCAATCATTCTGGAAAGCCGTCAGCAGCAAGACTATTTGGCGCTCGCGAACGCTGACGCAGGCGCTCCCGAACGCTGTGGACACCCCACCTTCCATACCTACTTATCTTGTCTTCAACGGAGTTTCTATGTGCCTAGGCTCATATGTCGGATATGACAATATGAATACAGCACAAGCCTGACTGAAGAATATCCAGAAGGCAAGATTACAACTAGATTGTCTAGAACGCTGCGCTCCTCTGTCGAGTTTACTGGCCTGAGAGGTCTTTAATACTCTGACCAGCAGACCGCGAGGCGTCAAACTTTGCACTGTGGCTCGCTCCGTGACCAACGCAGACCATTAACCTTTGTTAAGTGAGGGCGTAAAACCCCCAGAAGAGTTTATCTTGCAAACCGAAAAGGCGCATCTAGGGTTTTATAACACCGCGTTTTCAAGGCTAAACATGGAGCAGCTGGGAAAACGCCACTTACATTCGTCTTCACACAATGAAACTGCAATATCACCTACCAGTAAACTCGAGCCTCATGGATGAATATCAGAAAATAATGTTGGATACCTAAACTTCCAACAATATCCCGTCGAATGATAGACTGTGGGTCAGCGGCCAAGATGCTGTACTGAGCCTCCGATTCACCAATCCTGCAAGCCTTAGGTCCAAGAAGTCAAGTGAAACAGACTCATCACTTAAGTAATGATTTGTTCTTTTCATATAAGGTAGTCAAGCCCTACGCCTAAAGCCAACTTAAATATACTCGCATCCTTGCTGATACCCGCAGAAACTTTGTCCCGCGAAACTATCAGGACAAACCTTCGGTTAGCAACCCCAGAGAACCGGTTACGCCGTGGACAAAATAAGGTACCGCAAGCCAGGATCACACCTTGGAAAATAGTAGAAAAGCCTAACGACTATCTTCTTAGGGCTCATTACTATTTTTTGATACGTTTAGAGTATTTTTCAAGGTGTTCTCTAGATTTGTTAAGGCTAATTAGTTATCTTTTTAAGCTTCTTCACTTTTTTTTAAAGACTATTAAATATCTTTCAATGCTATTATTCCCACTTTACAGTGCTAGTCTTTCGATCCAGGACATGCTGGCCGACTCTACAGATATGCTACCTAATGACTTGAGGCAACCATTCTTGCAATACAAAAAAGATTTGAACCGATTCCAAACAATCACTTGCATTGAAGATGGTGTAGTATCACTGAGATGCCCACGGCGAGACTCGAACTCGCAACATTCAGATTAAAAGTCTGACGCGCTAACCAATTGCGCCACGCGGGCTGTTAACAAGCTCATTATGATGATTGGCTTGTGGTTAGCATTTGTGGTCGGCTCGACCGTTTATGAGTTTCGTCTCGCACCCACTGGAAAGCCAACAAACAACGGGAGAGTTGGCAGCAACATGGTGTCATCCCTCCCTTGGCACCCATATACTTGCAACTCAACACCACGCCACTGTAAACAGCGCCCTGATGTTACCAAATGATCCTCCCATCATGCCGCTTCGTTATTTCTCTGACTCATCTATGCCTCGAGGTGACCATTGTCATTGTCCCTGGTCCGGATCAGAATGCAACCATCAAAGCCAAGCGCCACAACCGTCCCAAATCCCACCCTCGGCGTGCAAGCCAAGCCACAGCGGAATGCATACCCGAGCCTCAACTCAACACTTCCCGTCGTCATTCCATGTTAAGAAATCATTATTTTCCGAGAAGGATTCATCAAGATGCAAAAACTCCACGTTTTTGTTTTGTGTTATGGAGATCATCCGTCCTCAATTTTAGGTACCGACCTCGGCCCCCACCACTCCCGTATATCCGCTTTTGCCCTTCCAAAATCTTAATTCAGCCCCCCAACCCAGCCGCTGAGTAACAGCTCCCAATGACGTCAGTCCCGTATGGTTCACCAAGACATCAGGTGTCAGCGAATGCCGAAACAGTCCACTCCACAGCGGCAAAAAGCTCGTGACCCTTTCTCCTGCAGGGACCATCGTATTCCGCTTTCTCGAACCCAGCTGGCGGCTCTTTCCCCAGTGTTGTGGCATGGGACGGGCGTGTACACTAATTGTGAAAAGTCATCCGTTATAAACAAGTTCACCTGATGATCATTTGTCAACAACGATGCCTTGCCTTGCTTTGCCTTGCTCGCGCCCTCGCCGCCTTCCCCATCCTGCAAGCGGAAAGGGCAAACTATGACAGCAGAGCAATCACGCCTACGTAGTATCCTATCCACACAGTCCACCAAGCATAACACTTACTCCCCTCTGAAGATGACAAAAGAACTAAGTGGGAGGATTTTTCCTTCTCCAATAAGTAAAGAAGCAAAAAAGTAAGGAAGAAAATAAGACAATAACAATCCCGCCAAAGAACACAAACAAAAAAATTAAACGCCAGTGTCATGTAGTTAGTTGTCCCAATGCTCCAAAACCACCACCCCTTGATCCCAAGTCCAGTATACAGAGCGCTTTCTGTTGCTTCCGCTCGCTTTGCTAGAGACGTTTTTATCTCTCTATGCGCTGAAGGAGTCCCCGACTGCCCGTTGAAAACCAGGGGGATGTCATATCTCTTTCTTTTTCTTATCCCATGAGCCGCCAAACCGGAGATGCGCGTCGTGGTATCGTTTGGAAAATAAAATAAAAGCAAAAAGCGCACAGAAAAGCGCGCGAGCAAACTCCAGTCCCTGTAGAAAGAAAAAGCATTTCCGAATTATCACTTGTTCTGAAGCGTGGAGTTTCATATCTCCCTCTGTCCGGATATGTCGTTGCTTATTTCGAGTCGAGGCAATGGTTCGATAGGCCCGAGGCAGCGGTCGGTCACCAGCAATAATCGAGTGCTGACATTCGCGACGGTCTCAATCCTCCATCCTTCGTCCAATCGACTTTCGCAACTCAGTGTAGCAACTAAATTATTTTTTCGCACGGCTGCTCGATGTTGTGATTTTGCTCGTCGTCATTAGATCGCCGATGTATTTTTGCAGGAATTTGTTGTGGTTGTCAAGCTTGTCGTGTTCTTCCTTGACGGCCTCTATTCGGTTGAACAGCACGATCAAAGAGTCCTGGAGCGCTTTCGCGTGTCTGCAACACCGTTAGCCCATGTCCACCACGGCGATTTGAATCTGTCTTGATGCATCGTCCGGGCTCACCTTTGCAGTTCCTCCCTGGCCTCCTTTCCAAGTGACTCAATGTCTTCGCTCGTTCTTCGCGGACTCATGCTCCTCACATCATCCGGTGCAAAGCTCGTTTCGATCGGACCAATGGCCGAGTCCCGAGATACGATCATGGTGCCGCTGCTCTTTCGACTGGGAAGCCGAGGCCGTGTGGGCACGGGCTGATGAAGAATGTCGACATGGTCGCCCGACGTCCCCGATCCCGAATCCGACCAGTCTGGTGTTTGAGCCTTTTGCGGACTGAGGTCACCCATCATAGATGTGTCAAGTCAAATTGTAGGGTCCGTTCGACGAGTGGGTGCTCAATTTTCGTCGATGGCTTGTGGTCGGTGGTAAGGTAGCGGTGTGTGGGATGTTGGGCTAGTGTGAGATGGGCGGTCTTGGTAGAGCCGCGGATGTATGTAATGGAGGAAATAAAAAAACTAAAAAGAAAAGCCGGTTCCTCTTTCACCGTCACTTAAGCTTCCTTGCTATTGCCACCATTCGCCAATCTGCGTAGCACAGGGCTGAAGTGTCGTTGAGCCTGCAACTTGTGCTTGGAAGCGGAAGGCCGGGAGGGCGTGGCAGGGGAAAAAAAAAAAAAAGGGAACAGGAGAGGGGGTGTTTGGTGTGAGAAAGGGTAGCGCAGGGAGGTGGCAGCGAAAGACTGGCGCGCTGGTGGGTCGAGGGCTGCCGTCGTGGGTTCCGTGGGTTCTTTTCGTGGATGTCGTGGGTCCCCGTGGAGGCGGCAGGTGGTGCGAGGGCAGAAAAAGGGGACCAGCACCAGCCCACAGTTGAAGATGTGTCACGCTCTGAGAAGCCGCGGCGGAATCTTCCGGCAGAAAGTAGGCTTCCGCTACCGTTGGAGCTTGTTTGCGAGGTTGGCGGGCTGGTCAGGAGACGGTAGGTGAGCGAGCGTCTTGTTTTTTCCTCCCGCGATCAGCAAGAACGTGCCCTGCTGCGGTGAATTTCTCTCGGCGTCCAAGGGCGGACGAATTGGCTGCTCGCCTAAGAGGGCGCAAGAGGGGTATTTCACTCGCAGGCTCGGTGTGGACTGCGGTCACAAGGAGCGGAGGGCCGGGGACCTGTTTTGAGTTGCTTGCTGCGGAAGGCGAAACGTCGATCGGGACGAGGTGCAAAATATGAAGGACAGGGGATTAGCCGCGCGAGCGAGTGGTCCAACAATGAATACGAGGCTTTTAGGTCTTTGGATATGTTGGACCTTTGACGGCGGCTCGGGATAGCGCTATGTCTATGTCAACGAACTTGTTCTCTCTTCCTTCCCCATGCGCCACATGCGCGGGCTCCGTGGCCGACTCCTCCGAATTGGTGTTTTTTTTTTGGGGTTTCTGCCTCAGGCACTGGTCCCCTGCTTTTTCGGGCGGGCTTTTTGGGTAAGACCGGAAGCATCCACAACGCTGGGGATCAGCACGATGACGCCAGTCCACCGCAGCAGACAGGGAGTTTGATTGGCTCTAGGGGTACCCCACCGCAACCCCACCTCGACCCCCCATGATCAAATGGCTGCAGATTCCATGGGATTCCCATGCCTCCTGCCCAACAACCGAAATGCCATTTGGCTCCGCTGCCCTGCTTGCTGCCGACCCCCTCATCCGGCACTGCTCAGGTTCTTTTTTGCTTCGACGCATCAGGCACCTTATTACCCTGCAGATGTCAGTCCGCAACAAACCTTTTTCTTTTTTCTTTTGTTTGATCTTTTGGCTGAATTTTTCCAATCTCACCCTCTCGAAACTGCGTCATTGATTCACGGTCACATCCCGCTATGTGGTTGTGCGCCTACCTGCCAACCGCCTGTGTCTCTCTCCCGTCGGCTGCGACTGAGCAGCTCGTCAATCGTCAGACTCAACAACCAGGAAAGGCCTTGCCAGTCAGCAGCTGTGCCTCTTTCTCTTGACATGAGATTGGAGAGGATAGGATGAGAGAGAGTCCATATGGCACAGCACGGTTGCGCTGTGACCACTAGATGGGCATATTGCAAATCCTTGCAATCGTCGTTCCCTGTTTTGGCGACCAAGAAATCCAACCGTCCACACCGTGTTGTCTCTCCTCCACCGCCGCTGACGAATCGAGCATGTGTGAACCGGGATAAGACCCTGAAAAGCCGCTTCGCACAGTGCTGGTGTAAGCGAGGTGCTTCATGCGTCTGAACACCGTCATCGGCACTGCAATTTGCTCTGTTTCTGGCTCCGGTTTACTTCACTTGCGGGGTTTCACAGGTTTAACGAGGCTATCGTAGGATACCCCAGCTACCCTCCTATCGTAGTGAACCAATTTAACTGTCTGGGTAGGGAACACCGTGAGCTTTCGCAGATACCAAGAAAATAAAGACATGACCATGACTACACTGCAAGTAGCCTTGATGGGACCAGTCATGAGAGTACAGTACGCCAACCCTCACTGACTCATTTAGCCTTTATCGGGATTCCAACTCTCCGTCATGTTCTCGCAGGTTTCGTTAAGGGGTTCCAACAAGAGCTGCTCATCACGCAACGTGTATAGCCAAGCTACGGGCAACGTAGCCGTGGAAACACCCTCGGCAACACGTACCCCAGCGGAATTTGATGTCAGGGGAATGCTGAAAGGAAACCGATCAGCATCTCATCGAGCAAGACACCGGATATTACATTGTACAGCTTTACCTCTACCTATACCGCAGTACATTGCACAAACGGGTTCCCAACTTTTTCGCGAATCGCACTGTGCGTACGACCGTCGATCCACTCTAGTCCGATGTTCGCAAGCCAATCTCTTGCCAACAAACTCGACGTGCGATCAGCCTGTCCCCAGCCTCAGACACCATTTGCCTGTTACACCGTGTCACATTTACCTCGCCCCCGAACGGACCGCCAGAACGTCAGTCTAGCGGTGGACTCACAAGACACGGACGGCTCCCCACCCTATCACCGTGTTCTGTCTGTGCTGCTGCTCATCTGTGCTTCTTACGAGACAACGGCATACAACCGAAGCTGTGGTGATCCGTCACATCTCGCAGCCACGGATGACTGGTGGCAACAGGGTCTGGCAGTCGTCAAACAACACGCAGGCGTTAGCCCGGTCAAACATGTCACAGAGGCCATAAAAAACTTTAAACTGTATCATATGGAGGGGTTGTTTGCTTCCACTTGGACATCTCGGCAACTCGGCACCCTACTCACAGGTGCCAAGCCCAGTTCCTTAAAACAGGGCGCCTTATGCATATCCCTTTGCAATAGACTTGTTCTAGCGGGGAAACACCTCCGGTCTGGGCAGCACACCATCAGAGCAAATCTCGTTGGTGACGAGAAGACTTGTAATCTTCGGACAACCCATTCTGGTATCCCCGGTCTTAGCTTTTCTTCTACCACCATCATCTATTATACACTATAGTACGACATTGGAGCGCACGTGTCCAGGGTGTATATCTATCTGTGCATAAGACCTCGCTTTATTTTTGGGGACGATGATTGTAGGTAGGCCTACCGGTAGATCTCGAATTTCTGTCTAGGACGCCCACTGCTAGGTGTATGTGTGTGCTTGGTCTGCATCTGCATACCACAGCTTCGCTTACGGTTCACCTGCCTACTAGGTACCTTGGCTCCTTTTCAAATGGCGCTGTGTTACCTAAAAGGTATTCCAATCTCGACGACCACGAAGACTAGCTCGCTCTTCTAGGTATCTCGAAGTCAAAGAGGCTACATCGTCACAGCCCCCAATGGCTCAGTAAGAACTACTATCTATTCTCAGTTACCTCCATAAGCCCCACGCACGCGATCGAACAATCATACTACAGATCGGACTCGGTAGTTCCGTGAAGGCAACCAAGCCGCACGACTGCCGCAGCAAGTCAGCGTGGCGCAGTATACAGTAGGTACAACAAGCTGAGCGGGACGTGCCGCCGCCCTAGGCGGATAGTAGTGAACCGCATGTCAATATCAACACCTTTACACAGCTGGGCAAAAGCTCGAGACGAGTTGGATATTTTGGGAGTCGGTTGACGTGCTCCTGGTCGACAATCGTCTCCATCTGGTTAGGTCCAATAGGTCCAATAGGCAACAACACTTCTCTTTTCACTAATGTATGTAAAACAAACAACAGACCACCGCATATGCCACGTGGGCTGAAATGGTTAAAAAATACGAGAGCACACAACTGGACCTTGGAAATTTGATAATCTTTTAAAAATGGGGTTCTGATTTGTACACTAAAATTATTACCCACCGTTGAATGATGAGAGGGGAAAAAAAAAAGGGTTCCCACTTTGCTCTTCGTGGCGCCCAATGAGTGGGAAAACGTGATTTCCAAACCTTGTTCACGATAGACTAGGTACGCGACAACTTACGTGGAACGCGTACCTTGCATAACAAATTTTACCCCCGGTTATTCTTTTTCTTTCAAGCCTATTATCTGCTTTGTTCATCTCCGAGCGTTCCGGTTTTCGCAAGCGAGTTTGAGATCAGCTGAGGATGCCCAGAAAAAAAAAGAAGATGTTGGTGGTGATGATGATCTGGTAGATCTAGAGTTGAGGTACGAGATACACTAGATCTGTTGGTGGAGAAGAGGTGAAGTGCATACATTCGGATGAATGACGGAAGAAAAAGAGAGATATGATCATCATGAATGAAAAGCAAAAGAGAAGTGTGGAGATATGGGTGTATGTATGTTTCATGACGAAAGTGAGATTTGAACTCACGCCCCTTTCGAGACCACGGAACTGTTGGAGTGGAGTTTGGATTTAAGGGTTTTGCCTTGGACCGCTCGGCCATCTCAGGTAGTCTGACGCTGTGTTGTGAGGTGGTGAGGTTATGATGGTGAAAATCTCATGTGTGCGCGATTCATGAGTCGGCAGTGGTCTTGGCAGGATTTCTTCTTTGGTGGAGATGGGGGGTTGCCCCGTTGACGGAGGTGGCGAGTGACGGAAAGGGGAAAGGAAATAGGGGCTCCTGCATGTCAACTAACTGTACGATAGACGATCCAGCCGCCACACGAAATGGAATTCCAACAAAGAAGAAGCTGTCAACTGCCTCGGCCGAAACCACCCTAGAAACTGCCAGCATTTGGTTTGTTCGATGCAGATCCGAACACATCTACAGTAAAGCTCGTTTAGCTTGGCCAACGCCCACTGGAAAGCCATGACTATTGGGGCCAGAAGATTCAGGATCCCAGTTATCGGCTGGAAGCGGTGAACCCAGTCCCTCACCGGATAGACTTGTTGACCTGCGTAAATTCGCCTTGCAGGTGCCAACGTTGTATCTAATACAGACCGCCAGCCTAAACAAAGCAACAGCCGAGACGGCAGACTTATATTCCACGTTGAGCTACTTCTGGGGCCCGGGAATATTTCATACGAGCATGGGCAAAGATAGGTATCTATTGAGACGGCCTACAGGAGTATCGCTTTCGCCAATCTTCCCAAAACCTTTCAGGACGCCTGTGTAATTGTTTATATTATGGTAGTAGACTTCCATTCTTTGGATAAATGCTCTCTGTATCGCCCAAGACTCCGATGAAGGTTGGTCGGCAGAATTGGCAAATATGCCCTTCATTTACACCCAGGCCGCCTTCTCTATCGCACCCGATGTCAGTTTCAATATGCATGGAGGGTGCTTCAACAGTTCTGGCGTAACCCTTCCGCCAGGGCGTCCTATTTGGGTCCGTTAACCGTGGCCTCAAAGAATATTTAAAGCTTGGTGAAGGCTGTTTACCCTGACGCAATGGAAACTGACAGAATGCAGCCCCTACCTCGATTTCTTTTGCCCTTCATTCCTGAGGCCACTGCCTGTCACGCCGGTACTGCTCTCCCTCAGCTCGTCCTGGACCTCCCTCACAATGTCCATAAACCGACTCGCACTAATGGCAGTCAACAGATGCCACCAGCCATGTAATTCCAACACCCACGCCCAAGGCAATCCCATCTTTGCCCTCAGGCTCCTCAGCTGCGCACAGAACTCCAAGTCGACGTTCCAGAGCGCATACCCAATCAACAACAACCACAATGTCCTCCTGCCCCTCTTCTTCCACGATACTCGCTTCTCCTCCGGAAACGGTGGGTTCCGCCAAAGAAACAGATAATGCCCACGAATGGTGATCAGAACCAACGCCAACCCAAACGCTGAAGCATGGTAAATGATCTTGCCGTTGGAGATGTAAAACGCCGAAAAGAGCGGGAAGCCAACAGCCATGGACCAGTTGAGTATCCTGTCCCGTTTCGTTCCGATCGTGAGAACCCCTTGAAGCAGCGACCAGACAAGCCCCAACATGGCAAGCTCATCGGCAAATTGCATAGGCTGGCGGAGTGTGGCGTGGAAGGCGAAAGAACCGATGCCGAGGACGAGGAGGGAGACGGACATGAAGTCATATCTTGGGGAAAAGAGGCCTTTGCTGCCGGGGCCGTACATCCATTGGAGGGCGTAGTAGACTGAGTTGCTGATGTCAGCAAAAGAAAGACGAGATAGAGACCGGATTTTTGGTACGTGCCATATGCCAAGTTGGTGAGAGTGCTTATAAACTCGGCAAAATATCTACTGACTGCGTAGTCTTCTTCACAGAAGCTTGTGCCGATCTTTGTTAGCCATTGGCTACCTTAGTCATACGATGAGAATTACTTAGCAGCACTTGTTGGTGGACTCCAAACACCATCCAACGCGTGCGGATCGCCAGCAAAGTGGCGGTTATGATGTCCCATGTTACTTGTTCTGGAGTCGACGACGTGTGAGGCAGCCTTCCACTGGATGTGACAAGCAAATGTTCACCGACAGCACCACGAGCTGCAAAGTGGTGCACTCGACACGTGAAAAAAAGCCCTGGACAAATTGGTGACAGACCCATCCAATCAAATCTCTCCCTTTCCCCGGTATCCCAAAATAGACAAGCCTTATCTTCAGCCCCCAACGTCCGACTCAAACTTCGATATTTGCTGTGATCAACTGCAAAGTCCTCAGGCCCATATCAACATAAATGGCCCCCAACTTCTCCTGGGAACACCCCTCCCCGTAGCCAGCTGGACGAATAGAAGACGCGTCACCGACCCCGGTTCCAACCATAGCCGCGCACCGTTCAAAGTGCGCGTCGTACTCAGGAGAAGCGGCAATTTTGTCCGTAGTTTTGCCCGAAATGTCCGCCGGATTGGCAATGTCTGCCCGTCCGACCAACATGAATACTGGACCCGATGTAAGATCTGGGGTATTGGTACTTAGCTGCCTCATCACAACGGCAGCGTTGCAGTTCCAGAACCGCACAATAACATCTCCCACCCTTGCTGCTGGGGGCACAAGACCGATAAAGTATTCTGTCCCAAGGCAAATCCGGGGGTCCTTGTCGATGTGCCTCTCTTCTTCGTCTCGGTTGACATAGAAGGACTCGTGTTCTGATGATATGGAGTGGCTTAGATCACTGCTTGAGCGTGTTGTCCCATCCATAGGCGCTGCCGATATTCCACCTTCTGCTGTTCTCCTCTCGACTGGCACAAGGGAACCAATGACAAACGGGTCTGGAATATTTCGAACACGATCGAGATTGTCTTCATCGTAGCCGTAGATTCTGGCCATGTACTCCTCGTCAATGCGTCTGAGCGTTGAAACTTGGTGACTGTCGTAAAACTCATCCCAGCAAGCCGTCCAGTCCTGGCGAGCACGAAATGAACCCACCAACTCGTCGTATGCCGGGCCAAGTTGAACGATCTCCCCTGCTATGTACCCCACCGCCTTGATAGACTCTGGATCCCGCTGGGGTCTCTCCAGAGGGGACAGTTCGTCGTCTAGCTTCTGACCAAGAGCCCGTTGAATGATACCGGCTGTCCTGGCAATGGTGATGCGCCGTTCCTCGCCGCTGAGGTACTCGACTCCTGTCTTCCCACTGGTGCTTTTAGTATGGTGGAATACAAAGCCAACCACGCTCCTCCAAAGATCATAAAACGAGCGGTTGTAGTCCACCTTTAGCAATCCAGCCAAGCCCCTTGGTCGCGGTGAGACTGCTCTTTGTGATGACTGCGTAATACTAAGCCGACTCAACCTCTGCTCGACATGATCCTCCGAAGTGGTCGGCGTATCATTCGCACACCCCAACAGCCCGTAGATCCTATCCCTCAACTCACTACACTCATTTCCTCCAAACCTCTCTACTAAGCTCTCTAGCGTCATCATGCTTGTGTGCCTCTGCTCCCTCGTCTCCAGCAGTCTCCTCATCGGGGCTAGGATATTAGCCACAGGCTCGGACTCGGTATGCCGTGGGGGCGGCTGTGGCAGCCGTTGCGGCCCTCCTGCCACGCTTCCACTTTGACCAACCTGAACCCACTGCTGAAACTCCTCGTAAGCCCAGATATCCGACCCATACACAACCAAAAGCGACCTCGGCAGGCAAACCTCCTGCACCACCCACAGCCGTGTCCAGTATGTACTTTCTGCCAACCGCATCAGGGTGCCCTGTGGGGGCTTCGGAGAACACCGTATTTTTGTCCTGGCCGGCTGGCTGCGACCGGGATAAGGGGTGGTGGTCTGGGGAACCAGGCAAGCGGCCAGGTGTTGAGTCTGGCCGGCCTTCCACTCCAGTGACATGGATCGGTAAACGGCTGGGCCAGGGGATGAAGCTGCGGCCGGGTGGTTCATGGTGTGGTTCTTCGTGCCAAGCCAGACCACCACGTGGCTGGCGCGAGTGTAGATGAAGGACATGAGGGAGACCTGCTTGTTGCGCTCGGCGGTGTTCGACTGGTTGATGCACACGGCATCCGCCCAGATGCTGATTGGGTGGGTGGAGGATCGGAGATGTAAAAGGGCGAGATGGAGGTTGTGCCGAATATGAAAGGGGTGGTTGTTGACCGTGATGGGAGGGGAGGGAGCGCTAATTGGTTGAGTCGATGATGGTGAGAAGGAAGACATTGTCCTTTGTCGGGGGAGGAGAGTGGTCAATGAGGCAGTAACCCCGGGCCTATGTGACGGGGATGCTGGTTGTGAAATGGCATTTTGAGCTGAAGAAACTGTTGTCGCCGTCCGCGATAACGGGAGGTTGGCGTTGTCTCTGTACGGGCTTCCCCAGGTATAGGAGAGAGCGACATACTTGGGCTTGTCGCTGAAGAGCAAAGAATCAAGGGTGCATGTCACTTGGTCAGAAAAGTCTCCAGGTTCTATGGTAAGGATTCGCAAAGCGTCTTTATCGGCCGAGACTGGAGGATATGGGAATGATGCGTTTCTAGTGGACATGGCTGACTACCTAGGTATTGCTAGGGATGAGATATAAAAGAAAGCAGACAGGGTCTCGAATCGATGCGAACGATATGCACAGCTTTAGATCGTAGGATTGTGGCTCCCGATAAAATCATGGGCTCCAAGATCGGCGAATGCAAAGCAACGGCAGCGGGGTGTGAGAGGGGAACATTTCGGGACCACTGGACGGAGGTGGGCAAGCAGGCTCCAGCCCCAACAGACCAGTGGCAGTGCATGCCTAAGGTAATGTAAAGTACTTGTTTAGGTGGCATGTGCATGTGTAAATGGCGCATGCAAGGCCCTACCTAGATCAAACCATTGTCTCAGCACAAAGGTAGCTAGTAATCGCGGCATTTGTCTTGAAAGGGTCGCGTGAAGTTGATCGTGATATACCTACAGGTCAGGTCAGGTAGCAGAAGACTATCATCTTGTCCGGCTCAACTAGCCACTTCCACTGTATTAGACTGCGAGGGATGTCGATCTTGTCATCGTGTTACACATAAATCAAACTATTCGCATCATTGCCGTCCATCTACTTGACACCATGGCCACACGCATGATGATGTGATCTGCTTCTACCCAAGGGACACAATTACACCCTCCTTTGGAGACAGCCCAACAGTATACGTCTGTTTCTCTGCACCGACAGGCTCATTCGGAATACCAGGGGCAAGTCGCAGGTTCGGATAGGATTGTAGGACACGGATAATAGCATAGCTGGCTTCCATCAAAGCAAAGTCCTCTGCAACAGTGTCAGCGTGGTGCCAGGCTTTTGCATAGAAGTAAAGAGATAAGAGTCAAAGGCTTACTGCCCAAGCATAGCCTAGGGCCGGCATTGAAATCGATATAACCAGCCCCAGGCCTAGCCTTCTTGATCAGCTCTCCATCTTCCCATCTCTCAGGCCGATACTTCCCTGAATCCGGGCCGTATATGGACTCATTTCTATGCAGATGATAGGTGGAGAATGCGATTCCAGCACCCTTTGATAGGAGAACTGGAGATTTACCGTCAGGCCCTCCTCCACGAGGAAGAATGGTGGGCTTGTTGGCAAACCGAAGGTTAAGGGGTGGCGTGGGATATAGTCTCAAAGCTAAAAGATATGTGAGCAAACGATCACATACCTAACACACACGGGAGGGAACAGCCTACTCTCATTGAGACAGCAACGAAGATAAGAGAGCTTTCTGATTTGATCGCGGGTAATATCGCCGTCTTTTGGTACTGTGGCAATTTCAGTCTGAAGCCTCTCCAAAATATCTCGGTTGCGGACGAGGTGGAAGCTGCATGAGAATAGCTGGTAAGTAACTGACAGAGAGTCGGCAAAAGGCTTGACTTGGGCTCACAAGGTCCATGCTAACAAACTAGCTGGCGCATCCCGTCCGGCCATCAAGACGTGCAACAACTGGTCACGGACAAGCTCAAAATCCTGCATCTCTTTCCAGAGATCAACGATGAAGCCGTACTTCTCTGCGGCCGCTTCTTCGCCATAGTCATCCCTGTACTTCATGGCCCGGGCCGCAAAGAAGGTGGCCCAATCGCGGACCGATCTACAGGCCTTGCGGAATTTAGGAGGGTTGTACACCCACGCAATGTCCGCAAGGCGAGTCCGGATGGCGAATACGAAAGCAGCATAATCGAAGTTGCTCCTGACGGCTTCACGCTGCGTCTTTTCCATGTTGCTGTGAGGTTCGCCGTAGAGCAGGTCTGTGGTGGTGTTGAGGGTGTACTCGAAGATCAATGGTCTCAAGTCCACTCGGCCGCTCGCATCGGCTTCCTCGTTGATTCGGGACAGGAGTTCGGCAACGTGTTGGGTGAAGGCTTGTGGTGTTTGCTGATTTACCCGGACGAACTGGCGTCGAATAAGCTCCCGTGATCTCTTCCAGGCCGGTCCATCCTGGCTGAAGATACCCTCGCCGAGGAACGGGAAGGCGGCCATCTTTCGGGACCCGAGGCCATAGTCGTCAAAGTTGGTGCACAGAATGGCCTCCACATTCTCAGGGTCGAAGGTAAAGTAACCGGTTGCGCCGAAAAAATGGATACAGCAGGTCGGCGCGATGTTGAAATAAGGCGTGAAACGTTCGAAAGCATGATCACTCGCTAGGATTTCGATCTGGCGTTTGAGGAGATCTAAGGCAAGGGGCCATTTGTATGGAACATAGGGGAGGACTGGTTTGCAATTGTGTTGCTCGGCAATCGATGCTTCCAACTACGAGGGACCGACAGTGGGATAGATGTTAGCTGGACCGGGCCACCCAGGCGAGCATGAAGATCCGGCGGGTCTGGTACAGGGGCTTACGATTTTCCTATTCCTTCGGAGGATGTATGCGTAGGTGAAGACAGCGACGGCGAGGGTTACAGCGAGAATGCGTATACCGCTTGCCGGACTGGCGGCGCTGCAGCTGCTGCTCAAGTCAACATCGAGTCCGCCATCTGCCGAGTTCTGTGCGACAGACATGGCTGGGTTCGAAAATATGGTGGGGTTGGAGGGCAAAGAGCGCGCGCTTGTTTCAGCGGAAAAGGCGCGGTAGATTGCTATGAACAAACTACTACAGACCAAAGGAAGACAAAGTCAGCGAGACGTTAAACTTGCCAGTCCCGTGGCCCTGGGTTTGATATGACAGAAATTTGTTTCGAAAGATCCCGAGTTCATGGAAGCGCTCAACACGAAACATGGAAAGACAGAGCCGCAGAGCCTTGCTGCGGGCGTCCCTATCAGGCTGAGGGGTCCTGTCCCAGCACAAGTTCACCGCGTGGAGGGCGGGTGACAGCGATGCCGTAGGCTGAGACTTCAAGGTCTCAATGAGCCCCCAATTGGAACAAGTGATTTACGCGCCCTTGGTCTGGGCCCCACATTGCAAGGTGATGTACCAGGGGGTCGGGGTGTGTGCCAAAATGTGACCACGGTTCCCTTCGTTTATTGCGTACCTTAGGTACCTATTTCCCGCCGATTATGACCTGAACATCTTAATTGGGTCTTCAGCCCCGGGCCTGTGACGATCCTACCACCCCGCATCGCCGGTCTCCGAGCGCATAACAATGATTGAGGCTGAGTTGAACGAGCTACGCGGGCCCGGCGGGATGGGGCAAACAAGGTCCTTATCCTTCTACACGTGTAGAAGTCCTGTGTTCGGTTGCACCCGCTATTCCTTCACGGATCAAGCTAACTCTCCTTTGAGTTATTACTGTCCAGGGTCTCCTACTAAATTTCCTTGGGAATCTACCCGACAGTCGTTGATCGTCGAACCCCGCATGTAACGCTATCAAGATGTCAGACCCATTCGGCAGCCTTAGTGCTGGAGTCTTGCTAAACGGACTCAAAGAGACTCTTTCTGCCCTCGAAAGACTCGATGTCGACGCCATCACCACCGGCCTGTTCGAGCAAATTGGCGATCTCAAGGCCATTGTCGAATGCTTTGACCAACTCGCCATATCGGAACGAAGGAACGCATCTCTTCATGTCAGGCCCCGCTCGCCTACCGAACATTTCCTACATCCCCTTATCGACAACACCGCTGCTATACTGATCGAGTGCGACGCTTATATCCGACCTCTTCAATCGAGCATCAAGATTCTTGTGGACGAAAAAGAGCAGAGTCAATGGATTGAGAGCGAGCACCGTCTCGAGAACCAACCATGGTACCTAGAGACATCCCTAGCCTTGGGACTTCACACTCGTATTCTCAGGGCTCTATTCACGGCTATCGAATTGCTGAAGAACCAACGCCTTTCGTTTACGGATGATGAGACTCAGTCGAGCTCCCTAAAGGCTCGCTCCTCTCTATCATGCCGGCTCGTCAATGACCTCGGACTGGTGCGAAACAGCCTGTCACTGATTACCGAAGAGGTCGCGAACTACGACGCAAGCACCGTTGTCGACGCAATCACAGCTGCCCAAGCAGTCACATTACATGTACCTGACATGGTGAACCGTCACTTCGTCATCCCACGACCAGTCAGGGCATGTTTTACGGGGAGGAAGGCAGAATTGGCTAAGCTGGACCAAGCTTTCCACAATGTTACAAAGTCGACGCAGCAGAGGTTCGTGATTTATGGGCTGGGGGGGTCTGGAAAGACCGAACTAGCATTCAAGTTTTCCAACGAGTACAAAGACAAGTTTTGGGGTGTCTTCTTTGTCGACGGCAGCTCCCAGAAGAACGCCTCGAGCAGCTATGCCGAGATAGCCACTATCGGTGGTGTTGAGCCAAATGAAAAGGCTGCAAAGAACTGGCTGACGACCCGTGACCTTCCCTGGTTACTTATCATCGACAACGCCGATGACGATGAGATCAATCTGGAGCAGCTGTTGCCAGGTGGAGACAAGGGTTGTGTTCTTATCACAACGCGGAATCCAACTCATATGACGCATGGAAATGCTGGAGACCGGTACCTGGAACTTCTTGCCATGGAACCTAAGGAGGCCGAGGAGCTTATCCTGAGAGCGGCCGAAGAACCGAGACCATGGGCTCAGGCGGCTATTGACTCGGCCAACTCGATATGCAAAGCTCTCGGATTCCTACCCCTTGCTCTCGTCCAAGCTGCCAAAGCAATCCTCAAGGGCATTTGCGACTGGCCCAACTACTTGTCATCATACGACCGGGAAATTCGTCGCATCCGCCGCAACTATCATGGCAGGACTAAGAGTAACTCGAGGGACAAGAAGCGCATCGACGATGACAGTAGCTTTACCGTCTTCTCGACCTACGAGATCCTATACCGCAATCTTGAAGAATCACCACGGGAAAAATGCCAGGACGCGGTAGAACTGCTCCATGTCTTTTCTTTCTTCCATTTTCAAAACATACGACTTGATTTGCTTATCAACGCTGCCATCAACCCACTCAAGGAGGAACAACAACAAAGGCAGGATGCAGAAAGAGAAAAGGAATTACACAAGAGGCTCCAAAGTCCAAAGCGCAAACCATGGGGAATGTTCTTCCGTGAACTGAGAGCCTACTTTACCTCGCAAATGTCAACACCGCCGCCCCTGCCGGGAGTCCTGAGAAATAGGGACAACCTTGGCCTTGAAGACCTGGAGGATGAAGTACAAGACCGACTACGAGCAGCACTGAGTGTTCTGGTGGAAAGGTCTTTAGTTACTCGACAAGAGAGATCTACAGGCCGCTACAGCATGCACCGGCTGATCCACAAATGGGCCAGAGAACGCCCAGAGATGTCAACCTCTCACCAAGCCCTATGGTGCCAGATCTCGATGGCAACCCTCTCTTCGAGCATTCGGCGCCCCCCACACGGCGACAATGAGCCGGAAAATCAAGTTCGACGTGAGCTACTGCCGCATATTACACATGTACGCGAATGCCAGGCCGAGCTGGACAAGACCCTCGCAGAAAACGCGCTCAGAGCTAAGCCTTTTTGGCAGTTGAGGAAGTGTTATGGGAAGCTTCAGGTCGATCAAGACGTGTGCTTCAGTCGAGTATACGCCGAGACAGGCCACTTTGAAGAAGCCCGTGATCTTCAGACAAGGGCTTTGGAATACGTCTCTGCCCGACTCGGCCCCGACCACCCAATTGCCATTGCACTCTCCCTCCTGCTTACCAAGACGTTATGGATAATGTGCGAGATGGAAAAGGTTGTAAAACGCATGCGGGTCACTCACCAGCTTTGCGTTGGCACCTGGGGCGATCACCATCCATTAACCCTCGACGTCACCGAGACACTTGGCTCATCAATCAGCATGCAAGGGAAATACACAGAAGCAAACGCTCTTCATGTCGCTAATCTGGAGAAGATCAAGCGGCTATACGGCGACAAGCACCCAAAGACCCTCGATTCGACCCGTAACCTAGCAAGGGTGCTCAATAGACGCATGGAATACGACCAAGCAAGCAGGCTGTTCCAGACTGCCTGGGAGGGCATGAAGGAGACCCTTGGCCCAACGCACCTCGAAACCCTCACTAGTCTCGAAGACTTGTCGTCGAGCTTTGTCCGCCATGAAGAAGACAACCCGGATCCTAACCTGGGCGAGCGACTACGGCAAAGTCGAACCGACCTGACCTTTGTCCACGAGCAGCGAAAAGAGCGACTAGGAAAGGAGCACCCCTACACGCTCCTAGCACGGTTGTTTCTTGCTCGTGTTGAATCAGCAGTTGGCAACAACAAGGAGGCCGAGAAGATCATCCGCGAGGGAATAGAAGTCGCGGAGCGTAACATTGGCCCGCATCATCTTGCTGTCTTGATGGCAAAGTGCATCCACGCGGAGGTGCTCGTCAAACTCAAGAGATATTCGGAGGCAGAGAAGTTGTTTCACACGCTGATCGATAGATCATGGTACACCAAGACCGTAGGCGAGGCGGGCGATCATCCCGACCGACTTGCCAACATCTGGTTCTTGGCCATGTGCCTGGAGCAGCAGGGCAAGTGGGAGGAGGCGTTGGGGTTGTGTAGGGAGTTCCTGACTGGCATCGAGTCGATCGGTGGCCATGGCTTGGGCATGAACCACAAAATGTACCCGAAGGTGATGAAGAAGATTGCGGAGCTGGAGCGCAAAATCGCTGGGGGAAGTAGCATAAACAAGGGTCCATTTCGGGACAATGAAAAAGGGAGGGGTGTGCAGATTAAGGTCGAGGAAGCTTGGATAGAGGATGTTCGGGCGGAAGAGATACTGGTTTAGGGGTGGATGGCTTTGGGTTGGAACTAGGAAAATTAGATGGAAGAAGAGGATACCCGGGTGTGTTTATTGCATTGCATTTTGTTTTGGTTTATATATGGTGTTTACCTACTTGGACTTCTCTATTGATAACACGGTATCCCTCTCATTTGGTTCATAAGGTACCTCACCTCGCGGATTTGCCCGTCCTACTTACATGAAGTGTGAGATTAGTACTAGAAGTTCAAACCAGCTTAAATTGTTTTGAAAATTGTATCTATGAACTACAGAATGTAGGTAGGTATGTAGAAACATTGCTTCCCTACACTGTTGGTCTCGTAATCATCTCCCTCACCGCTAGTTATTGGACTTTTAGAGGCGACAACTTGCTTGTCTAGGTACTATCATGAGCACCAAGTCGTACCTATAAAAGCAACATCCGGACTACAACTATTGTGGGCATGCCTGATCGGATGAATGAAGAGCGGGCGGTTACAGAGAGCAAGAGCGACGATGGGGAATCTAAAAGAATATGTACAGTGGGTGATGGTTCGAACGGGTTCTCTTCGACAATGGATTTGGGTTTCATGAGTCTGTGCGTGATTGTAGTGAGGATAAAGGGTCAATAATTTACGGTAAGCTTTGGGGTAGTTGCAAGTTGCGTTAACCTTGGTCCAAATTAGCGCTTGTCTTTTATGATCTTGCTCCTGGATGAGATGAGGCAAGGCGGTGAGAGTTACAATAAAGAATTATGGGGCCCACCTTAGGAATGGTATTGTTCAAAATTGACCTGAAGAATTCTATCAGAAGAATAGACGGTGAAAAATGATGTTTACATGGGAATTGGGCATTTCATTAAAGAAACTGCAACTTGTCTCTTACAACTTGTCTCTTACAACTTGTCTCTTACCACTTGTACTAGGTGTGGGGTTGCCTTGCGATGAATGAAACTTGATTCATGGGATCCCCCGAGTAGTTTGTGAACTAAACGAATACTCCTGACATATTTCCAAGTCCCAGGCTAGCACTTGGAAGTATGAGGTCCTCATTGAAAATGGTGCAATCTTAAAGTCCATGACAGCGAATTTGGCAAGACTGATGATAGTGACATCCAAGGCAACGCCAATCGCGTGGGCCGGATGGGTAATGAAGATCTCAACACTCGCGGACATGATAGGTAGGGGGGCGACAGAAGTGATCACGAACCCCAGACAAAGGTGAAGATCCCCCTGACCTGACGCCGTATCCTCACACTCATCTAGGGTGCAAGTGTACGAGGTTGATTGGTGTATGGATGACAGACATTCGAGGGCTTGGATATGAGTTGACCATTCCGCCTTACATCTGGAAAGTCCACATCACGGCACCGATAGGTAACATGGAATTAAGAGCAAGATTGAATATCAACAACATGCTGGCAAAGTTTAAGAATCCCAGCAACACAATCCTGGATGAACATGGTATAAAAAGGTTGCCCACCTGCCAGATATTCAAAAGACGGGATCCCAAGCATCAGAACCCTCTGCTCTTTCCCACAAGAAGGAGACAATGAACAGGCACCAGGCAACAAGTCAGGTCAACGTTTTATGGGGCCTGAAGCGGAGTCTCTCCCAGCAGACTGTCAGGAGCTCTGCGGCCAACAGCTGTCATACCCAACTGTTCTTTCCGCTCTTTCCACTTGAGGACCGTTTGCCCGTGCCCTCCCCCCAACGGATGGTGGGTTCGGGCACGAGCAGTAGGTAGTTAAAATCTTTTGGCTCTGACCGAAATTCCCTTTCTTCTCTTTTCCCTCATCCCACCACCAACCACCACCACCACACCACACCAACCTCTCTCTTCCCGTAGGTTGCCCTCATCCAAGACCAGGTTACACCTGATGAACATCACTGACGGATGTTCCTCTTCCCAGACAAAAAAAAATGAACGGAGAGCGAGAGACCGGCGCTGGGGGCGCAAACGGGACTGTAAGTTACCCCTTCTTTTGTCTTGACCCCCCCTTTCCTCTCGCCCAATCGGGCATTCCTGACAACATGCTGACAACATGCTGACAACATGTTTTAGGGGCGTTTGGGAGCGTCTGCCGGGACGCAAGAGGCGAGGCGGGCGGCGGTTGCCCGCTTGACAACTGCCACCGCGAGAAGGGAGGCGGTTGGTGAGTTGTCGGCGGCAACAGCTGCCCTGAGCTTGGGGGCCCATGTCCATACCAGTAAGTTACCAATCATTCCTTTCCTGACTTCGACTTCAATCCCCCTTCCGCTTGTCCCGATCCGGTTTCATTTGCTTGGACCAACTCCCGTGGTCTCCTTTCTTTGACCGACCGCCTCCTGTCCCATTTCCTTGTCTTGCCGATCTAACCACTTCGTCTTAACTGACATCTTATTGCTCCCGTCCTTCCGTTTGGAAACCAAGTCACTAATCATGATTCCTTCCTAGATGGACAACCCCAAGCCGCCTCGGCCTCACCTGGCAGCGCACCGGAGCTGCCGCGGATTCTCATCACCAGCCCTGATGGGACGTCAGTTTGGGCAACTGACGCTCCCGGAGGGGATGGTCCCAACGGGAGCAACGGAACCCAAGCCTGAGTCAACGGCGGAGGCCCAGCCGTCCTAGACGGGGCAAGCCGAAGCCAGACTCGCTGGACACACCATCTCGTCCAGCTCCAGTCCCAACCGCGCACCCAGCGCCGGCAACATAGGCGGGGGGGGGAGGAGAGGGGGAGGGGTGGTGGGGGTTCGGGTGGGAGCAGCGCGTGCCCGCGGGGGCGATAATACCTGGGTTTTGGAGGGGGCGGCGGGGGACGTTTTTGGGTTTTTTTTTGGGCGGTCATTTTTATTTTTATTTTTTTAAAAAATAAAGAAGCTGGTCTTGCTTCTTTTTGGCTTTTTGGACCCCAAGTCATTTTCATCAACTACTGTGACTCTGTACTCGCGTGATTGTCCATGTTCAAATTGAAGGTCAGCGATCTTGCAGAGATGGCTGGGACCACTACTAGGGCAGTTGTCATCATCTCAAGGTTGGTCTTAGATATTCCCAGACTCAGCTTTGCCCTTACTCGAGTTGGGGAAATCCACTGGAATTATTGAAAGAGCTGAGATGAGTTTGCCTGGACTTTCCAACGAGGTAGACAAGCAACGGACCTTCCTACCTTGAAATGTTCGTTCGCCTGGTGCCCTGGTCACGACCTAGCCTTCTCGGAGGTGGACGGCCTACTTTTTCCGTTCCTCTCTGGGGCCACCCACAGAAATTTTTCCATGTCACTAGCAGCGGCAAAATCATTCCTTCCCACCTTTCTCTCCCCAAATTTTCTCCAGTCACCTTTTCAACCTCTTCCTTCTTCCCTCCCCGCCTCTCCATCTCCCCATCTCTTACATCTGCATCTCAACTATTCTTCGGTCACTTCATCCCCTCTCTTCTCTTTTCCCTCACAAGACGCCTGTATCCCACCCACCATCGCGTGGGTGGCCAACAATACAGAGGGGGACTGCGAGTAATTCCAAGCCCAAAGGTCGACAACAATTTGAAGCCGGACAAGGGAACGCGCACCCATCAACATCGTCGACTGCAGTGCGTTCACATTTGCCTAGCCTGTAAGTTTGACCCATCATGCCTGGTCCTCACCTCAGCCACTGGCATCGCTTGGACGGAAGAATTGAAGCTCATCAAGTCACAGCACCGATCTCCATGACGGTCTTCATGACTCGGCACAAGGATTCCGATGAATGAAGTGTTGAGGTTGCCTGGCCTCATCCAGGTTCCATTTTCAGGGCACAGCACATGCCTAGCGCACTGGTAAGCCATGTTGTTGAAGCCCATTGCTAGTTGTCATTCGAAAACTAACGTAAGTGAACAAGCAGCTTGGCCAGCGCTGGATGACGTTGCAAGAGTGCAAGACGTTCCGTCCAGTTCATCGTCTTGACCGACCCGTTACAGAACCATCCCCTTCTGTCGTGGTCATTGTCGAGAGCGCAGGTGTCCCGGACATTGAGCTGCTTCCAAACATCGAAGGTGCCCACACGGCGAAGAAGGCAAAGACCAAGACCAGCACAGCTCATAGACGATGTGGAAAGGGATAATTCTTCGTCTTAACTGACATCTTATTGCCCCTCCTTCCTGCTACGGTTGTTGTTCGCGGCTCTATTGGAGAACGATACAGGTCGTGGTGCAGGGGCAACCCCGCACCAGGGCCTGGATCCTAATCCGATGGAGCAACGACAATGAGCGTAGCGGGAAGGAGGGAATTCTCAAGGACTGGATTGTCGGTGTCCGACGCCGGGAAGCAAAGAGAATTGACGATGTGGGAAAGGACAAACGGTGCGGCCCGGCGCCAGGGAGCCAAGAGAATTGAGGGTGTTGGGAAGGAGAAGCCAAGAGAATTGACGGTGTTTTGGAGGATTGGGAAGGACAGACAATGTTGGGAAGGACAAACGCAAGGGCTCCAAAAAGTGTCCCCGGGTTGGTGTTGATTTTGACGAGATTTGGGGGGACGTGGAAGTCTTCATGCAGCCAGCTCATACTGTATTACAATGCATTTCAAAGTTACCGCCTTGATGTCTATCCTCCCGTTGTGCTTTCATGAAGTGATCTACCGTTGTAAGCGGCTGAGGGGTCATCGTGGAGACCTCGCCACTGGATGGATATCCGATTCTGTGAGGATTCTCGACGTCGCATTCAGGTGCCGAACATGATCTGATTGGTCAAGCTACTGGGAGCCGTCCAAGCATGATCTATACACGGTGGTTTGACTCTAGATAAAAGGTAATTGACGTTGTGATATACAGGCATCAGCATCAACGAATACTTCTTTATCACATGTTTCGTTCAATTATTTTCTCTCTCGTAATGATGTTGCCTTTGAAGTTGAAATAAGGTTGTCTAAGCCACAATGCCCCCAGTCCCTGAGCCAACTTTGCCGAACTTGTCCCGTCGCCTCCAACAAGCGAACCACGATCCGTGCAGTTGACCTTTCCTGACCACCGAGCTGGGTAGAACGAGGTCACTGCTGCCTTGTGCGAAGCCTTCTTAGCGAGTTGGCTGTGTGCTCAAGTGTCGTTATGGTAACCAACCAATCTGACGGTCTGACCTCTGATCATATACCTTACCTTCGCTGACCACGGGGCGCTTTAAAGCTATTTGCAAGGAAACTCTCACCATGGGCAATCGAGATCCCAAAGTCAACAATGACCGTCAAGAACTCACAGAATTCACCTTCTTCCCACGGCTCCCCGCCAGTGTCCGACAGCAGATATGGTCCATAGCCGCGTCATTTGCCAGCCGCCCGACGCCGTCGAGGCCAGGCATCTGTATCTTCGACCCAAGTGACCCTGTATTCACTGACCGACACCATTGCACAACGCGACCGCCCAAGCTGGTCGTCCATGAACCTTACAACCGCGCTCTCCTGAGCGTGAACACCGAGGCGCATGACATCGCCCTCATGTCCAGCGGATCCTGCGCCCGCGACTACGACCCCGAAGTCGACATCCTGTACATCCCCAGTCACGCCCTTTACCTTTTTGTGAAGAGGGAGTGCTCCCACCGCCGAAAATACATGTCCAAGACGCGACATCTGGCCTTTCCGGTGATTATTCAGAGCCTTCCTACCCATGCGCCGAGCATCTTTCACAAAGTGCCATCTTTGGAAACTATCACGGTTGTGTTTCCGAATTATGAGGGAACCACAGCAACGGTGCAATGTATTGAAGAGGACAAGTCGCCGCTGGCAGAGCAGCAGCTCATGCGGATGAAGAGGCTGACGGCGGAGGAGCTCAAGGGTATTGAGACAAAAATGGAATTTGGGTACGAAGACTCGATAGGCATGTATTACTTGGCTACGGCACCGACATCGCCAGTGATGCGCGCGGGCGGAAATGTCTATCGCAAGGAACCGAGCACGGGTTGGAAACATTTCCAGGCGTTTCAAAGGACGGTCAATGAGGCTTGTTCGCCTGACCGGACGAGGGAGTGGAGGCCTTTGTCACCGTTGTGGGATCACGAGAGGGATGGGTTGGGTGTGAAGTGGCAGGCGAGTACTTTCAAGGCTTGGCCGAAACGGACGCGGTTTGTTGATTGTGTCATGACATTGGCGGAGGATGGTTCGGCTCAAGCCAAGATACATTCTTCAATAGGGAGACAGACAGGACAGTAGAAAGCGCGTGGAGATACCACGAGTACTCCTAGTGAGGGCTTTTCGAGGAGATGTGCCGTGGCCGAGTAGACGACATGGCAGAAAAGCAAGGTACTGCCTCGATGAACAAGCACCACAAGACAAAAACATCTGCAAATTCGCGGCCCAGCGCATGATGAGCACCACGAACGAACCGCTGTTCTTGCATGTATGTACGTATGTACCTTACGCCAGTCGGGCCGACCCCACGATAGGAAGCCCAGAGCCGATGAATCCTTCTGTCGAGAGGTTTTGCCGGGGTCCTTCTGCACGTTCGATTCCAGCGAAAATGGAATATGCGGGCCGTCACCCGGGGCGTGTCAGTTCATCAGATCATTTTCACCAGACACATGCTGAAATTTCCCTGGGATTCTCGGAGGATTGGGGGGATTGAGGGAATAGTGCTTAAGTTGGGATGGTTGGCTTTGATAGGTACGCAATTGTTCCAGCTCAAAAGACGCCTGGTGAAATTTCCACCACTCAAAAGCGCATAACAAACAAATATCTCTTCCATCCCATCTAAAGAAAACACAGGTGTCCACTTCCCCCGGACCCCAAAGTCTTCTTCCCCACGGGGCAGCGCCAAAAAGCCCCCGCTCCCGCTAACGGGTTCCAGCACGCGAGGCGGTCTCAGGTTGCATCCGCTAACGACGTTCTTAGCGTCAGATGCTTGTTCTTTGTTAGCGCGCTACGGTCTGCCGTATCAGCGTTACGTCGTGCCAGTCACATGTCAAATGTTCGTGATCGCGTCACAAAAAGAAATCCGACGGAAGAGAGAAAAAGATATGTTTCAACACATTATTATTCGTAAATACCATCCGAGCATCGTCACAAAAGATGGCAGATTCAAGTATCAACCCATGTAGCAACGAGCTAGTCCCTTCCACCCGGACCCCTAGATTACAAGCGAACTATAACCATTTTGCGGCAGATACAACTCCTTAAATCGGCCTTTGGTGAAAAAGATGTCTAGACACCCCTCTCGGCGGTCTCGACAACGGTGCCGTCGTCAGCGAGGACGACCTTATCGACGCGCATGGAGGCCTTGACGGGGCTGGGCTGGTCGTAGACCCAGTTAAGCTGCTCGAGGGTGCGGCCTTGGGATTCAACGCTGCAAACTCAGTTAGCGTGCTGCAAGGTAAGGGGTTTGGGAAAAGATCAAAAACATACCAGAAGAGGTACCACATAAGAGCCTCGAACAGATCCCAGCCGACGAACACGAAAATGTACTTGTAACCAATGTTACCGAGTGCAATGGGGGTGGCGAACTGGTTGATGAAGGAGACAGCATTGACGATGAAGCCGGACGCGGCAAGACCCTTGGCACGCATGGTGGTCTCGAGAGCCTCGGTGGGGATGACACCCTGGAGGGGAGTGTAGGTGAAGGAGAAGATGACGTTGAAGAGGAAGTAAGAGGCGAGAGCACCCTTGCCGTAGTTGAGGTCAAAGTTACCCTCACCCCTCTCAGCCTCTTGATTAGCGATGACGGCAGAAAGACCAGAGTTGGCAGCCAGAGCAAAGGAGCAAAGTGTGGTTCCGATGATGAGAACCTTGCGGCGGGGCATCTTATCGGTAAGAGTGACGGCAGTAAGAGCGCCAATGGCCGAGATGCCCTGGTTGAGAATGTTGTACCCAAGCTGCTGGGGAACCTCGGTGACACCCAACTTGCGGAAGATGGTGGTGTTGAAGTAGCCGAGACCGTTGCCAGAGAACTGACCGAAGATGGAAATCATGAGCACCTGAGCCATACGCCAGCGGCCGTTGTGGGTCAGGAACAGAGGGCGGTAGTCCCACCAGACCTTGTCAATACCATCCAGCTTGATACCCTCTCTCATCTCCTCGACCTCGAGTCTCACGAGGGCAGAGTTGGGGTCCTTGTTACCGTGGTACTTGACAAGGAAGGCAATAGCCTCTTCCTCGCGGCCGTTGGCCATCAAGAAACGAGGAGACTCGTCCAAGAACCAAACAGCGCCCATGACAAACACGCAAGCAGCAGACTGGAGGATCAAAGGCACACGCCACGACCAGTTGTTGCCCATGTAGTTGGTGCCGAAAGTGACAATGGCAGCAGGAATGGCACCACCGAACCAACCGCAGTTGTAGAAGCCAGCAAAACGTCCACGCCAGTGTGGAGGGGCGATCTCAATAGCATACGCGGGGGCGGCGACGGTCATAACGGCAATACCCAAACCAAGGATGAAGCGACCGATGATGAACTGGGGAGTGGTCATGGCCGTAGAGATAACAATCATACCGAGGTTGATGACAACACCACCGCAGAACATACCGATGCGACGACCGTACCGATCAGATAGAACGGCGGCGAAAGGAGCACCAACCATAGCACCAACAGTGTAGAGCGAGAAGATAGCGGAGACGGTCGGGCCGGTGTCACCAACCGGGAAGACAGCTTGGTAGGACTTCATGGCGATGATCGAAGTCATGAGGGAGCCATCGTAACCGTTGGCGCAGGCACAGCAGAAGGCGACGAAGACGGACACTGCATTGAAACACCAGGTTAGGAAGCCGCCCGCAAACGGTTCAGACTCGTGAAGTACTAACAGTAGAGCTTGAATGACTCCTTGCTGTAGGGATTGATATTGGCCTCCTGAACGGCAGCATAAAGCTCGGCCTTAAAGAAATCTGTCAATCTTTCATCCGATGTCTGTCGCCATGGAGTGGAAATACTCACATTGTGGACAACCTTCTCCTTCTTGGCCTTCTTGGCCTTCTTGCCGGCGCTGGTGAGGTTGATCTCTGGGGCCGCAGGCGCTTTCTCGACGGTGGTCGAGATAGCGTGCTTCTCGTCGGTAGAACCGTGCGACGACATCTTCGCGTTCGAGTCCAAGGCGGAACTGTTTGTTGGCAGAAAGATGGGGAAAATGGGAGGTCGTGAGGACGCACGATCAAGAGAGAGAAACCCAGAAAGTCGGGGACCCTATGGGGGCCTTTTAAGAAAAAGTATCAAAAGGAAGGTACGCACGCGGTCGAGCCCACCCCAGGGTAGTATCACGGTATGTCCATACCAAAGAAAGCCATGTAAGTAGGCCCTGTAAGATACCGTCTCGCACCAAGACACTGTTGCATTTTCGTCCATTTTGGGACTCGGACTGCACTCCTCCGACGTCCTCATTTGGGAGGGAGGAGGATGGCACGCCTGGCGCGCATCATGATTGACCAAATATTCTCCGACTGAATTTAGGTCCCTAGGCTTCTCCGGATTTTCTCCCTGGATTTCCCCATCTTCACAGGGGGATTGTGGTGGATTTTCAAATTCGCCCCCGGCACGAAAGATTCCCTCTCTTCCTTCAATCAGACATGAAGGCGTGACCTCGACGCGTGCCACGATCTCACGGCTTCCGGGCCTTGGTTCCTGTTGCTAGGGTGTGGTACTAACGGCTTTTTTTGGTGTGTGCTCCTCCACCTAGGCTTTCTTGACGCCCAGACAGAAAAAAAGGTTCCAGCTCTTCGGTACCTTGCCTACCAGAACAAATTGTTGCAGTGTCCAATCTATAATATTGACAACCAAAGCTTCCTGATATTGGATAACCCCCCAATTATGCCTCTGGTGGCCACGGACGTACTCCATCCACGGTCCCTGTTTCGCCTGACAAGCATTGATCGCACTGGCCAACTCGACAAATTGCTGCTCAAACCAAAACCCCGTCTCGCCTCCTCTCCGCCCTGCCTTACCCCAAGTTCTCCGAATCGTCTTAGTCCGAGGTGGGTGTCACTGCAGGATCGCGCCGTCTGCACGTTTTTCGGGTCGCACTTTTGGTTTAGCTAGTACTACTGCGATACTGCTCCGTATACACTCCCACAATCCCGTACTAGTCTTGCGCCAGAGAATCCTTGATGGGGCCCGCCTTCGGGTAGGTTTGCTCTGCTGTTCCGTAAAGTCGAACCATCCTTGTGCATAGACGAGCCGAAAGGATGGAGCTAGATCCCTCACATTTGCTATTCTATGTGGGAATCTGTGGACTGTTGCAGTTCCAGACCCGGCCTCCAGGAAACACATTCCGTTGGCGCTTGTTCAGGTAGTGTTGGGTACCTAGGTAGTGTTCATCGAGGCAACCGCTTCTTTTGTCGACCTGCATGTCCTCTTCGATAGACGAGTCGGCCCAACAAGACGGTTTTGTGGATGTTCGCCAACGGACACAAGGTTTAGCGAAGCATGTGGGCCGCATTCTTGGAAGCTCTTGTTCTAAACGAGTGTACCCTTTGCGCCCATCTGGGCACATGATGGACTGATATTGTTTGCGTTGGCGAGGTCGGAGGGTTTTGATTCGGCATCGAGATGAGGCTGCCGGATCGCCGTCAAGAGAATCCGAAGCCAAACGCTCAATGAACCGGTGACAGTCTGTGTTCGGGATATCAATGTCATGTTGCGGCCATACCTAATCATAGGTACTTGAGAGTGTCTGTACACCGCAATGTCCAGTTGAGGTCCGTCAGTTGACAAGCTCTGTCGTGTTCCAGTGAAACTCTGCTTGTTACCCAAGTGTTCTCGAGCAAAGAAAAGCCTCGACCAGCGACTGATAATTCGAATCTCGGTAACCCAGCTTGGCACCCGTGATGCTAACCCAAAGCACGCCACCCAAGAGCGAATAGATCAGCGGTAACCGCTGACACGGTGACATCCATTATGCAAGCTGGAGGCGCGACACATGAATGGCAGGGATACCTAAGGCACAACGTGGATTTCTCCTGCTCCATTCTCTACCCCAGAATCCCTATATGCTTACTCCACCGTAACCTTGCCAGACAAGGGGCCGCTCAGGAAATTAGGACCGGTGGGAGGGTCTATGATACCATGGGAATCGTCCTACAGGAATTTGGCGGTGATAACGGTCATACCTATGCTTTAACAAGGCTTTCTGGTGCCAACTTGCGAAGGTAGGTATCTAGCAGCATCTGATGGCAACGGTTTAGGAGCTTGAGAGTGTCCGGAGCCGATATCTAGAGCTACGATAGCTACTACTCAATGCGTGGCAAACATGGAAGTCTGGTGGTTGATTGGAAGGTCCCAGCTAGGCCTCGTTGCAGGTGCTGGATGAAAACTCAGGTAAAATTCTATTCCAACACGAGTTCAGGCCCAGACATGTCATCAACAAAGGTCGCTCGCTTATGCAAAAATCAGGATCACCTAGGGTGGCAAGTGGTTCCAGGGTCTAACGAGCGGACATGCATTGCGTAGCCGTGTTGGTGGCTCCGTCTTTGGGTGGCTCCTGTTCTGGACAAGCTTGTAGCGTCGCAACGGTCTTGGGGCAAAGTACTTGCCCAGACGAAAAAGAGGTTTCGCCGAGTTACCGCTGGCTCCCCGCAGTAGCCATCAGGTGTCAACGTACAGCCAAGGCTGACTCCCAGGCGGCCAGTGCCAAGTGGGATACATGTGCATTAGAAGGTCGGAACAAGAGGGACGGCGAGA
Organism: Triangularia verruculosa; assembly: GCA_033296885.1. Taxonomy (NCBI): domain Eukaryota; kingdom Fungi; phylum Ascomycota; class Sordariomycetes; order Sordariales; family Podosporaceae; genus Triangularia; species Triangularia verruculosa. The sequence goes on along the minus strand of MU863924.1, from coordinate 139,850 downwards.
ATGGGCGGTAAATATTGATTCCTTTACATGTAGAGATCCGGGCCGGTTGCTCCGTCCAGTCAATTCCGTCCGCTCGAGTATCTGCTTTTCGGTTTCCTCAGCCCAAGTCTGATACTTGTAGAGTAGTACCCTGTCGTTGCGGGAACTGATCTGACCTTCACTCCTCTGAAGCAGGCCTTCGTGCCTTGCGTTGTAGCTCTTTCTCGTGTAGAAAGGAAGAGATACCATCCTTGGCAACCTCGCTCTGGGAATGCAACGCCATCACTCTGCTAGCAAAAGCAACGGCGTCCTCAAAGCCATCCCCACCGCAGCCCTCAACCTCGACTCCATCAGCATCGATGTGTGGTTGTCCACGAAGGCCCGTCTGCGTCCAAAAGGCCCATTTGGTGATTGCTGTCTGCTGCGTATCTCTCGTTGTCAGTCTCGTCACTAACTTATCAATTGTATCGTCTAGCGATAGGCGGGCTCCCACGGCCTCTACTGCCGTTAGGTTGTGCCGAGGTTTCTCTGACGACAAAGAATCTCCACCGAGCAAGTCCTGTGCCTGTTGCCAGTGCCGCGAGCCTTGTTCCGAATGACTGGTGACGATGACACCCTTATCTTGTAAATTCAGTCCTAGGCTCCCACCTTTTGCGAGTGCAAGCCATGTAGTTCGGCTATCGAGGAGCCGACTGACTCCTGCGGCTGGACTCGTACAGGGGAGACCAAGGTCCGCGCCGGGAAAGATGAAATCGGTGAGAACCTCGCTGGTGACAGGAACGTCGGTTGCTAGTGCTATTTGGGCCCCAGCGCCGCTTGCGATACCATGGATCTTGCCCAGGACAAGGATAGGACTCCGACGGATCAAGCTCATGACTTCGGCACAGAGTGCAAAAATCTCTCTGACCTCCTCCCTGGAACCATTCCGAACTTCCTCGAGGTGATGCCCAGAACTGAAAACATTGAAGCCTGGTGAAGCGAGAACAAGTAGCTTTGGCAGGCCTTTGCGTTCTTGTTGCCAGATTCGGCTAGAGATAAGCCATGCATATTCGTCTGCTTTGCCTTCATTTGTGAGAAGGTCTTGGGATCGCTCGAGATGGCCAAGGATCCTGGGCTTGAAGAAGGGAAGAAAAAGCTGGCGACCTGATTTTGGGCTCGTGTTGGCTTGTATTAACTGGTCTTTGATCCGCTGAAGCTCGTGCCTCGTCATAGCGTTGCGTGTTTCATATCGCCCAAAGTTGAGGTAGCTCGCGCCAGAAGGCAACGGCGGATGGGTTATGTGAGGTAATAATATGGACTTAAAAAGTGTACGACTGACTCGGAATGCCATTATGCTGGACTGATCGACGATATGTTGTGAAGATACGTTGACTTGGCTGAATATCCTACTCTATGTGGATGTGACGGAAGACGTTCGGCGCTCTTCTCGGCTGCCCCTCACTCTAATCCCCGCTCTTGGTATCGCTGGCGAACAAAGTAAAACACCAACCCCGCTCCCCATAACCCAACAAGTACAAGAGCCGGAACAGGTGCAAAAACAGCACCTCGAATGACTACAAACCCGCTGACCAGCGCAAAGAGGATTGGAATTACAATAAGAGGTTTGTATGGCCGGGCCAACTGCGGCTCCCTGTACCTGAGCACAATAGCTCCTACAACAGTCAGGAAGAAAAACGTGTATTCACCCAGGCCGTTGAATGTCAACAGAGCTCGGAAGTTTCCAAATAATATGTAGAGCGAAGATAGGATTGTCGATACGATGATGGCGTTGACTGGTGCATCCGAGGTGGACTCGCGTTCGTCTTGCTTGATCCCTACGCGTCCAACAATGCTGAGCGGCTTGGGCAACCAGTTCTGGTTTGCGGCGGCAACTGTCATGCGTCCGGCAACAAACGAGTTTCCAAGCAGAGAGCCAGCAACAACTAGGCAAATGAGTACAGCGGCAAGAATACCAAACGCGGGACCAAGGAGTCGTGTTATGGCAGTCTATAGACATGAGCACTTATTCGTTGTTATCTCCTTGTTGGGGGAGTGTAAACTTACAACAGCGACACTATCTGTGGTTGAGACCACGTTCCATGGCAACAGGATGTAGTAAGCGGCGTTGGCCGTGATGAAGCACAGTATGATGGTGGGTATCGAAGTGTTGATGGCCAAAGGAAGTTGACGTGCGGGCGCTGAAAGCTCAGCAGAGATGTAGATTGCCTTGTCCCATCCAGAATACGCCCATAAAGCGGCATAAAGAGCGGCAGAAAGATATCCAAAGAGCTCCCATTGTGTGATATTGGCCCAGTGTGTCACGCTTCCATCAGGATTGATGCTGTCCCGGTATCCAAACCACGGCTCCCTTACCCAGTCACCACCGCCAACTGTTCGGTTTCGATCAACGAGCTGCAAAACGACAACCATGACTCCGGCCAGCACAATAGCCACAATGGTGACAAACTTGGTGACAACAAAGAAATTGTTGAGTCTCGTGCTGGCCTTGGTGCTGATCGAATTCGCAACGCTGATGACGACAAGGACGACGATCGAAAGCAGCTTGTGGAGAATACTACCGCCTTGGTCAGTAACTCCGGCAGCCGAGTAGATGCTTTCGATGAAAACAATGCTCAGAATAGCCAGGGTCGCGGGCATCACCGCTACCACCCAGGTCCAGGCCGCGAGGAAACCAAACACGTCGCCAAAGATGTACTTGAGATACGGCTGTACGCCACCTGATCGCAAGGTTAGTACGAATGCCGGGCATCGCCTGCAGCATAGCATAGTTGTAGGTTGAAAATACCTTCACCAGGAATGGCAGTCCCCAGCTCGGCCATCGTGCTGGCACCAGTCCACGCTAAAATGCCACCCACAAACCATACCACCAACGCGACACCGGGAGACGGGACGTTCGTATCGATAGACCCAGGGGATGTAAACACGCCGCTTCCAATGACAATGCTGATGACAATCGCAAAGGCCTCTAATGTGCCTAGGTTGCGCTTGAAGGTTCCAGCTGTTCCTGTTTCTCCCGCTCCTGAACCCGCCCCCTGGCGTCGAGCACCTGTCCCCGTAACCCCAGCATCTAGCGCGCCACTCGTCGCAGCCAGCAAAGGCCGGCGTTCTGGTTCTTCTGATGACATTCTGCTGCCCAGCTCAACGATGACTCGTATATGTGGTATGGTGTGCCTGTTGAATCTGAGCAATGGCGGTGATTGTCATAGGTTCGGATGATGCAATGGAAAGAAGACACGGACTTCGCGGCGTGTTGTTGACAAATGACGAATTGTCGATGACTCGTTGGAGCTGACGGCTGTTTACTTGGACCCACCAATGCCCGCTTTCCTGGCTTCAGCACGCAATTTTGATTGGGCCTGACGCTTGAGAATCTGGGGTGCGGGAGCTGCCGGCGTGGCGTTCAAACGAGCTTGGCATGGGTTGGGATAAAGCTTGGCATTGGCAGGTCAGTTCTCTCCTAAATCCCAGACGGCCTTTTCAAGTGAAGATGCTCAAAAGAGCAGATGGTGGGCTCTGACAGATCTATGGTTCATTATACTTGATCCCGGGTTTGTTTTATTGAGTTTTGCGTTTGATTAGATTTGATTTACGGTAAGGTTATAGGTAGCTTGTGATGCCATCATTTACGAACATCTTGTTACGAGCAAATGAGAGGGTGTGTCTCTTTCCCGTAGGTACTTGGTCAGCCATGGGCTATACAACAACATTCCATCCTTGGCATATAATTCAAGCCTTCCATCCTTCGACTGTAAAAGTAAGACTCCGTACAAGCACCGTCATCATACTGCCTGATGCTTTTACCCTTTGTTCTGACTCCATGCTCTTTACCTTGCTCATCGCATACCTACCTTCCAGGTTACCTGTGACCAGCTGACGGTGGCAGTTTGTACTGTCCTACTTCCTTTTGACAGAGGCTAATTCCCCTTTAGTTTCCACTTTGCCCGATGCTCTTTTCACAACTTCTCAATTCTCTTCCATGATCACTTTCGACTGTCGTCAATTTCATTTCGACCCCCAACGGATTCCGGCCAATATTTATCTTCCCCGTTCGACACCGTCCACAGTACGTTGTTCATTTCCGCAACTCCATTGTAGCCACTCCATTTCTGCCACATTGACCACTCGATCAATCGATATGTGTGTCCTCGCCCGCATTCGGCACGAGTGTGGCCACTTCACTCGCGACTTCAACAACGAGGACGGGTATTCCTGGACCGTATTTCTGCCTTGTCAGTTCGTTGATGAGGTTGACGACATGCGGTTCTGTGCCTCACCCGATGGCGATGCCGTCTCTCATACTTACAAGGACTACGTCGAAGAAGATGGGATTTGTGACGAGTGCTGGGCGAATAAAGGGGAGCTGGTGAAAGGAAATACGGGGAAGACTAGGGGAGTATAATTGTTCTCGTTACGAGATCGGGGCTAGTATTGTGGTTGGACGAGGAGGACGAATAGAGGTAAGCACAGCTTCAATCGATGTTCGGGGCCAGGTACTAACCTTGCCTTTTTTCAGGATGTTGTGCGAGTCGGTGAATCCAGAAGGTCAACCATCCTCAAGCAAATGAAGTTGATCCAGCCTTCCGGGTAGGCTACTCCGGCGTTGAACAATGCACATTCGACCAGGTGCTTCTACCGACTGTTTCGGCCCTTATGGCCTCAATCTCATTGAAGTAATTGCTACTGCCACCAATACTTTGAGGTGGGAGACTTCCAACATCTTTGATGCCGCTACCTCCACTTCCAGCCTCGCATCAAGGAAAGGACTGAAGGTATCGCTTGAGAAATTTAGATGCGGGTGAATCGATCGGCGACTAGGTACTCAAGTAACAGGCACGAGGCCCTCAATGAAGCTACCTTATGTTCTCTCAGTGCAAGTTCAAATCCCACTATCGTAGAGACAGTTGTTGTACCCTAGTTTCGTGTGTCGCTTCTACTAGCCTTTCGAAGTGCCAGATGCAAATGCTGCCGTTGCTTAACATCGCTCACAGCGCCTTGATCATGTGAAGTATTTAACCCGTTCTTATGTTACCTAACCTCGACGCCGACAGTGGTCAACTCTCGAACGCTTACCGAAACGGCAGAAGCCCGCCCTTCCCTTGAGACGGCTTCATGCACTCCTGAAATTCGCCCTTCATTTGCCGTGTATGGTGTATCTACCCATAAGACATGTCGCGACACAGCGGAACCAACAGCAGTGTCAGAACACGGCTCTTCTTGCCTTTTCGACCATCAAGGTTCACATCTCGGTCACTGCAATCATACCTTATGCTTAAGGACATCTTGGACACCACGATGGAAGATATCGAGGCGTTTTCTTCTGGCAATTTCCAGTCGTTTGCGAGACCATTGCCCGATCAAGCTGAATTTACCATTTCCCAGGGCACATGCCTTCCAGCTTACTATCTACCCCCTGAACAAGCAGCTGTTTCGTCTGTAACTGTGTGACGCTCCCAGGTATTCCCTCGATCCGATGTGACGCTGTGGTATGAATACCTAAGAATAGGTAGGAACAAGTAAAATGTCACGGTTCTTGTTTTATCCTCATAACAATTCGACGCTCTTTCAAATAGTCCCCACCATCAAGACTTCTACCAATTGGAATAGAAGTACTTTCATGCTTGCCTCCTGGTCCGACGTCAATTCGTCAATATTGCTGCATGCCCTGAGGCAGACTTCTCTCTGGTACCTAAAGTAGACAGGAGGGTTGTCAGTGGTCAGTAAGGTATTATGTAACAAGGCTGGCATGGCCAAATACGATCAGACCTTTGTTTTAACGAGGATTCAGGAAATACCATACTCGTGCGTTCAAAAATTCTCTTGCTGCCTGCCAGACCCGATAATTTATTTCTGGATCGGCTGAGAAGCCCGCCAATATCCTGCGGCAGCAAGCTGTTTACGAGGGGCACGAGGCCAAGAGGCGGTTGAAGTGGCGGATGACACGATAGCTCCAGCGGTGTTTCAAAAGGGGAAATGGCACATTTGTGAGATCGCCAGGCAAACACTGCAAGCGGACGCAATCGGTTCAACATTCTCCACAGTCTGACAGCTAAACTCCATCTCCGAGGCTCCTCCCTGACACCTGGCCAAGACAATTGAAACTGAGATCATGGATTGGATGTCTGTTCCAGCAAATGGCTCCCTGTTGTCATACTGGTCCCGGCCCCTCCCCACGACGTCTTGTTGTCATACTGGTCCCCCGGCCCCCAACCCCAGAAACTTGTTGTCATACTGGTCCCCGGCCCCTCCACACCCCCTAGAAAAAGCCAAAAAGGTTAGCAAGCAATCAGACTGAAGAAATGGAAGCGACACATACCAGCATGCCCATCAACCACGCAGCCGCGTCTCAACTTTGACGGGCTGCTCGGCGCCGTCGCAGCTGCGCTTCATCTTCGACTGGTTGTCGGGACCAGGGAAAGGCTCCTCGTTACCCGCAAGCTCGGGCAGGGCACCTAAAGTAGGCACAGAATGTTAGCACAGACTCTGCCAAAGAACTGAGGCATCAAACACCGAGCTGTCGGCAGGAGCACCAGACCAAGGCCAACCATTGCGGCATGAAGTGATGAATCTCCATCGGAAGACAACACTGGGAGAGGGGCGAAATGACTTACTATGCGGCCGGTGCCGCGGAGGGGGAGCATCCGTCTGCTCAAATTGACCGGACCAGACTCTGAAAGAGTCGATTCTCTCTGGCATCTGAAATCTGCGTTCACACGGACCGCGCTGGCGGGTAAGGATGATGAGGGCGAGGAGGAGTAAAATATGATGAGGGAGAGAAGGAGTAAGAGATGCTGAAGAGGGTAAGATATGTGGGAGAGAAAAGTTTGGAAGAGAAGAATGGGGAGAGGGGTAAATATAGGCGGGAGAGATTGCTGAGAAATTGCAGAACTCAGCTTCGGTCCCGTCAGACTCGACTCAGAGACCAGGCACCGGGCAGGGTATCCGCTGGCCCCATCTTCCGAGATCAGTGGAAGCAGTTGCCAGCCATTCGTCTGACCTCAGCCAGCCAATCTGATGACAGCCCAGGCCTGGACAGACTGTGAGCACCTGCCCTTGAAGGATATCATCGATCCTTGACCTTCGAGCGGTATCCACTAGCTTCGAATGTCTGGGTCGTGTGATGGCGCAATCTCCGGCCCGTAGGCACCTGAGATAAGAACATTTGATCAGAGGTAGGCACCGGAGCCAATGCCCCAGCTCCAGGCAATGAGTAACAGCCCATGCTCGTCTGTCTGAGCAAGAGCATGTGTCACTCTCAAAGACGAGCCTATGGTCGATCAGTCAAGACTCCTTCCCATCTGAAAGCAATCCTTCAGCTTTCTCCGCCCCAACCCGTCTCGATTGATGCCCCCCCACCGCAAACTCTCCACAATCCTTGTCATCCTACCACAATCTAAAGAGCCTTCGACAACCGTCCCGCCGCTACCCGCCTAGCAAATACCGCAAGCAAGCGCAACAGCAATGTGCATCTACGTCCGAAGCCGGTACAGGTGTGGCTGCCTCAAGTTTGAGTTTGAGGAACTCTACTGGACCCTCAGGACCGAGTGTTTCGACAGCATGAACACCGGCAAGTGCTCTGCTCCGGAGTACCTAGATGACGACAACGAGGACCTCCACTTGGCTGAGTGCTGCGGGGACGAAGAGTGTCCAGGCTGGCCCACAGGAAGTCGCAAGAATGCGCTCGACAAAGCGGAGGCAACAGAGAAGGCCTTGATCAGGGAACACGAGGCCCAGCTAGCGAGGGAGGAAAAGGGAAAAGAGAAATTGAACAAGAAACACAAACAAAAGTGGAACAGCCATTCCTGATGGGTTGGACCGTGGCATCTCGGGTGTATCAGAGATATCGATTGCTCGGAACAATGACTGGCTGCCTGGTATGATGTTGAGTCCCAAAAAGGCACTCCATCATGATACCCAAACCGTCCGTGTATTATGTAAACAGGGATAGATGGGAAAATAGAGACTTATCATCAGTGATCACACCATTGGGCTCGACACATGTGTTTCTCGATGGTTTCTCAGATACACAGGTTGGCCAACAAAGATAAACATGGCAAAGAGAAGCATTTTCAGAACTTGTTGAGATTAGACATCTATAGGTACCCTCCCAACAGCCCTCCCCTTCCAAAAGCCATCCCCTTCCAAAAGCCATCCCCTTCCAAAAGCCATCCCCTTTCCAAAAGCCATACCCTTCCAAACCACCAAATCCGGAACATCTCGTTATCCCGCTTGAAGATATCCAGAAACCGCTGCGGGCTTAGAACGCCAGTATGAGCCTGGCCACCAGGGACCCTCCGGTGAGAAACCCCACCATCCTCAAGTACCCCGGTAGCCTGGCTACACGCTTGATCTTGTCGAGGAACTTGGCTAGCCAGCAGGGCCCCTCCGGAGAGAAAAACTCACCATCCTCAGGTACCCCACTGGCTTGGCCGTTTTCTTGCTTTTGTTGAGGAGACCTGGTGCAATCGACATGTCAGCTCACGACACCCCTGGAGATAGAAGCTCAGATCGGCACCTACCTCATGGTCGGGAATAGCGCGCCGGGCGCGCCCTGCGCGTGTGCAGGATTTGTTGGCTCTCCGCGCAAGGGATAGAAATGCCGTAAAAATGCCGATAGGAATAGGTCGTAAAGAATGTCGTCAAGAATGGACCCAAAAATGGCGATAAGAATGGATCCAAGATTGGTGATAAGAATGGATCCAAAGATGGTCGATAAGAATGGATCCAAAGTTGGTCGATAAGAATAGGCGATGAATGCTATTAAACAGCAAGTCGCGAGATTTCAAGGTTCGATAGTCTTGAAAGTTGAGCTTTGATGAAGAGGAGAGGAGAGGAGAGAAGAGGGAGAGTGAGAGATGTAGAATGAGAAACTTTTCAGCAGAGAGCGAGAAATCAAGGCCACACGGATGCAGGGAAAGACAGCCAGGCTCGGGCCCCATCGTACGACCACGACCACAAAGCTTATTTCCCGCTTCCATCAGTTTCCAGCCTACGGAACGACCTCCAAGTAGGAAAGTCCGAGTAGGTATGGGCAGGTACCTACCTAGGCGAGCAGCAGCTTTCGGAGAAGATGGTCCTGGGCCTGCATCCGACAAGCTGGAAGCTGTACCAGCCGTCAGGCACCGGGGGGTAGCGGAAAGTGTCTGTCACCATCATCCATGTCAAGGATAGAATGCCTGGTCATCGATGATCCACCAAGTTTGTGCTCGACAGTCGCAACCCACGGCTGAAAAATCACAATCCACAGATCCACAGCCCGTGACATTGAAGTGAAGGTGTTTCTGCACAACTTGTGACAGCCCTCCAGGCATCAGGTTACTAGAGAGTCGTTGGAGTGACGCCCCTCACCCAGAAGACTGCCAAAGCACAAGTTCCATTGACACAGGAAGCATATCTTCAAAGAAAATCAGACATCATGCCTGCACTGTTTTACACCTCGCTCATTGGGTATCAGTCAAAACTGCTTGTTTCCATGCATTTTACTGAGTGAAGTTAATACGGCAAGTTCTCATGACGAGAAGAGCCGCCACAAAGAGAAAGGATGAAATGTCTGCGATGTTTCTAACAGCTTGGTGGGGTATGTCGACCAAACCGCTTTTATCAACGCATTTCCTTCTGTCCCCGCCAGTTTACGTGATCTCTCATCGAAGAAAGAGCCACAAATGGCTGGTCGGGGAACCAAGAGGAACGATGTTGAAATGTCTGCAATGTTTCGACAGATTGTCGTAGAAAGTTTGATCAATCTGGTTATTTCCATGTATTTTGATCGATCCTGACGTGGTCGTTCGTAGGTAGGAGAGCCGTAAAGGTCTGTGACAGAAATGGGGGAACGTGTGAACATGTCCGCACTGTTTTCATCAGCTCAGCTGTGGCAAGATCAACCAAGCTGTGTAATCAATGCTTTTTTGATGTGTCCCCGCCAGTTGCGTGATCTCTCATGGGAAGGAGAGCCACGAAGAACTGAACAGGGAAAAGAGGAACAAATTAAGATGTCTACATTGGTCAACTTACTATGAAAGGCTGGGTGAACTCTTCTGGAAAGAAGAGCTAGCCAAAAAGTAAAAAGAGGAACAATTGTCAAGAAATGTTTGCTTGGTGTTTACAGCCAAAGGGTGAAGGCCCCTCGGGCTGCTCATAAACAAGCAATTTTGATCTGTGGTTTTAGGGGTGGGCATCTTATGGAAGAAGAGCCGCCACACAGAAGAAAAGAAGAAAGGAAGGGAGAGTTGTGGCAAGGTCTGGGGTAATTTATACCTCACCCCAGACCGGTCAATGCACCCTCGCAAATTTCCCTACGCTCGCAAATCTGTTCAGGGCAATTGAGTCATCCCGGCCCCGGCCCCGGAAAAGCGGAGCTCCGGTGGCAGCGACAAGGCCGGAAGGCAGCGGAAGAGTCCAGGTGACCGGGCGGAAGCGGGTCCGGCCAGGCAACGACGGCAGCGACAAGACCGGAAAGTAGCACAGCCGGCTTTCCGCTGTCTTCTGGCTGCTAATCGGGAAGGAGGGCAAAGCATATGATATCACCAGTCGAAAAGCATCAGGCAACGACAGAGCTAACATACGAAGAGCTGGGAACTACATTCATGGCAGGCAGTCTAGCTGGCCAGGTGATGTCATCCACACTGTTTATTCAACCGCCACTGTCACACCACAGCAGTGGAATAGCATCATCTGCCAAGTCCGTTCGAGGGATCTACCTATTCTTCAACTTCGAGAACCCGATGAAGCTTGGCAATGTTCTCTGGTCTAGTCCGACAGCAGCCCCCAACTAAGATCAATTTCCAATGCCCCGAAGTACTCGCTTCCTTGACCACACTGGCAAGCTGATGTTCCCAGGTGTCACTGTTTATTTCTTGGCCAGAGCCCTCCCCGGATGTTTCCCACTCTTTCGTCCCAGTATTGTACTTCTCACCCTCCCTTGTGCCATCGGGGCACAATACAAGTCCCGGCCAGCCGCTGGCAGCGCCCATCGCCACCAAGCCTTCCACAGTCTTGGTAAACTTTCGAACCAGCCGACCAATCTTTGATGCACGAGTACAGTTTATACCGATGAACTGTGGCGCAAAGATTCCAAATTCGATACTAATCATACTAGCTATGGCATCCTCCACGCTAGTCCCGTCTGGCATCTTGTCATCGTCACCAGGAAACAGAATGCTGATCCAGACTGGGAAATCCATCAGCCTCGTAGCCAGTAAACGCCTGATCGCCAGGATCTCGTCGAAGCGCGGGATAGTCTCGAAGGCAATGTAGGAGACACCCGACAGCAGTCCCGGGACCTTGGCGTAGAGGTTGAATCGCTCATTGTGCCACTCGTAGAGCTTGTCGGTCATTGCTTGAAGAGGATCCTCGTCGTATCGGCCGGTGTATTCAGCCGACGGTATCATTGTGGCGCCATAGGGCCCCAGACTGAGTGCAACCTCTCCAGCAGACTCTTCCGCGGCCATCTTGGCGACGAGCACGGCATCCTCGAGAAACTGGCCAATATTTGGAAGGGAGACGCCGCTGGGCCTAACGAAATTGCCTGTTAGATCGTACTCTGTATGTAGGTCCCGAAAGACAAGTCAAACGTCAATGAAGGGCCAGACGCACCAATTCTCTGTCTTTGTGTTCCTGAAACCATCGATGGACACTTGATAAGTCGCGGTAGTGATGATTTCTGCTCCCGCAGCAGCAAAGGAGGATTGGCACTCCAAAAGCGTTCGCTGATCTGTCAATAGAAGGTGGGAGGACCAGAGGGGCGTGGCTTCGGAGAACTTGACGCCATGGTTGGTTTCGAGGGTGGTTCCAAGACCACCATCCAGTATTTTCACGTGTACGGGACCCCTCATCTTTCCGCTATCAGTGTTCGGATGGATGATAGGTTAAATATGTCAGATTTGGAATCTGGAATATCAAAGGCCGGGCAGACGACTTCGATGAGGCTACACCGGACTTGAGAATTTGGTACCCAACGCTGTCTCCATCCAATGAGCAGGAATATTGCGGCGCCTTCAGATAAGCGCTGCAGGATTGGTCATCAGTCATCCAGCACTAATAGGGGCTAGGTCACAGTGCGGTGTGCGACAACGCACGGTGTTTTCCAAGGACCCCCGAAGCAACAGCACCGATGAACAGGGGATCATTTCGCCATGTCTGTAAATGAACGAGAAGTCACAACATTGGGTTCATTTAATGATCAACTAAAAAGGCTGCAAAGGCTGTGGATGTAACCATGGAACCATGGAATTGGCCGGGCAGGTGGCCTTCGGGACAATCAACTTCATGATTTGTGAGGAAGGCATGTCAGCCACACTAGGTATGATGAGTTGATGCCTAAGAAAGAGATCAACATTAATCATAAGGCAAGAGCTCAGGGGACATGGGGACCTGAAGATCCGGCTCAGTCAGTCCCAGCGGAGTCACTGGGCAACCGGTGGATGGGAGATCGGAAGGAGCAGGTCAAGGCAGATGTGGGCAGGTAATCTGGAAATCTCCGCCAGACCCAGACCCGGGAGCCCTCTCAAACATTTTGGCAGACAGAGGTTGAACTTGTCAAATTCGCCAAAATAAGACCAACACAAAACATTGAAAAACTATCTCATCTTCGCTTGTCAGCGGTCAGAATCAGCAGAGAAAGGAACCATCTATACTTTATATATTTACGTACGCTTTTCACCCACAAAAATTATCCGTTTTCCTTATACTAACCGCTTGCACGCAGGTGCCTCGTCGGTCTGTGCCGCTGCCCCAAAGGTCTTTCGCCTTTCAAACGTCGAATCCTTCGACAATGAGCTTGTGGAAAAAGCCACTCACGGCGTCCACATGCACCGCAGCTCGAGCAGTCCAGCGTCCCAAGGCCTGGAAGACCAAGAATAAGGTGCCGAAATCTCGACTGTGATCCCCAGCATGGCTCCAGCCCTACCGTTGCTACCACCGCCACTCTTGACTACGACAATGACGATGGCCCATGGCCCGTCTCATTGGCATTACTTGTCGCATTTCGCTGCGTTCTTCATTTGATACCGGCTAGTCCTCCCAGTGGGACATGCTTCGCAAACCACCGAGCTCATCTCGGAACCAACCAAGTTGGCTGCCGAGCAGAAGAAGCAGCGTATGTCCCGCGCCTGCTCAAGAATTGGCAAGATAGCATCGTTCTTTTTGGGACATGGTGGCACGGTATGGCAATCCTCGCAATAGGTAGTTGGTATGGAGAAGGTTGCGATGGAGACCGCGCCTGTGTCGGTTCAGGATCTGGCTTCAGCTTTGTTTTGATTTCTGTATCTTCGGATCCGGATTGAGTGGATCATCGGCTTCCAGGGCCGAGGCAAAGAAGAAGAAGAGAAGAGAATCTCACAACCTGGTTGAGAGACGCCGAAGAGAAGGGTTGGAGTTCGTTGGAGAGCAGTAACTAGGTGCAGTGGTCTATCCCTGGCACGACAGAGTTTAACAAGATTGCGGCTTTCTGGCAGATAGAATTTCTTAGTTGAGATACACAATCCAGTTGAAAAGGCCAGTCATACCTCACTTTCCACATCGAATTGGTCTCATGTGCCTGTGTTATTGATGAATGTCGTCGTACATAATGGATGACCACCTTGGAGAAAGCCGGATCAGTATTGTCTACATGGCGTTGCAAAAGTAGGCATCATGATGCCAGCAGAATAGGCCGCGGCTGAGCATATAGGCCGTGACAGAGCAGCGCCTCAAGTCGATCACATCCAAAACGTCTACTAGGATCAAAACCTCGGTCCTGTGCGATCATTCCATCCTGTGAAAGTCCGTGGTGGCCTGTCTACTGCTACGAATGTCCTCCCCCCATGCCCATCATCTCCAAGCTCTTGTGATAGTCACTGGTCCCATTGTTAGGGTCCTGATCCTTGGCCTTGCACTTGCTGTACGTCTTGCCGTTCCCGTGAGCGCCATCGATACGCATGAAGGACTGTCCCTTGGCCTGCAGCATAGTCTTTGCCGCGTCGTCGTACCAGCCGTTGATGAAGTCGCCGTGGAAGCAGTACCCTACGCCAATCTGGCAAGCAAGCTGTCAGTACCTCCTCTGGAGGACAAAGAAATCAAATGAGAGGAAAGGGGAGCAACAAACCTCGCCACAAGCAAGCTTGATAGGGGGCACGCCCTTCCACCCTTGAGGAATAGCTCCACGGGTGTTGTACCGAATGGAGAACCTCAAGCTAGGCATTCTCTTCATCCCAGCGGGACACTTGTTACCGTGGGCCGCGGCGTATGTGTACTCGGAGACCTTGTTCGGGTTGACACAGTCTGGAAATCGAAGGATGGCTTGTAGATGGGCCGAGCAGGTCGAAAGGGGAAGGGCAGCACGGTCCCGCTTGTTTCTATCCTCTGGCCCGTTGCCATCGCACCACCAAGTGATCATGTTGAGGTTTTCCTGCACGTCGGCTTGGGATTTGGCTGAGGCGTTGCCTGCTACCATGACGAGGTCTCGGGGGAAGGGGATCTCAGCGCGGTCGATGTTCTCGTAGTAAGTCTTGAAGGTGGCTGGGTAGATCTCGGTGTAGGTGTTGCCGTTGACGTAGTAGAGCGTCGGAGCCCCTGGAGAAGTGGTTGTCAGTAGCTTTTCAAAAAGGTGGTTTTCAACTTTTCTTGATTTTCGAAGAGTTCTTTGTTCTGGAGTACACGACCAGGGGATGGGGTGTATAGGCATGTTGACATACAGTAGACCGAGAGATCGTTTGGGTTTTCTCCTGAGGGACACCCTTTCTGCAAGTCGGCCGTGGTGGGGAGGTCTTTCGTCAGGACATCCGATCCATAGAAGGAATGCATGTGTGAAATATATTGTCCTGGGTAGACAATAGGGTCGATGTTTTTGCGCATGAAAGGCTTGTGCTCGACCACCGTGAGGCCAGTGGCGAGACCTGCCAGTAGTAGACTCTCGAAAGACCGCATTTTGTAGATTTGCTGGAGGAGCTCTAGCAGTGTCGATTACAGGTTGGGCAGAGAGCCAGTTGGTTCACTCTTCGACTGAAAGTCAGAAGCAGACGAGCAAGCCTTTATGCCGCTTTCTCTTCCTCATCTAGACTTGATTTTCCTTTCCTTTCTTCCCCTATCGTATCGGCAGTTGGGACGTTGTAGATTGTCCGCAGAGTGGTAGGACCCATGGTTGGGTGCGGCTAATCTGGTGTTAATACCAACACGATGCCTGATTGCATGGCTCATCTGGGGAGCCGCTGTCACAAGTATGGCAATGATCAATACCTACTGCCATTGGCGGAAGAGTTCTAATTAGCTTCTCAGTCCAAAAATGCTTGATTTGACTACGGCGGTAGTTGTGGCAACCTTGGCCTGACGGCCACACGAGGGTCCCCCTGGTGGGTGCCCATATTTCGAAGATATCGTGCGGGGGTTGTATGCATTTGGATGTGGTTTGGTGTGTCACACTCTCGATGTCAACAACAAGAATGATGAGACAAAGTCGAGATACAACAACAGTAGAACCCAAAGCCTCTGGCTTGGTGCCGAGAGGTGATTTTGGTGGTCTCAGCAGTCCTATTGACTGTCACCGAACAAGGGCGCCCCAGTCAGCAATCCACCTCTCCGCACACAGAGACCCGCATCTAGGCCGAGAGTGGGGGAACATCTCCGAGCGCGGCTTTCCGAGCGGGCTTGGCTTGCCGCTATGATCCGCTCCAGCACTATTTCACCTTATCTGATGATCTGATAATTTAGAGCTATATCTTTGAGGGCCTGAAGCATTAACATTGGTATCTTTATCCTGTTCTTTTCTGTTTTCTTTGTCACTTTGTCTTCTGGAAAGTCAAGTTCCTCCGGAAACCAACCGACAGCCAAAAACCGCGCAATCGAATTCCAAACCATGACGAACCCATCCCCCAAAAGCCTCCGGATAGGGGTTGATGTTGGCGGCACTAATACCGACGGTGTCATCCTCGATCCCTCCCGGTCTGACAATACCAAGAGCAGAGGCATCATAGCATGGCACAAAGCTGCCACGACACGCGATCCCGGCGATGGAATCAGCAACGCCATCACGACCATGTTTGCTTCTGCCCATATTGCCCCTGAGCAGGTAGCCAGCGTTACTATCGGTACAACCCACTTTGTCAACGCCATCGTTGAGCGAGACGAGTCCCGTCTGAGCAAGGTCGCTGTGATCCGGCTGTCCGGCCCCTTCTCCAAGCACGCTCCTCCCTGTGTGGACTGGCCTGAGGACTTGCGAGATATTGTGCTGGGATACTACGCCCTGGTGAAAGGAGGGCTCGAGGTTGATGGGGAGTTGATTAGTGACATTGACGAGGAGGAAATCAAAACGCAGTGCCGAGAGATCGAGAGGAGAGGCATCAAGAGCGTTGTTGTCAATGGCGTTTTCAGTCCTATCGACACCGTAGAGAGACAGGAGGAGAGAGCGGCGGTAATCATCAAGTCCGCAATCCCTGGTTGTGATGTTATCTGCTCAAAGGAAGTTGCCAACCTCGGCTTTCTGGAGAGAGAAAATGCCGCTCTACTCAACGCCTCGATTCTTAGCTTCGCAAGAAGAACGATCAGATCCTTCCAAGCCCCAGTGAGACAACTGGGAATCAACTGCCCCGTCTTCATTACGCAGAACGACGGCACCGTTTTATCTGGCGAGATGGCCACCAGATTCCCGATCAAGACTTTCAGCAGCGGTCCTACCAACAGCATGCGAGGTGCCGCCTTCCTTGTCCACGGAGATAACAAAGGACAAGGTGATGATCAAGGAGACGCCATGATGGTTGTCGATATTGGTGGAACAACGACAGATGTTGGACTGCTGTTGCCAAACGGCTTCCCAAGACAACAGGCAGCCTACAGCGACTTCTCTGGTGTTAGAATGGTAGGTCTCTGACATGCTCCTGATCCAACTTCACGTTGTCTAACAATTGGGTTTCCCTAGAACTTCTCGTGCCCCGACGTCAAGAGCATCGGACTCGGCGGCGGCTCTATTGTTCGAAAGGGCGATTACCTATCAGTTGGCCCAGACAGCGTCGGCTACCTACTCGCGAGCGAGTCTCTTGTATTCGGGGGCAGGACTCTCACCACAACTGACTGTGCCGTTGCTGCCAATCCTGGTCTTGGCATCGGAGCCCCTGAACTGGTTCGGGGGGCACTTACGCAAGACGAAGCTACAGCCTACCAAAACATCGTCAAGCAGAAGCTGGGGAAAATCATTGATATTATGAAGACTTCCCCAGCCGATATCCCGGTGGTTCTTGTTGGAGGCGGCGCGATCATCGCGCCTGACAAACTTAGGGGTGCCAGCAGAGTGCTCAAGCCTGAGTGGTCCCAAGTTGCCAATGCTATTGGTGCAGCCATCGCCGGCATCAGCGCCGTCGTGGATACCATTAGGTCTACCGAAACCAAGACGACCAAGCAGCTGCTCGAAGAAATATCACAAGAAGCAAAAGCCAAGACCATCGCAGCTGGAGCGGCAGCTGAGACCGTCAAAATTGTAGAGATAGAGGAGTTGCCACTACAAGTAAGTTCAGCTCCGGTTTCTCTACAGGTTGACTATGGGCAAAGCTAATCGTGAGAGTAGTATGTAGCAAACAAGACCCGCTTTGTCGTTCGAGCCACTGGCGATTTCGACTTCACACAAACAAACGCTTTTGCTCAACCATTGTCCGAGGAGTCGTCCCAGCTGCAAGAAGCCACGGCGCGTGGACAGGAATCCGAGGTCACCGAAAGAGCAACAACCATAAAGACAAGACCGGACGTGAACGAGGTTGACATCGCCACCTACAAACCCGATGTCCGTGACCGCGTCTGGTTTGTCAACGAGACAGATTTGACCTGGATCTCTACTGGCTGCTACATCCTTGGCACAGGTGGTGGCGGTTCTCCTTATCCGCACATGATTCTCCTCCGTCAACTGCTTCGAGCTGGAGCCACAGTGCGTGTAGTCAGTCCGGAAGACGTGGAGGATGATGCGGCGGTTGGCTGCGGTGGTGGTGCAGGAAGTCCGACTGTGAGCATCGAGAAGCTGCAAGGAGACGAGATGATGGAAGC
This sequence comes from Triangularia verruculosa, assembly GCA_033296885.1. NCBI lineage: Eukaryota > Fungi > Ascomycota > Sordariomycetes > Sordariales > Podosporaceae > Triangularia > Triangularia verruculosa. Next base: position 121,877 of record MU863924.1, on the reverse strand, counting down.
ACAGAACGAACTGTACAAGATCTGCGAGAACAAGGCCACGCATATGATTGCTCTCGAGATAGGAGGTGGAAATGGTCTTCAGGGCTTGACACTGGGGGCAAGCAGCAATATGGATTTGCCATGCGTCGATGGAGATTGGATGGGACGTGCTTATCCGACAAAGTGGCAAACCACACCAGTGGTCTTCAACGAACGACAGCCAATCTGGTCGCCTATTTGTGTCGCTGATGGAAACGGGAATGTCGTCGTCATGCCAAAGGCCTCTTCCGATCGCCAAGTTGAGAGGATCATAAGAGCCGCGCTCAGCAATATGGGTTCTCAAGTGGCAGCAGCTGAGCCCCCTGTTACTGGGGCCGAGATGAAAAGATGGGTCGTGGAAAACACTATCTCCCAGGCTTGGAGAATCGGAAGAGCAGTTGCAAGAGCTGGGCAAGAAAACCGTCTGGAAACGATGGCAGAGAGCATCATTGAGGAGTGCGGGGGTTCTTTAAGTGGCAAAGTACTTTTCAAGGGCAAGATTGTGGGTGTGCAACGCACGCTCAGAATGGGACATGTCTACGGAGAGTGCATTATCGAAGGGACTGATATTGGTGATCCTGAGGGCGTCAACACTGGAGAAGGGAAAGGGCAGCAATTCAGAGGCCGCATCAAGATCCCGTTCAAGAACGAAAACATTGCTGCTATCAAGATCCATGACGGACAAGAGGAGGGTGCTCTGGAGAAACAAGATGATGTGCTCGCCATTGTCCCAGATTTGGTCTGTGTTATTGACGCACAGAATGGAGAGGCCATTGGCACGCCGGAGTACAGATACGGGCTGTTAGTCATGATCATTGCCCTGGCGGCATCGGACAAGTGGACAGGGTCAGAGAGAGGGATAGAGCTTGGAGGTCCGAAAGCATTTGGATTCGATCACCTCGAGTACCAGCCAGTAGGCAAATTCGTCAAGCCAGTCAGTGTTGTCGATGAGTTCAACGTGTCTCGCTGAGAATGGCTGGATTGAGGCAAAAGGAAAGTCATGTCTTCCGTGTACCTATCTAGGTAGCCGGGATCACTCATATGTTCAGCTGTTGGATTGAGTTGGGCTGTGGTGGTTGGAAGAGTTAGAAGTCATGTAGGTACTAGTAGTTCCACGGCGGGGGACACATGCTCTCTTGAATATATTGGTTTTTGTGACTTCGTGAGAAAAGATGGCGTCTAGATCTCTCTTGTCATATACTAAAATGGAAAGGCTCTCCGCTCCATCTCGCCTGACCATAGCACCAGACTTCTCTTCGGGATACGGTGCCCATCTCCTTCATATCAGATTGTGCAATATTTTCATCACGACATACATAAGGCCAACACTATGGCAGATCGGGTTGATATGAGGACAAGTAAACAAACAATGCAGTCAGACCATACTCCTCGAGCCAGCAACCGGATGCTGCCTCCCATCTAAATGATGTCGTATTTGGTTCAATTCGAATATCAACTCTCGATTGCAAAGGCATGGAACTCTTGTGAATTGCATCCGGTGCTCGGCCATATTCCCGAACGACGGCATGACAGGTGCCGTGTGATGACGCTCAAGGTTGCAACGAGGTCACAATTGACAGAGGGGCTCCGTCCTTGTGTACCTACCTATCTTGAGGACCATGAATCGTCCCGTAGCTTTTGTACTGATAGACCTCGAGTAAAGTGCTTGCTATCCGGGCACCTATCAGTGTTACGCTGATGGAGTGGACGGGAGGCAAGAGAGTGTGACGCAAACTCGATCGTCCACCCAGCGTCGACCCAGGAAAACGCAGTGAAGCGTCTGATCGTGCTTGCAACACAGACACAGACACAGACATCTGCAGCTTGGCCTGCACCTGCATGGTCTAATCTATCTTGATCTACCCACCGGAAGGACTCTGAAAACTTCCTTGCTCTAGTGGCTTTTCCGGGTCAGGAACCTGCTGTTCTCGACCGTTCTCTTTCCCCTTCCATTTTCGGGAAAGCAATAACGAATCCATCCGCCTCCAAAAGAAAAGGCTCGCCCTTCCCACGGCACTCGCGATTACGCCCGTTACTCCCATCGCCCGACTCCAGGTTCGCTCCATTAAGGTACCAGCTATCCCCCTCGCGCTACTCGTGCTCGGTCGTGACCGGTGGCCGAGAATTCCGACATACCGATGCGTAAGTGGTTTCCATTTGCTAGCAACATTCCCTCGAATTTTCCAGAACCACCATCTTCAATCTCCCTCTCCTGACTCCATACCTTACATCCCCTACCTTTGACGTTGAACCTCGTCAGCAACGTCAAGTCTTCCAGGTGTAAGACACGCAGACCAATGTTACTCTTCACACACCGGATGTGAATTCCATTATTACTCATTTTTATTTATTCTTTAACGCATCCTTCTTTTTGTATTTTACCCTCTCGACTTTGTAAGTATTGAGGACACCGGCAACGTCGGCCCATTGAACGTCTGGCGGACCTCGCCAGCGTTGTCCCACTGTCAGGGGAAGCGTGTCATCTGCGCTGGCCAGATGACCAGGTTGATCCTGTTTCGTCGTCAAAGATTGAAGACATTCTGCCACTTCAATGGGAAACACCACACCAGACCTCTCCCACCTCACACAAACGACGGGCCGTCATTGTTGGTTCCTACGGTCAACCGCTTATTTGACGGAACGAAAGAGAAGGCACCCGCGTCGTCTTTGCGTTCCGTTGCGTTGCCGCGCAAAACCCACATCCAAGTACCGGAATGTTCGCAAGCCTACCTCTCATCACACGGGGCACAAGTGTTAGCCCGGTTGCCAAGCCGGAGCGACCTCAACTCCGGGCCATCGCCTTCGACAAGCTTGAAGAGAAGTTACTTCACGCGGCCCAGATATTAACAAGATTCTTCCAGATCGCATCCGCACCTGGGCTCGGGCAAAGGCCCATGGCCCCCCTCCTCTTGCCGGAGGGCCTCCTAGGCCTCGGGCCGCCGAGCCGGAAAATGAACAACAAGAAGGACATAGAAGTGGCCCAGCCGATGAGAAACATAAGACCTGGTTCATGAGCTTTTGGCTTACAACACGGGCTCTTCTTTTCTCAAGCATCGTCAATGTTCTCCTTGTCTTTGTCCCAGTTGGGTTCGCTGTTCGTACGTCATCTCCATCGTCAATCTTGCCTTTGAGTTGATTCTCATCAAACAACAGGATTTGCGCAGTTGCCTGCAGGCGTGATATTCGGCGTCAATGCTGTTGCCATCATTCCATTGGCAGGTCTGCTCAGCCATGCGACAGAGAGCGTAGCAAGCCGAATGGGAGACACGGTGGGAGCGTTGATGAACATCACCTTCGGGAATGCCGTTGAGCTGATTATCTTCATGTCTGTGCCCCTTATTTTACCGGCTAATCTCGACGTTGAGTCAGTGGGCTAACATATACGACAGAATCGCGCTCTTCAAGGACCAGATCCGTATCGTCCAAGCGTCGCTTGTGGGCTCAATTTTGGCTAACGTCCTCCTGATCCTCGGCATGTGCTTCTTGTTCGGCGGTCTGCGGTTCCGAGAACAGATTTACAATTCGACCGTTACGCAAACTAGTGCCTCACTCTTGGCCCTGAGCGTGATGAGTTTGCTCATACCGACCGTCTTCCACGCCTCTTTCAGCAAGATCCTCACTGCCGACAACAAGGTTCTCCAGATCAGCAGGGGCACATCGGTGATCTTGCTGCTCGTCTACCTTCTTTACCTGGTCTTCCAGCTCAAGTCTCATTCGTACTTGTACGAGTCTACTCCTCAGCACATCATCGAGATGGAAACCAGACCAGGGCCAGCAGCACACTACTTCCACTCTTCAAGTTCACTCGAGGAGACAGACAGTAGCCACAATAGCTCGGGTGACGAAAATCGGGAAGATGAAGATAGACGGGGAAGGCGGCCCGAGACAGACGACATAGCCACCCGTGTTTCTCAGCACACTCCTACATCGCTGGGGCTCCATCACACTGGCTCATTGGACGGTGTTGATGCGGACGCTATCACCCCCATCAACAGTTCCTCGACAGACGGTCATGAGTCCAGACAACCAAGCTCTACCCACTCCCACAAGAAGAAAAAGTCGAAGAAGTCAAGGCACCACCACAAGCGGCGCCATGCTAGAGAGGACCCTGATTCCGATGACCACAGGCAATCGCCGGTCGGACGGGTGGCCTTCGAAGAGGGCCCCTCGCTTGAATCGCAGCCGGTACCAACGTCGCCACGGCCACTGTCTTTCACCTTCCGCCAGCTACCAATGTTCACGCCTCGTCAGTCGGGGCTTGCTTTCAGCAACCGCGAGCACGCGAACCTTCCTGCTGAGTTTCCCCGGCGAGCGCGCTCGCTTCCCTTGAACCGTCCGCCGGCGTCATCTTCTGTCTTCGATCCCAGCTTCAGCTTGTCTCCCAATGCTGACCCGCGACCCTCGACGACCTCTTCCCCGACGTCACCAGATGACAGCCAATCAACGTCCACTGACAAGACCCCCATCTGGCCTCCCATCCTACTTTTGGTCATTTCCACGGCATTGATCTCCCTCCAGGCAGAGTTCATGATCTCCTCCATCGATCCGCTCCTCGCTTCCGACACTGGCCTTTCAGAGGCATTCATTGGGTTGATCCTACTCCCTATCGTGGGGAATGCAGCAGAACATCTCACTGCCGTCACGGTAGCGCTCAAGAACAAGATGGATCTCGCCATTGGCGTGGCTGTAGGGTCATCAATCCAGATTGCCTTATTTGTCACTCCTCTGGTGGTGATGTTGGGGTGGGCGATGGACAAAGAGATGAGTTTATTTTTTACATTGTTCGAGACTGTATGTGTGGTGGTGTCGGCGTTTATTGTCAGTTTTCTGGTCTTGGATGGCCGAAGTAACTATCTTGAGGGGGCATTGCTGGTGGCCGGGTATGTGATGATTGCGGTAGCGGCGTTCTTTTACCCTGATGTTGCTGCGGCGAATTTGCTGGGTGGTGGGCAGGATGAGGCGCTGAATGGGGGGCCGGTCAATGGGACGCAAGGTTGAGAGGGCAGGGCAGCAGTGACAGGGATGGGACTGAGAAGCATCACGATAGGCGCAGGGACGGCGTGGAACAAGGGCGGTAGTGGGTGCCAGGGACGGCGGGTGCGGAGCAGGAGCGGTAGAGGGGTTCAGCATTTGCATTGAAGGCGTTTTGTCGACATGAAAGGCCTGGTGTTCAGCGTGCATGCATTCTTTCTTTTTCCTTGTGTGTCTCGGTCGGTCTAGCACGCAGCATGAACAGAAAAGGAAACGAATCTTTCATTCTTTTATCTGCATCATCCAGTCATGTCTTGGTATCCTGATTTTGTTTTGCATCGGGGGTATCATCAGTCATTGCATCGTCTCGTCGTTTCTTCCGGCGCTTTTTAAGAAACCGAAGGGCTCAATCATACTCGCGAATGGGACAGCAAGTCTCATCCAGGCAATCGCAGCACACCCAGCAACAGCAACAGCTGGCACAAAACCAAGCCCAACAGCTGATGGGCTCGGGCTCTCTCCGTCTCCGCTTCTCCTTCACCACGATAACTCTCGTCGGCGATGGCGATGGCGTGCGCCGCGGTCCTTCGATCTCGATGATGTGCGCTGCTCTGCTTGCGCGGGTGGTGGATTCGTAGTATGCTCTTGGGGGCGGCCTTGTGCTGTTGTTGGGAATTAGAACTGGAATTGGTCGTTTGACAAGAGATAGAATCACGTACTATTGCGGCCGCGGCTCCGTCTCGTAGTAATACCCGCCCATGGTCACGTCAAGTTATACCACCACCGCCAGACGCTTAAAACTCCAACACCAAGTCGTGATGATTTTCCCCCTCTTCTGAATTAATTGCTGACAGGTGTTAGTTGCCGGTGTGTCAAAAAAGGTGGGGTCAATTGATGCGACTCTGTTGCCCACTCGCGGTGTGCTGGGACTGAGTGGTGCGATGGTGGGCTTCAAACTTGCCGGCCTGTTGAGTGAGGAATGTGGAAAGGGCAACAGGGTCATCAAGCACAGGACCATGTGGTCAAAAGCAACAAAACGGGCTGGCCTTGGGATTTATATCCCACGTTTCAATCGAGACGAGGGAAACCAGAACAACCCAAGGCTGAACGCTGCCTTGCGGCATGGTCTTCCGTTCTTTTTTTGTCGGCTGATGCGGGAGGAATTGCGGCGCAGTCTTTGCCAATGGACACAGTCGATTGGTGAAAGTCGAAGTGGGGGAAGATGGCCAACTGAACAGAGGCCTGGGTTGGATGTATACCAAGACCAAGGGCCTGACGAAACCGGTGTCTTTTGTCGCTTGGGACTTGCTCAGCGTGAATGCTCTTGAGAGGCGTGGACGGAAGGGAGCGAGTAAGAAGTCGAGGAGGTGGGATGGAAACCGGAGTCATCTCAATGGGTGATAGTATGCATGCTGCTGGTTACCTAGGTATGCAGGTGAGCAGATAACGACCCAAAAAGACTGGAAGGTGACATATCGCGGTTCAAGTTCCCAGTAGTCCTGGATCGCTTGGCGGTTCTGATCTGTTATACTCTCGCTGGCCCCCCTGTGAAGTGCTACCTTCTAGAAGAAAACAGACAACAGTCGATATTGGAGCTATGCTCCGATCATGTTGAGCTTGAGGCCCCAGGAGGTGAGGGCCAACAGCCCTCGAGCAACGGGTAGGTAGAAGATCTATTCTTCGGCAGCACATCATGCCAAGCCGGGTCCGAAGAGGTGCGACGGGGTCGGACCCGGGCCTGTGAAGCTCAACCGAAACAAAAGAGCGATCAACAGACCCGGCCACGTTCAGAAACAACAGAAAATCGTCTCAACTATTCGCAACATGTTTGTCCAGGCCGCCGGTGTCGCCCTCACACCAAGTGCCTCCGTTCCTTTTCTACCAGCTTTCCCAGAACTCGAGCGACCTAAACGCTCCTTCGTCATCATCAACCAATTCATGTCCGCAGACTCAACCGTCGACCTTCTTCAACTCCCTCCTTAGCCATCTTTCCACGAAGTCTTCTCGGAGCAGCCGAGGGATTCGAATTAACACATTATCAACTACCGACGTGATGGGCGTCCCCGTGGTCTTGGCAACTGTCGCGGCGTGCGGTAGTATCGTGACGTCGATCAAGTCGAGCTGGGAGCTCCGTCGCATGGTCAAGAGAAAGAAGGAGCAGCATGAAGCCGATGACGAGGCGCCTTATGTCTTCCGGAAGCTGCGCCAGGCATACTATGACGGGCTGATGACGGCGCCCGAGTACGAGCACTGGTACGAGAAGTTCCTCGTCGCCAAGGTTGAGAAGGACCGTAAGTCATATTCCATGTCACGACTCACTTGTTGCAAGAAGCAATGGGTTGACATTCATAGTGGCTGGCCTCCGGCGCATTCGAGCGCACATCCGCATCCTCGAGAGCGGAGCGCCCATCACGGGCAATCGTCGGTCGCGATCCGTCGACACGGGCAGACGTCGGCAGTCGGTGACGTTTGCGGATGCTCCTCAGCATCCGGCTTATGTTGACTATAAGCAGAGCCGTGGGAACATCGAGTACTATACGGACCCGCGCGCCAGGGTCGGCGCGCACCCTAATGAGTTCGTTCGACTGGAGCGACAGTCGACTTATAGTCGCGCTTCGTCGTCGGATGCCCAGTCGCGTGTCAGTCGGAGCTCGTCGGCAAGGCATGAGACTAGGGGTCGTTCGAGGAGGAGGAATGATAGTAGCGATTCGGATAGCGACGACTACTACTATGAGAAGAGGAACTACAGGGGAAGGAGCTCGAATCGATAGTTGTTGCCCATCATCTTGGTGGAGGTTGTGTCAGGCGTTTGCGAAGGGAGCGACCGCGGATCGGGCTCGGGTTTATGATAAATTTCCTTTGTATTAGCATAGCATAATGACCTAAAAAAAACTGCATCTAGTCTCTCAAGTTGCTCTTGGACAGAAGGAGCAGGTTGTAGTTGCAATTATTGGCGAGAGCGAGCTTCCAGTGGAGAGAGTTGGAGCACGCGCTGGAGCTTGGATGCTGGAGCTCCAAAACGGGAGCAGGGATTGTTGAGGATAGCCCCACAAGGTGCAACCTTGTGTTGGTGGGGCGTCAATTCTGCAATCTTTGACCGCCAAAATTTCGAATCTGTCCCGCAGCAAGTGCGCCAGCCCTTGTTGCGCGCTGTGCTGGAATGCGCCCAGCGATTATCACCACCCTACAGAAACAGCACATACGCCCTCCGAAAATATGGCAACAGTAGCCCCCCCTCCCTCAAAGAGGCAAAAGAGAGAAGAAATCGAGCGCACCACTGTCCAACAAGATGTCACGCCCCTGCTTGCGACGGACCTTGGGTCCTTCAAGGCAAACTTTATCGATGGCGATGGGAACCAGATGGCAGATGTGATTGAGATCAACTTTGCCGATGCCTCCGAGAAGAATGTGTCTGCGCTGTTGAACACCATGATGGGGAGGGTACAGTCAACCTAGTGTGCCGCTCAGGACGACAAGCGCGCTGACAATTGAACCTATACATAGGATCGCGAAGAGTTCACCCCTTATCGCTTTCGCATCCACATTCCCGGGAAAGATGTTGTTGTAGATCAGTATCCCACCGATCTACTGGGTCTCCTGAAGAAACATGGCGTGAACAACCCTTTCGAGTATGCTACACTTCCCAATGCCTTCTTTAACAATGTCACTGATACGGCTTTGAAGGACGACGATTACCCTTTCCGCCGAGCCTCAGGCCGTCTTCAAAGTCCAAGCCGTCTCGCGTATGGCCCACAAGATATCCGGTCATGGTCAACCTATTCTTTGCTGCCAATTCTCTCCCCTCTCTTCCAGCCGCCTCGCAACCGGCAGCGGTGACAACACAGCTCGCATTTGGAACGTCGATACAGGTACACCCGAAAAGACACTGTCTGGACATACAGGGTGGGTCATGAGTGTAAACTGGAGGCCGGATGGACAACAGATTGCTACCTGCTCTATGGACAAGACCGTAAGAATATGGGACCCAGCAACGGGAAAGTCTATCAGCGAGTTCAAGGGCCATGCTAAGTGGGTCTTGGGGTTAGCCTGGGAGCCATACCACTGTGAGTACTCACCCCTGAAGCTGATGGGAAAGCTTCCATATTGACAGTCTGTACAGTGTGGCGCGATGGCACATCTAGGCTCGTTTCATGCTCCAAGGACGGCACAGCCAGGATATGGGTTGTGAATACCGGTCGTGTCGAGCACGTGTTGAGCGGCCACAAGAGCTCAATTACTTGCGTAAGATGGGGCGGGATCGGTCAGGTATGGGTTAACCATGAACAGATCGGCAGTATTGTTCAACGTACTAACCGATAACCATAGATCTACACTGGCTCCCAAGACAGAACAATCCGTGTCTGGGATAGCGTAAAGGGCACCCTTGTCCAGAGCTTCACTGCCCACGGCCACTGGATCAACTACATTGCTCTCTCGAGCGACTTCGCATTAAGGACAGGCTACCTGGATCACAGCAAAGAGATTCCAGAGACCGAAGAGGCCAAGAGAGCCAAAGCCAAGGAGAGATTCGAAAAGGCAGTTAGAATCAACGGCAAGGTTGCCGAGAGATTCGTTTCAGCCAGTGAGTACACCTATTCCGGTATCTAGGTCATGCAACCCCAACTAATACGAATCTTCTCTAGGTGACGATTTCACAATGTACCTGTGGGACCCAACCAACAACGGAAACAAGCCAGTGGCCAGGCTGCTCGGTCACCAGAACAAAGTCAACCAGTGCACCTTCTCGCCAGACGGCACCATGATTGCTAGCGCTGGCTGGGATAATCACACCGTGAGTGTCTTACCTAACGTTTTTACCTCCTGACTACGGGATACTGACAAGAAACAGAAACTCTGGAACGCGAGAGACGGCAAGTTCCTCACCACACTCCGAGGCCACGTCGGCCCCGTGTTTCAATGCGCCTGGTCAGCCGACAGCCGTCTTCTTGTTACTGGAAGCAGGGACTGCACGTTGAAGGTGTGGAACGTCTTGAAGGGCGCGCTAGCGAGAGATCTGCCAGGCCACGAAGACGAGGTGTATGCTGTGGACTGGGCGCCGCGAGATGGCGCCAAGGTGGCGTCTGGTGGAAAGGACAAGGCAGTGAGGACGTGGATGAACTGAAGAGAGGGTTTGGAAGACAAAAAAAGGAGATGTTACAGATGATACCCTGCTGATAGAGGAGATACAAAAAGACAATTGATCACCAGTCAGAGTGGGAGATACGGCAGCATGTGACTGATAGCCAGGAATAAAGCACAGCCTACCTATCCGGGAGGGCAAACCCGCGCTGTCACGACATGATTCCATGAGGGCGGCCATCATTCTTCCGCGAACCTCAATTATGTCACCCGCACGGCCTAATAGGTCAACACGAAAACCGACAATCACGAAGTTTCTATTTGACACATCTAATGCTGGAGCGAGGCGCACGTACGCAAGCCGTGACGGGCGTCTTACGTCTTGGGAACTTTCTTTCTAGATACTTGGGGAGGAGGTCTCGGCATTTGCGGTACTGGCGAGAGGTCTTGGCTCATGTGCCGTCCCCGGGACATGATCTTTTTCAGCCGTCTGTCCCGTTTTTCCTCATCGGAGAGTTTTCCTGTCTTCGGAACCCCAGCTACCTAGGTAAATGATATGAGCTGGTTTTTGTTTGGCTGATAGCTACCGTTCCATTGCACGAACAGGAGTTTGATAGCAGGAGAATAAATGCCGCCAAGCGAGATGGGCAATGGCACCGATGAGAAGAATGAACGGGAATAGCTACTCCTATCATTGTGAGTGAAGGGAAGCAGGAACCATGGTTTGGCTTGTGAACGTGGCTACTACTGTACCCAGTTTCCGTCGAGAGCGTCGGCGGGATTTTCCAACGATGAGACTGTGACATCCTCCCCCTGAATGCGGTCAATCCCCGGCAGATCGTGGGTTGGATAGGTCCTCTTGGCCCTGTTAAGGAAAAGAGTGAGTGGTATATTGGAGTAGGTAGACATGTGGGAAGAGGCGCCGTGCGTTAGCGGTTTTGCTGCAAGGCGTGCATTCGGTGTGATGCTAGGTTGGCTGGTGATTCTCGGGGATAACCAACCCACAGGCACGATGGTGCGGAGCGCAACAGGACAGCGATGAGGGTACAAACGATCAGTGTGGATTTGTGGTTTCTTTGTTGATCTTTCAGGGCACTCAACGGTTGTTCTAGGTACCTAGGTAGATAGCTGATAGACCAGATCCCCGGTAATTGGTCTCTATTCATTAGTGCTTCGGGCAGTTCCCTGCTGGAGCTTCTCGTGGTGGCTATTGAGTGCCTACGGTATCTTAATCAAGCCTGACGTTTTATCTACGTTGTTATTTCGAATCCAAATTTCGTCGAGGAGAGTACACCAAGTTGACACATGCATGTACCGACAAAAGAAGACAAGTGGGCAGATGTTCGGAAGCCAGCAATGACGGCATATTGGTGCGGGGATATGCTCGGCCATTCCATCATAGCGTTTTGTTCAAACAGCACCTTGGAATGCGCGAGTCTGGCACGTTTCCGCCTCCAAAGCACATCGGAAATTCAATATGAGCTATTTTCAACCCAGAGTGTCACGATGGTGCGGCCAATCGAGACATGAAGGCGTCGAAATACCGTGGTACTTGGTGGTTGTCCAAGATGGATGGGATATGGTCGGCGGATGGCGTCCCACTTTAGCCTATCAAGGCCCGGCCCTGTGTGGATTCGGAATATCTCGGGACTCCACGACCATGTTCATGGCGCACATCAACAAACGGCCGTCCATGTGGCTGGGACACGCTCTTTTGCTTCGCTTACTTGATCGGCCCGTGATGGGTGAAAAATTTTCCTTTCTATCTCTACTCGATGGACCATCACCAAGTCGTTGATGGACGGGTACGTGGTTGTTTGTGACAATAAGCGCACCCAGCTTGCCATCGTCGGCCAGAAGGGTTTCCGCATGTGCCTCATGACGGCACTCGCTGCCGAGTATTCCATTTCTGCGTTCTTTGAAGACTTGATAAGAGAAACCGGCACGTTTTCCATGCTGTGCCTCTGACTGGACGCCGCCGACGCTTCATGGGACGGCAGAGGGAATCGGACGTTTTCCGCCCATTGATTTGAGCTGCTCAATTAAGGTTGCTCTTGAGTGGAATCTGATGCGTTCAGTGGCTCATCTGCCAAAGGCTCCAAGCAACGCCGTCGCCCAGCCTTCTGGCCCCTCCCCCTCACCGCAGCCCTGCCACCGACCATGGGCGCTATGCTTCGCCCGCTGGCTTCGTGCTTCCTCGGCCGGAGGAACGGACTCGAAGCCGATAATTAATGGCTCTTGAGCCGGAATCTTGCTTTGCCCTCAAGGTTCCAAAACATTACATTCATCAAAGGCCTTGTATCAAGTCCATGACAAGTACACACAAGGATAATCGGCAGATGGGACTGCTGATCGGCACCAAGTATCTCCACTGTTCCCGGCCCGGGCCTTCCACGCTTCACCAGCCCGGACAGTTGATATCGGCTTCATTGCTGCCTAGGAGCAGTAACAGCTCCAAAAGAGCCTGTGTCATGGAGTCCGAGTAAAAGGTCTTGGGCCGGGTAATCGATGTCTCGATTGATATCCTGGTGCAGAGCAGATTTCTGAGAGCTTGGCAGGCGCCCAGCATCCAAGCAGCCAAGCCCGGCTGTTTTGAGTGTGGTTGCAGAGCTGCATGTGGTTTGCAGCGCTGTGATATCCAAGTTGAGCAGGAGGTACACGGGCCACGCATAGCGGAGGCCGCTCAAGTCAGAGGAAGACTGACAATCGCCTTCTGACTGGCTTCCGGTGTCATTGGTCGTAAAGTCGGTGCTATTCAGGAGACCCAGGCTGTATCAGCACCGCCAGGTTCAGCCGTACGTCAGGATGATAGATCAACTTTCTTGACTTCCAGATACTTCACACCCTCGGTCACACTGCTTGAGTCTAGGATTCTCTGTTCAAGAAACACCATCACCTGGGCCCAGGCATGTGGCCTCCATTTGGTAACATCAGGTATCAGATTACGTGATTGCCCGTGAAAAAACGGCTGTACAACACCGAGACCGTGTTCGAGATCGTCGATTTGCAAACGAGACACAGTCCATGACAGGTGCCGAGTGCGCAGGCAAGAAAACAAAGAGACCGGAAGCTGTAATGAGAGCTCTGCAAAGCCCATACATGTATTATCTGTCGAATAGGAACTGCAGTTCCCAGAAGCGGGAACGATTCAACACGGATACTGGATGGTTGTCGCTGAGGAGAAAAAGTCAACAAGAAACCTCCAAGGCATTGAGTGGTGGGCTGAACCCCTGTCACTGGAAGCCACGGAAGCCCAAGCTGCCCCCTGTCAGGCTTGGCCTCCCTCGATCCTCCACTTTGATTCCCATGTCCATCTCCACTGGTTTCGGGCTAGAATGACGAACAACGGGCTGACGGGACGCTGCTGCTTGGTCCGTAGGCCCCACTTACAGCGCTCCCTCGAGCGTTTCGCAGGCATAGCAGCGTGTGTGAAGCGAGCTCCAGCAGCGATTAAAAGTGATCGAAGCTCCTCCAAGTTTCCATGATTTCCGTGATCTTCTTGCTTGCTCAAAAACAGGACTCTTACTCGGCAGCAGATCCCCGATCAGTCTTAAATCTATCAAGCCGTGATCTTCACCTACATCCGGACCAGAAGCTCCAAACCCCCTGCCCAATTTTTGCCATCTTCCAGCTTCATAGCTCGCCCGTGAGCCCCTCCTTCCTAGCCAGCGTTTTCTGCAACGCCGTTGTCTGTCAACAAGAAGTGGAAACGTCCGATCTTCGATCTGGCTGGTTACCAACAGGCAAGTCGATACAGTCTCCTAGCTCCTCCTTCGCCCGAATCACCCGTGGTGACTCCCAACCGCCTGATCGAGTTCAAGGGAGAAAAAGCCCGGCTCAGCTTCGTTACGTCAGAGTGGACACTGGGCACCTAAACGGGCCCCCCGCCTTCGAAATCCTATGCTGCCCTATTCTGAGTGACAAGGCCCAAATTGGTCTAACTGGAGATATTTCCTAGCAGATTTCGACATCACTGTTCTGAAGTCTTTGTTCTCTTCCGCCCTCCGGCTCGTTCCAGACTCTTTCACCGCTGCGAATCCCCTCCCATCAGTTCACCGAGAACTCTTTCTATCAAGCTTTACGCCAGGCTAGACACGCCATCCCCGCTCCTGCAGCTGCTCTTGCTGTCGACAAAGCCGCCTTGCGTCACTACAATCTGAGCGTCGGGTTAGCTCCTTTATGGTCACCCGTCCTAAGCTTGTCCCACTGTGTTGAGACGGCCGCGTTTGACATTTTTGGTTTCGTTTGGGTGCTGTGACCTCTTGACAAGCAGCAGACGCCGTTCAAGTTACCGACAACATTCTCGCGCATCCTGCAAGCCGGTCTGTTTACCGTTGGGAAATACCCGTTCACCTCTGCCCTTTGCCCCATGAGCTCGTCGCTGGGGCTTTTCCAGTAGCAACCAGCGCCCGACTTCTGGCCAACCGCCCTTCTACGGGAATACCTTACTTTACCTCGTCGACTTCACCTAGTTGCCAATAGCGAAGGCTATCCATCTGCCCAACATGACAGTTTTTATCGCTTCACTGTAAGTGCTTTTGCATTTCTCGGGTGGTTTTCTTGAAGTGTACTGACCATCGGCTGCTCAGATTTCTCCCTAAAACGATCCATTTCACACTTCCCGGCACCCCTCCCCGTGGGTCTCGCTCCGAGAAGAAGCAGCCTGAGAAGAGGCCAGCGCCACCTGAGCGACAACCTAGTCTGTTTCAGCCGCCCAATATCACTCCTCCCCACACTCCGACCGACGAAAAGAAACCCGGCGATCTATTCACCAACGAGGATGGTCTGCGGGTCCACATCCCGCCATCAGGAACGGCCGAAGAAGATGCCATCCGTGCCCCTGCTGACCGGAGCTCTCCAACCTGGGGAGGTCGGTTGGATCAGCCAATGTCCCGGGCGAACTCGCCGCCACCGCCTTCCCTAATTACGAAGGCTAGGAACTTGCATCAAAAAGCGAAAGAGATGGGCCGGGCTGGCATTACACAACCTCGCACGCTTGACCGGAGCGAAAGCCACGAAAGAGTCTTTGCGCATGCCAACTGGAAGGTCGTTAACGCTGACCAGGGCAATGGTGGTCTCCGAAATGCCGCCCAGGCGGCTTCCAGAGAGGGCAAGGTCGGAGACTGCACTTGGGTCGGCACACTTGGTATGCCCACGGATGCCCTCCAAGGCACTCAACAACTGCAAGATATCCAAGACAAACTTGCCACCGAGCATGACATGCTCAGTGTCTGCCCCTCCGACAAGGACTTCGATGGACACTACTCGCACTTTTGCAAGCAGATTCTCTGGCCAGTGTTTCACTATCAGATTCCGGACAACCCCAAGAGCAAGGCATACGAGGACCATTCATGGAAATACTACGTGAATGTCAATCAAGCGTTCGCGGATACCATTGTCAAGAACTGGAAGCGCGGCGATGTTGTCTGGATCCATGACTACCATCTCTTGCTGGTCCCTGGCATGGTGCGAAAGAAGCTGCCCGATGCCAAGATCTGCTTCTTTCTCCATGTGGCATTCCCGTCGTCCGAAGTATTCCGGTGCCTGGCCGTCCGCAAAGAGTTGTTGGAGGGTATGCTTGGTGCCAATCTGATCGGATTTCAGATCCACGAGTACACCAGGCATTTCCTCCAAACCTGCAGTCGACTCCTTAGTGCGGAGGCCACTCCGGATGGACTCCAGCTGGAAGACCGCTTTGTTGATGTTGGTAATCTCCCGATCGGTATTGACCCTGTTAGTCTCAGTCAGCATCGCGAAGAGGCCGAAGTGAAGAGATGGCTGGACATCATGCGGGAGCGTTATGCCGGCAAGAAGCTCATCGTTGCTCGAGACAAATTGGATCACGTTCGTGGCGTGAGACAAAAACTCCTCTCTTATGAGCTTTTTCTGAATAAGAATCCGGAATGGAGGGACAAGGTTGTCCTCATCCAAGTAGCCCTCTCTACCAGCGAGAAGAGCGAGTTGGATGCGACTGTTAGCGACATCGTCACTCGTGTCAACTCATCCTGGGCCAACCTGGCCTACCAGCCCGTTGTCTACCTCAAGCAGGATATCGATTATGCGCAATATCTTGCTTTGTTGAGCATCGCCGACGCTCTCATGATCACCAGCCAACGTGAGGGGATGAACTTGACCTCTCACGAGTACCTCTTTTGTCAAGACGGCAAGAACAGTGAGAAGAAACATGGATCCCTCATCCTGTCCGAATTCACCGGCACATCGTCACTCTTTGGCGGGAATGAGCTGTCTGTCAACCCTTGGGACTACCGGGCCTGTGCGGATGCGATCAAGACGGCTCTAGAGATGGGTGATGAGGAAAAGCAGAAGCGGTGGACCAAGTTGTACGAAGCGGTCAACCATCACACCGGATCTCACTGGTTTTCTGAGATCTTGTCTCGCCTTGACATGGTGTACGAACAGCAGCATCGCCATGACCAAACCTCTGTTCCCCGGCTGTCGCTTACCACGCTTGTCCAACAGTACAACAGAAGCGAGAGAAGGTTGTTCATTCTCGACTTTGAGGGTACATTGGTCAGTTGGGGCCCAGTCAACCAGGTCATCGCTGTTAGCCCTCAGGTATGTTTTCCCTCTACCTCGTCCTGCTTATTTGAACCTTTACCTAACATGACCACTTTTAGCGGACTCTTGACGTACTGAATGACTTACTCCTCGACGAGCGTAACACTATTTATGTTATGTCTGGCCGGAGACCAGAGGAACTCGATCGTCTGTTCCGTCGTGTCCCCAATCTCGGCCTCATTGCCGAGAACGGTTGCTTCCTCCGAGACTGCGGCAGCTCTGAGTGGACAGAAATGGCGGACGCGGATCAAATCCGCTCCTGGAAGGATTCGGTCAGAGGCATTCTGACCTACTACATTGAGCGCACACCCGGCGCTGAGATAGAGGATCGACGCTGCTCATTGATCTTCCACTATAAGTCGGCGGAAGATTATGAATCTGCCACACGACAGGCCTTGGATTGTGCTAGTCACATCAATGATGCTTGCGAGGACCAGCGAGTCCACGCTATTCCCATGGAGGGCTGCATTCTTGTCGAGCCACTTGACTGGACCAAGAGCACTGCGGCTCAAAGAATCTTTTCTGATCTCCGTGCGAACATGGCACCAGATGCGAAACACAAGTCCCCGGTCGACTTCCTGATGGTTGCCGGCGATGGACGTGAAGATGAGAAGGTCTTCAGGTGGGCCAATGGTCTAGGCGAGGATGGTACTGTGGAAGAGGTTGTGACAGTGAGCTTGGGAACAAGAAACACGGAGGCGACGGCTACCATGACGCAGGGTGTGAGTGGTAAGTAACAATGATTCACCACCCGGCCACCACTCAGAGAAATTACTAACACAGCTCGCTACAGGTGTACTCATGGCTCTGCAGAGACTGGGATCAATCGCGTAAGCAATTGCCCCACCCCTGCCCCCCTATTCCTTGGTCAGTTGCCAACTATGGTAATGTTGCAGGTCTGTTGTGCCCTCGCAACATCGCCGGAAGAGCTCTGTCCGAAGTGTCATTTTGCCGCCCGACGTCGAGCTCGACATTCTGCCGAAGTCGTAGGTGACTCGAGGATCCGTGGCGACTCGTCGAAGGGAGGCGCGCCGTTATTCGGTGTAGCCGGTACAAGGTGGTACTTGTTGTCGTTTTGGTTGGCTTGGTCGGGTTTGCTTGTCGCCCCTTTTGCGAGCACATTGCGCAGCCTTGTTTATTTGCTCGACTCTCTGCGTGGTAGAACCTCGTGTGTTTTGCCATGGAACGCAGCCAAGATTGCTTTTGTACTTTTGTGCTTTGCAGTCTCTTACCCCTTTTTGCGATTGAAGAAGCCTCTCTACATTTTTGGTGGGGAGTGAGTATGAGGCATGGGGATGGAAATTCTATCGATTAACAAAAAACAAAAGCAGGTAGTCGAGACGGTATGATACGAGTCCTCCTCGATATCGAACGGATTCAGACATGGGAAGAGGATGGAAGCAAGCCTTTAGGGGTTATGGAGATATATGTACACGGGAAAGGGTATCGGTATAGATCTGGGATGGGGACTTTCCTTTCGGGGGCGGACACTTTGGTGGCCTTCTCCTTTTCAAGAGTATTCTATTAGCCTGCAAATGGTTCAACTGCATTCATGGGCCACGGCGTTTGGAGCGTGTCTGTCTCTTGATGAACTGCTTCGGATCATGACTAGCGGTTTTCATTATTGTTTTGTATAAATTGGAAGACAGAATTTATCGTTTGTTTGCTTCCGGAAAACATCACCACCTTCATCCCACCTTCGGCAATGACATCATGTTCCGCTATCGGATGGTGGGGCTTGTCCTCGCACGACCCCGCCATTTCCAGCCAATCCTGCATTATCCCTGAACCCCTGAAGGGAGCTTTGACGTGCCAAGGATTGAACGAGAGACTGCCCCCTCATTCGGTGACAAGCCGTGCCATGAGCCGAATCGGAGAACAGCGAATGTCAGCTTGAACCTCAAGTTGGGCAACATCAAAGTGAGTGGCTGACTGACCTCGGGATTGTTTCACATCGTCTTTTTGTTGACGGTCAGGCTGAAGGTATGCCCACTCTTTCTGTCGCCAACATTGGTCGGTTTTTTGAGAGTCGTTTGCTGACTCTGAAGTCGGCAGTTTGTTTTCATCGAGTCATTTCACCAGAACTTGCATGCGTATAAGATCACCAACGCAACGACTTGCAGCGTTCGCCATAAACACACCAGACTACCAAACCAATTCACACGGAGAAATATGGCGCCAACCTTCCCTCCCCCGCCAGTCAACACGATTGACTGGTCCAACGTTGGCTTCAAAGTTAGAGAGGGTGCGTTTACGACTTACCAGCAACGGCCAATAGTCATGATGACCCCATTAACTTAACCCCCGAAAAAACAGTAAACGGCCACATCGAATCCCACTACTCG
The DNA here is from genome assembly GCA_033296885.1 of Triangularia verruculosa. Taxonomy (NCBI): domain Eukaryota; kingdom Fungi; phylum Ascomycota; class Sordariomycetes; order Sordariales; family Podosporaceae; genus Triangularia; species Triangularia verruculosa. The sequence goes on along the minus strand of MU863924.1, from coordinate 102,885 downwards.
GTCCAGACCGGCAAATGGTCCCCCCTCAAGTTCGTCGCCGACCCGTACATCCGCCTCCACGGCATGGCCCCGGCCCTCAACTACGGCCAGCAAGCCTACGAAGGCCTCAAAGCCTTCCGCCTTCCCGGCAATGACAAGATCGCCATCTTCCGCCCCGACCGCAACGCCGCCCGCCTCCAGCACTCGGCCGAGTTCATCTCGGTGCCCCCCGTCCCGGTCGACCTCTTCATCTCGGCCGTCAAGGCCGCCGTCGCGCTCAACGCCGAGTATGTGCCCCCTCACGAGACCGGCGCGGCAATGTACATCCGCCCGCAGGTGTACGGGTCTTCTGCCCAGTTGGGCCTGTCGCCGCCCGAGGAGTACATGTTTTGCGTCTATGTCCTTCCCACGGGGGTGTACCACGGCACCCACCCGGTGAAGGCCTTGATCATGGACGAGTTTGACCGGGCCGCGCCGAACGGGACGGGGAGCGCAAAGGTGGGCGGGAACTACGCGCCGGTGCTGAGGTGGAGTGACAAGGCGAGGAGTGAAGGGTATGGGATTACGCTTCACTTGGACAGCAAGAGCCACGAGGAGGTGGATGAGTTTTCTACGAGCGGGTTTATCGGGGTGTTGAGGGAGGGGGAGAAGGTTACGCTGGTGGTGCCGGATAGTAAGGCGGTGATTGATAGTGTTACGAGTTTGAGTGTGCAGGAGATTGGGAGAGATTTTGGGTGGGGGGTGGAGAAGAGGGCGGTAAGTTTGTTTGGGAAGGGGTGGTGAGAAAGGGGGGAGAGTGGATGCTGACTTTGGGCGTGGTTTACAGATCAAGTATGGCGAGCTGCCCAAGTTCTCCGAAGTGCTGGCAGCGGGTACGGCGGCTGCTCTTGTGCCCATCCGGTCGATCACCAAGCGTAACAGTGATCGTCTGAAAGGACAGGCTCGCGTGTCGAGCAGCGATGGGGCGGAGACTGTTACCTACATCCCTGAAGGTAACGAGGAGCCGGGCGAGATCTGCGCCAAGCTGATCGGCCTGCTCAAGGGCATCCAGCTCGGCAAGGTGGAGGACAAGTTTGGTTGGCGGTTCGAGGTCACAGAGCAGGATGGCAAGAGCGTTGTCGGCGAGAGTGCCTCTGGTGGCGCTGTGGGTGTCGAGTCTGTGGATCAGCTCGACTAAAAAGTTCCGTTCTCTTGGGAGGGATGGACTTGAGATCGGAGCTTTGACAGAGTTTCACACTTGTGTAAGCTGGATCGTCAAAAAAGGTCGGCCCCGGAAGTGTGGATGTACTGAGTGGTCGTCGGCATAGAGAAAAAGGAGGTTGAACAAGAGAGATGCCTGCAAAAAACAAATAGAAAAAGTCCCGCAACTCTCTTCCGAGTACACAACCGGTGATACCTACCTATCCTTTCAAAGTCTTCTGCTGTGAAACCTCTGCACTGCCACAATGTCGACTGCAAAACCCCTCATCATCGTGACCTGTTTTTCTTGAGGGTGTTGCAAGTCTTGGCGCATGGGAAAGGGAGGACGTATCGTGGGATTTGCCATCCCGTAATGGCATTCCCCAGATGGAGAGGCGGTATTGGCGGGATGCTGTTTAGAGAAGGGAGGTGCCCTGTTGTGGAACCCCTGGATGTGATGATGCTGGCGAGCGGTTGAGGGGAGCAGCAGGGACGGCGGGCTTGTAGATAGGGCCAGAGGTGGGAATGAAAAGCGGGCTGGATGTTTTTACGTACAATGTATTGATGGGTTAGTCGGATTTCCTGAGAGAATGCAGTTGGATAGATGTCAGAAGGTTTCGCGAGGCATGATATCGTGTCACCCCCCCTGAGGCCCAATGGTCTTGATCTTGAGTTAACATTGTCTTTGCCGTATTTATTTTCTGACTCTGGGGATCTTGCCCTTGTTATTTCTTGCTGTCTTCCACCATCAATCTGAACGACAGCAAGCCCGAGACCCCTCCATCGCGGCACTTTCCTCTCCAACGTCTTCGAGATATCCCCTACTAGGCACATATCGAACGAATGCCGCGGTTGGCGGCCTCCCGAACAGGCAGCATGAGAGAAAGGGCCCCTGCCAACAAATCCGGAGGACTGGTTGACGTTGCTTGGCGACCAAGTTCACGGCTTGAGTGGAGCGAGCCAAAAAGCTTAGTGTCCGCCAAGAACGGTGCCAAGGCCATCCTGGCAAACGGTGGGGTGGCCCGGGGCAGATCATTGGAGAAGGACATCAAACGCGTGCTTGGTGATGGGAAGGTCAGATGGTTGATGGATTTGTGAGATCATTCATGGAAGAGAGGTCAGAGCTGCGGTTTATCGGATGAGATGAGGGTCTTGAGGCAGTGGGAGTGCTCATTGCCTGCTCAGGCTGCGCCGGCTGGTGTGGGTTATGGCGTTCGTTGCGGGGCAGCAGGCCTCGTCACATCATCTCGTTTTCACAATTTCTTTATTCACTCGCTACAAAGTACCTTATTTCTCATTAGTACTTGTTCCTAGAGCTCGAGTGAGCTTGGACGCGAGTTTAGTATTGATACCTATCATTTGGAGCAAATTGTTGAACAGACTGGGCTTGGTTACTGTCAAGCATGCCGTTGCCCTCAACATGACAGAGCTGAAAGCATCTTGGTGCCTGAGAACCTCTTATTCTCGTGCTTCGAACCAAGTCATTTTGCCCATCCCTGTTCAAGCTCGTATACCACGTTGATCTATAGTTAAGTGGGTAGGCAGCATCAAGCGAGCTTCCCTCCAGTTGACCCGATGGCTACCGCGGGACAAGCCGGTCATGGATGGCCCCCGCGGTTGTAGGCCGGTGAAAGAAGCAGAGAGGCGGTGCTCAATCAAGCGCCCTGCATGACTTTCACGAGCACGTAGCTTACACTCAATCAGGTCGACCACTCACATCAGAAACCGCTATCTGACCTTAGATAGAAGCAAGGTAAGGACGTTGGGCTGGGGCCCCAGGGTCCAGCGTCCAACCAGAGAGCTCCCCAGAATGTCGTGTGGGCATTCCACTGTCATGAACCACGCCAGGGACCGTTGTAAGAAACTTGGTTGCCGGCATCTCATTATGCAAATAAATCTCGAATCCTTATCTCACGACCACCATCACGCAACTGGTTGGATAGGAATGTGAGCCTCGATTACGGCGTCTATAAAGCACACACTTGCTGAGGCGTTCCCACATTCTTTGGATGTCCCGCCGTTTCGGGTCCCTGTATTAACCCTTTCTTCGTCTCAGTCTCTGAAGCCATTCCATGACCGACAAAACAGCACAATCGGCTCAACGTTCGACCTCCGAAGCCATAACCCTTACGCTATGGCCGACCCACCATCACTGATGACATCTAAAGCTGCCGAAGACCCGCCCTCCCTGAATGATGTCCCACGTGAACCTTCAGCACGTTCTACCGGCATCGCCTTTGGGCCTGACCCGCGAAGAGACATCGGTCCCAGCCAGACAGGCGGCATCTACCACACTCGAAGCATCTCCAGGGTATCCTTCGACAAGAGAACTGCCGGCCGTATCTCCCAAGACAACGGCGCTGGACGCTCCAACGTCAGTGATGATGTCGAAGAAGGAGGTGATTGGCGGAACGAACACGCCAAAACAAAGCAGATCTTCAGGGGTACAACACTGCTATGGTATGTTTCGATATTCTCCGTCCTATTATCTCCTTTCTTTATAGACAAGCTTGCTAACAAACTATCGCACACATGTAGGTTAGCATACCAATCTATCGGTGTTATTTACGGAGATATTGGCACCAGGTACGATGTTCAGCTGCCCTCCTTGCGTATCCGTCAGCGGTTCTAACACCCTGAGCATAGTCCGCTGTACGTTTACTCGTCAACCTTCCTCGACCCGCCCACGCAAGAGGACCTCCTCCAGGCACTCTCAGTCATTATATGGTCTTTGACCATTATGGTCACTGTCAAGTACGTCCTCATCATTCTGCATGCCGACAACGAGGGAGAGGGTGGTACATTCAGTTGTTATTCCCTCCTCACAAGATTTGTGAGTCTCCCTATGACTGCCAAATTGTATTGAGACGTTTGAAGCTGATATCGAAATAGGCGAATATCACGTCCCGTGACCCTCGAGAGGAAGTGCTAGTGCGTATGGAGCGACATCTTTCGATGGACATGCGTAGGCCCAACAGGAGCATTCGTCACAGAATTGAACGAAGCAATTTTACACATGGGCTACTCAAGACTATCGGCGTCTTGGCTGTGTCGATGGTCATTGCCGACGGTGTCCTTACTCCCGCCCAGTCTGTTCTTGGAGCCGTCCAGGGACTCAAGGTTGTCAAGCCAGATTTGTCTACCTCATCGATTGTTGGTACCTCCTGCGGCATCCTGATTGTTCTGTTTTTGATACAGCCGTTCGGGACCACCAAGCTCGCCTCGGCCTTTGCTCCCATTGTCATAATATGGCTGGGGTTCAATGGTGCTTTTGGCATCTACAACCTTGTCAAGTACGATTGGGTTGTCCTCAAGGCTTTCAGCCCATACTTTGCCATTCAGTTTTTCTCGCAGCATAAGACGCATGGGTGGAAGATGCTGGGCGGTATCTTATTATCCTTCACAGGAGTCGAAGCCTTGTTTGCGGATCTCGGTGCGTTTAGTCTTCGAGCTATCCAACTGAGCTGGATGTGCTACACCTATCCGTGTCTGCTGCTGGCCTACATCGGACAAGCAGCGTTCATCAGCGTTCATCCAGAAGCCTACAGCAACCCATTCTTCAACTCCGTTCCGCCCGGCATGCTCTACCCTTCCCTGGTCGTAGCTGTCTTGGCAGCTATCGTTGCCAGCCAAGCTATGATCACAGCTACCTTTCAGCTCATCAGTCAGATCATGAAGCTTTCCTACTGCCCTCAAGTCAAGGTTGTCCATACATCGCGGGTCTTCCACGGTCAGCTCTACGTCCCGTTCCTCAATTGGATTCTCATGATCGGTTCCGTTCTCGTCACGGCCGTCTACAGCGATACCACAAGACTGGGAAACGCCTACGGCGTGTGTGTCATGTTCGTCACCTTCTTCGACACATGCATGGTGACCCTCGTCGCTCTGATTGTCTGGGAACTGTCCCCGTTCCTGATCTTCATCCCCTGGCTCTTTTTCGCGACCATAGACGGGCTGTACCTCTCCTCGTCTCTAAACAAAGTCCCGGACGGTGCTTGGTTCACCATCACGGTTTCTGGAATTCTCGCTGCCATTTTTCTCTTGTGGCGCTTCGGAAAGGAGAACCAATGGCGAGCAGAAGCCGAAGACAGGTTCAAGCCTACCGAGCTCGTGTACAAAGACCAAAGAGGCCGCTTGTGTCTCACGCCGAAGTGGGGAGGAGACGCTCTCAGTGTCATCAGGGGCTTCGGCATCTACTTTGACAAGACCGGCGTGATGACGCCGGCGGTGTTTACACACTTTGTCAGCAAGTTCGTCGCCATCCCCGAGGTTGCAGTCTTCTTCCACCTTCACCCCGTCGAGGTTCCCACCGTCTCCCCCGAGGAGCGGTACCACGTCTCGAAATTCGGGACGATTCCAGGGTGTTACCGGCTGGTGATCAAGCACGGGTTCATGGACGAGGTCATCAGTCCTGATCTAGCAGCGTTGATCTACACACAAGTGAGGAAGGCAGTCATTCGACAAGCAACAGAGAGGCTGGGGTTGGCACCAAGGGATGCGGGTGACGACGATCACGACGAGATCAATGCCGAGAAGATCAAGGGGCAGACAGATGGGGATACCACGTCTACCAGTGCAAGGACAACCGTGACCGGGCTTGCTGTTGGACCCCCTGGTTCGATACCCGGACAGGGAGGCCATGGGTTGAATCTGAGGGCCAATGCTGCCAGGCTGCCTGTCGAGCTGAGGGATCAAGAGGTCGCTGACGAGCTGGCTCAGCTTGACAGGGCTTTCGCCGCAAAGATCATGTACATCGTTGGCAAGGAGCAGATGCGGGTGCGGAGGACGTCGCCGATCGGGAGGCGGATCGTCCTGTCGATCTTCTTGTGGATTCGGGAGAACACAAGAGCCAAGATTGCGAACTTGAGACTGGCGATGGATAGAGTTGTTGAGGTCGGTTTTATCAAGGAGATATGATATTAGTGGTTTGGCTTACAGAAACGGTCTAGGGGCGGGCAGATGCGGTTTCATAGGAGGAGGTCTCGTTGTTGTCGATAAGTGGGGCACCCCTTTGTCTGGTGGCTCTGGTGGATGTTTGTAGCTGCTCCGGAGAAAAAATACTGTTAGCAGATGATTATGAGAGAATGATACTTTGATTGTTTTGAGCCGCCCAGGGCAGGTATGCAGATGTGGCCAAGTGGTTCAGGGGTGGCTTGCCGAGCTGGTCGTCACCACAGAGCCAAAACACCCAATTTTGCAGCAGATCCTGCAAAAGCTCTTGTTTTACTGCTGGAAAAAGAACTTCTAGACTTTGTTCTTTTTACCTTCCTACCATACAAAGCCACAAACAGCCTCATTCAAAGCGTATACCTTGGCGCAGACCACCTCTCCCCATCCACAAAATTAGCCTCCCCACCCTCCATCACCACCGCCAGGTTCCACTTCTTTAGTCCCGGAAAGAAGTTGTCTTTCTCCTTCTTCTCTCCTCCCTCTTCGTTCTGATCCATGTCAGCCCACATAACCTTGCACCTCTTGGACACTTGCTCATAGCCCCCCATCTTGACCCAGTCCTCGCCTGTCCCTGGGAGCTCTCCCTGGGATGCTTGGCTGTTTTCTGGCAGAGGTGGCTGAACCAAAGTGACATCGATCCCCATCTTTGGAAGCCAGAGGTTGGAGAAGGGGAAGGAGGGGAGGTAAGGAATGGTCTTGAGGGTACACTTGAAGAAGGGGGTGGTGCTTGGGGACGATTCGGTCGCGTTGTAGGGGACGCCGGGGGGAGAGTGGTCGTGGGGGTAAACGCGGAGGGTCTGGACTTGGGGGTTGGAGGGGTCGGGGGTTGACCACTCGAATCTGGCAAGGTGTTTTGGGAGATTCCAGACTGTCATAAACGTTAGACTATGGGGTTATGGCACTGCGGGGGCAAACCGACGCTTTCGACCGTTCCAGCAGGTGTATTTCTGGCTGACATAGATGCGAGTGATTCTCATTGCCTTTCCTGTTTTTTTTGCAGCCGGCTGGTCCTGGCTGTCTGGGAGGGGATACTCGAAGGTGCCGGGACACAAAATAAGCTCGTCGTAGGGGCCGACGGGTGTTTCGTGGTAGCGGATGATTTGGACCATGCTGAGTCCTCCGAGGGCTTTGCCTGATTCTTGTGGGGAGGAGAAAGGGGATTGGTGCTCCAAGGGGTGGTAGGCTTTTTCTGGGAGGTTGGCAGCTGTTTTGGACGATGTCCAGAAGGGTATCAGGTACATTGTTGCTTTGGTGTTCCACGGAGGAGGTGCGGAGAAAATGGGCCCTGTCGGGGCGGTGTTGATGGATGGGGACATCTTGTTGCTGCGTGCTGTTTATTCTGGCTGGATTCTGAGATCGTGGGCTCAAGGTGAAGTGGAGCGGGCAAACTGTCGACGTGGTGGAAAAGAGGGCTTGATGTGATGACCTTGGTTTTCTGGAGCGATGTCTCAGACGTCAGCACTGGACCAACCAAAAACAACCAGATCAGCAGCAGATGGTGTCGGACATTGCATATGCCAAGAACACAGTGTATAAGCGGTGTGCATAGGGCTATTGAAGCAAACTTGTGCATTTGCCCAACGACGTCTGTCGCTAGTGTCGACTCTGCACGATGAATGTTATGTACGTACTTTATGACAGTGAGGTCGAACAGAGCCAAGCTATGGGTGCCGACTGGGGAAAGGTTGCGTTGATGTAAGCGTTGGGATTTCCAGGGTAACACCTGTGACTTGGCCATAATGACCCAGTATAACATCATCAAAAGGGTTTTTTGACGACCAATACCTAGGTAGCCTTTTCCCAAAGTTTAATTAGGACTGGATTTCATCTCAAGAACTGAGCTGTTGCTATATTGTTCCATATAGGTACCTACCTTAGGTATTATAAGGTATTTTCAAGTATGTCCTGTGTGGTCTGGTACCTCTGGGAATAGCAGTGGCAGCCAGCAGGTAGACTCCAATCACTCAAACGAAGACACTATGATACTCCGTAATAGCCGTGTTGCTGGTCCCCGGTAGACATCGCACCCATCTCCCGCGTGTTGGCCCTCGTCGTGACGCAGCAAGCGTGGTGATCCCCATGGCATACAACCATCATCTTTGCCTGGGACAGACTGAACTAATCAATACAGGCATTACTTGTTCATGGAGTTCTTATGACAGCTATGCGAAGGCATTAAATCTGTTGGGAAGGGGCGCCAGATAACTGCCTAGCTACGGCTGGTCTGCTCCTTCCGCTTCTCTGGGAGATTGAAAAGCCCTAGTAAGGGTTTCGGCACACGCACCGTTAGGTGGTTTGAGTATATTAATCTTCTGAGCCAGCCTCAAACCTTCCTTTGAACTTCTCTCAGGCATCATCGAAGGTCTCAGAACAGTCCCGCCACGCCTTCACAGTCGCTTCGAACAATTTCACATCATCCTGGACCACCCTCACCTTATCTTCGAACGCCTTGAACTTACTTTTAACCTCCTTTTCTCCTTTCCTCACGTCGTCAGACTGTACTCGAAGCTCTCCTCATTATCTTCTCACGTCTCCATCACATCTCCAACCACCTTCAATTTGAAAATGGAGTCTTCTGACAACTCTTCCGACTCCTCCATCATTCAGAGAGAGGCTCCTCCGGCTATCGTCAGGAGCATTCGCCTTCCTTCGCTCCGGCCCGATACCCCTTCCCATGAGACCATCCCCATCCCCATCCCCTCTGCTGCCATCTCTTCAGTTGCCCACGCCTCCGCCGTCTCAGACTTCTCCTATCTTGCCAGCAACGAGGGTCATCATGTGGTTTGCGCGATAGCTGAGAGCCGCTCGGGCTCGATGCTCGGCGTTGCTGCGGTGAACATCACTCTCGCAAGCGCCCAAATCATCCGGATCGTCAATGAAAACGATTACACCACACTCAGAGCGACCCTGGCCTCGATGCCATACAGACCCACCACATTCGTCATCCTCCCACGGGTCCAAGCTGAACGAGGTTTGTCAAAACTCCACACTGTCCTGATGTCAGAGATCCACTGGCCGGGTCACATCACCACCGTCGAGAGAGACAGTTGGAGCAAGGAGTGTTGCCTCGACCATATCGAAAAGTATGCCTACCTGGACCAAATTTGCCCCCTCGCCAACATTCTGTCGTCTGACAACTTCTACGCCGCCTGCGCCTTCGGAGCTGTAAGTAGACCGCCACCTATTGACTACCTACCGTAGGTACAAGGATACTAATTACCCCGTAGGTCATGACATACATCAAAAAGACTCATGGACCTGTCATACGTCCTGGCCTGCTGAACATTGAATATTTGGAGCCGAAAGGAGTGGTCAGAATGGACAAGACTACGATCGCTGCCCTCGAACTTGCCCGAAATGTCCAGCCCGTACCTGGCCAAAGCACCTTGTTCGCTTTGCTCAACCATACGTGCACAACCGAGGGACGCCGCATCCTGCTGAAGCTTATCCTTCAACCAATGGCGGACGAGGACGAGATCACGGCTTTCCATGATGCCATCGAAACCCTGTGTCGCGACGAGGAGCTCTTTAGAGAGCTGAGAAAGTGCCTGAAGGATTTCGAGCGGATCGATTTGGAGCTGATCATAGGCTGGGTGAGTCTGGTGCACGCCATGTACGATAGTTTAGAGTAGATACGAAATCTGACACTCGCTGTGCAGTTATCAACGGAGCCTAACCTGACCCGGCAACCAGTGCAAAGCGGAATCGTGTCGAGCAGTGGTCGGCACATGTCGGCGGTCGTGGGAGATCATGATCTCTCACAGGCCGAGGAGGATTTGAGCCGCATCCTAGGGCTCAAATCCTACCTCAAGAACGTCCAAGCCCTCCACCAACTGCTCCGGGCCGCCGACGTTGCCGACCACTTGCTCGCGAGCGTAGCGAGCAAGACCAGCACCGACAAGACCGAGCTGTCCCTCGGCCTCCTCGCGGCGGTCATCCAGGAGGATGCCGCCTACAGCCGCAACCTGGCTGACCTGCGGCACGCCCGGATGTGGGCAATCCGGGCGTTGCCAAACGACGCCATTGATCTTGCTCGTGCCCAGCACAAGATCAAGCGCGAGGAGGCCGAGGCCTACTTTGCCCAGAAGTCGGCCCTGTTCCAAGGTAAGCTTTGAGTGTTTGTTGTTGTTTTCTGTTTTGTTGCCACAGTTTCAGTTTCTTTGTCTTTGTTGCTGTTGTGTTAGTCATGGGAAGCTGGCAACACTTTCTGTCATATTAATCTCCCTAGAATGTCTTCTGATATGGCCAATTATTGGCCTGCACTTTTCCGTTTTCTTTAACCAATGCGGCCAACCTTCTTCTGGTTTCTAAGGTACCTTTTTTGTTGGTACACCTGTGCTAACATTTCGTTGTAGAGGTCATTGGTGAGGTTGCCGCCCCAAAACTGGTCGAAGACAAGGACAAGGGCTACTGCTTCCGGTTCAAGTGGGCAGATGTCCGTCAATACGTCGACACCGATGAGCCGCAACCTGGGGAAACCTGGGGTCAAGCCAAGATTGGTTGCGTGAGGATCAACCTTGGTGTCCGAAAGGGGGAGAACTACCTGTGCCAGACTGACGGCCTGCTTGAGCTCAGCCAAAGAATTCGGGAGCAAGAAGACATCATCATCAAGGAAAGCGACAAGTATATCGTTGAGCTACGCAACGCCATCACGATATCGGGCGTTTTGCCGCACCTTGCCTCGATTGCAAAGGCGGTCGCCCAGCTGGACTTGGTCTGCTCCCACACTGAATTGACCACCACCCACGGATACGTTCGCCCAAAGCTTGGAAGAGAGCTTGCTTTGATCAAGGCCCGGCACCCTATCATGGAAGCGAGACGAGGGTTCGTACCCAACGACGTCTTCTCAGGCGATGACACCAAGTTTGTCGTGGTAACCGGCACCAACATGGGTGGAAAGACGACGTACATCAAGACGATTGCCCTCATCCAGATCCTCGCTCAAGTTGGCTGTTTTGTTCCAGCCGAGAAGGCGGCAGTTTCAATCTGCGACCGCATCTTTGTACGGTCTGCCACAAATGACAACGCCGCCGGCAATGCTGGCACATTTGCAGTGGAGATGGACGAGATGTCTGTCATTCTTCAGTAAGTCTTTTTGGGCAGCTCCCTAGGTACTCTGTGTTATAAGGGATTACCTACTAACGCTCCACAAGTGGTGCAACAGACAAGAGCCTAGTCATTATCGACGAACTCGGCCGAGGTACTTCCACGAACGAGGGTTTAGCACTCGCCGCAGCGATATCAGAAGAGCTTGTCAAGAGGAAGTCTCGTGTCTTTTTCGCAACTCACTTTCTCGAGTTGGGTAAGTCCGGTTCGTTGCTGCTGTTCTAGAAACCTGTTGCTGACCGTACGACCAACCCCTGTAGGCAAAATGCTCAATGGCTGGTTTCCCTCGCAAATTCTCAACATCCACATGAGCAGTACCGGTGTTGTCGAGGAGGATCATGCTACCATCTCTCTGCCTCATACGGTGATCGCCGGTCCAGTCAACAACTGGGACTATGGTTTGGAGCTTGCCAGTCGCTACTTTCCACCAAACCTGATTGAGAGTGCCAAGCATGCGTCAACATGCCAACAAGAGAAAGAAAAGTCCAAAGACGACCAGAAATCACCAGCGGAGAAGAAAGCTGCCGCTGAAGGCGCAGCCATGTCCCATGTTGAACAGGCACTGGCTTCGGAGATGACCAACCTGGAATTGGCGGCAAGATTGGAGGTGTTGACCGGGCAGTTCAGAGCCCTGGACCCGAACGATGAAGCCTGGGTTGATATGGATGAGGCTTAAGAAGGAGTGGGGTTTACCAAGACGTGTTTTCGAGAGAAATGTGTATACTATGGCAGGAAGATGGGTTATGGCATGGACCAGGTGTATCGAGAAGATTAATATGGATGAGAGATTCTTTGGAACATGTGTAGTACAGTACCTAGCTTTCTTTACCGGTAGTTGCTCTCTACCACGCATACCTACCAATTCATCGTCGAGATCTATCACTGACACACTGGTGGCTTTGATCATTTCCCTCACCATGTCTAAAAAAACAGTACAGGTTGTACCATTTCATCGTGTATCTCTCTCTTCCCGATGGGCACCCATTATTCATGCGGATAGGACCCTCGCCCGTCAAGCCAAATCTCAGCTGCCTTCTATTGGACGAGGTACGATGCGTGGTGGCAAGAGATAGACGTCGTTGCACGCTCGCTAAGACTGCCTACCTTAGGTAAGCCGCAGGAATGATTTGTACGCAGATGCAGGTGTAAGCTGTTATTTGACCGCGTGTTTCCGACGCAGGGGTAGGTAACTGGACAATGAATACGAGCAAACAGTACAGGAAGCTGACAAAGCCAATACCGTCTGAATGGTCTCGGTGAATCAATGTTTGGTTCTGTGGAACGACACTGGGGTGTAAGACAGGTGAACAGGCCTGAGATTGCAAAATACGATGAGAAGAAAGGGGGCAGATGAAGTTGGTGGTTTTGCCTTGCAAAAGTAGCGTTTAACAGAGTGGTTCAGGGACCTTTCTAGTGTAAAAGCGAAGTAACACCTATGAATCTAAGACGAAGAAAAAGACGTGAAATTCGACGTTGCAAACTCGTTGCTGACTCGGTGGTCTGCAAGCCGAGGATCCGAGTGACCCGGCCGGCGGAAACCTACCCAAAACATCAAAGTCCGGCACAACACCATCAACTGTCAGCTGCTCGGCTGGTTCCGCCACACCAACCACTCTCCAACCGCTGAAAAAACCGAGGAGAACCATAGGTTTTGAGCCGAATTAGCTTACCGTTTTACCAGACTGGCCAAGGCTGCAGACGGCCGATCCCATCATTCCCAGCGCTTGGATTTAGCGGAAGTCCGAGCAACACCACCCACCACGACATATTCGAAGGCTCAGTCATGACATGAACGCCTGGAAGGAATACTGTGGGGCTGGAAATTGGTCTAGCTGGTCAATTCATACCGTACATCGCTACCTTCCCGCCCAGCCAGGCACGATAGCGTGAGTCTCGAAGGGACAGCTCATCCTGGTTGGGGGGCGGAACGCGATCAACTGATGCTGCTCTTAGATGGCTTTCACCGAGCTGCTGCGCCTCGAAGATCAGTATGACGAGGAGGTTGAGACAGAGTGTCTGATGGCATTCGGTCTGGGGACTGACATGGCTATAAAGACCTGATGCTGTCGACGCTTGGAGAACGATACAGACAGAGCAGTCTTGACAGAATACAAGAAAGCATATCTACCATGCAAACACCAAATATGAGCACTACCGGGAACATTGCCATCACTGGTATTCTGACCACAGCTGGTTCGGATGGTAACAAAGCCCCATTGAAGCCAAGATGCTGCCTTCGAGTTGACAGACGCTGACACGATATAGGGTCATTCCCTCTCCGCCGGGAGCTTCGGGACCTTCAACGCAACTTTCCCGATCACTATAACCTTCTCGTCCTCGCCCTCAAGGATTTCCAAGCACTCAACGAGTCAGTTCAGACGTCGTACTACCAGATCGCTGGTATCCATGGCCTGCCTTACAAGCCCTGGAACGGCGTCGGCAGCAACTCGGACTGGCAGTCCACGAGTGGGTTCGGAGGCTACTGCACGCATTCTTCTATCCTCTTCCTGACATGGCATCGTCCGTACCTGGCTCTCTTCGAGCAGGCTCTGTACAATTCCATCCAGAAGATTGCGAATCAGTTCCCTGAAGGTGCTCTCCGAACCAAGTATGTCGAGGCGGCTAAGACGTTTCGCATGCCATACTTTGACTGGGCCACCCAGCCCCCTTCAGGATCCTCGGCTTTCCCCAGTGCATTTACGAGCCCGACCGTCCAGGTCGTCGACGTGAATGGCAAGACCAAGTCCACTCCCAATCCGTTGTATCGTTTTGTCTTCCACCCTGTGAACCCTTCGCCGGATGACTTCCCCGCACAGGTATGACTTTGTCCAGAACATGCATACATATGAAGACGACAGAACTGACAATATTCCAGTGGAGCCGTTTTCCGACCACTGTTCGCTATCCCAATCCGAGAACCGGACAGTCTCAAGATAACCGCGTCGCTCCTATCCTGGCCAACGAACTGGCTTCGCTTCGTACCAACGTCAGCCTGCTTCTGCTGTCCTACACCAACTTTGATGCATTTAGCTTCAACAGATGGGACCCCAACACCAACCCGGGCGAGTTTGGCAGTCTGGAGGACGTACATAACGAGATTCACGACCGAACAGGAGGTGGTGGACACATGTCCTCTCTTGACGTTTCCTCCTTTGACCCTCTGTTCTGGCTTCATCACACGTAGGTGCCACCCCAATCTTGCGGCCTCTGTTAGGTACACTCTTTGCTAACAATAGCACAGCAATGTCGACCGCCTCTGGGCCATCTGGCAAGATCTCAACCCCGACTCCTTCCTGTCCCCCCGTCCAGCGCCGTATTCCACCTTCAACTCGACCCAAGGCGAGTCCCAGACCAAGGACACCCCCCTGACTCCCTTCTGGGACAAGTCCGCCACCAAGTTCTGGACCTCGGAAGAGATCCAGGACACCACCACCACCTTTGGCTACGCCTACCCTGAGACGCAGGAGTGGAAGTACAAAACCGGCTCCGAATACCAAGCCGCCATCCGTCAGGCTGTCACAGCCCTCTACGGCACCAACGTCTTTGCCAACTTCGCCGCCGCCAACGTCCAAGCCAGAGCTGCTGAGCATACTCAATTGGTCAAGAGCTTGTCTCTCGCGACTCCTCCTCCTCCTGTTCCTGTGACTGCAGAAAAGCCCCTTCTTATCACCCAAGAGATGAAGGCCAGTCCTATCCCCGAGGAGCTGCAGCATCTTGCGCCTCACAACAAGTACCCTGAATGGGTGGTCAACATCCGCGCGCAGAAGCACGGCCTCCACGGTGCCTTCCGCGTTATCGTCTTCCTCGGTCCCATCAACGAAGATGACCCCGACTCTTGGCAGACGGAGTTTAACGCTGTCGGTCGTGTCTCTGTTCTGGGGCGCTCCACCCAAGGGCCAACGACCACCAAGTGTGCCAAGTGCATCACTGATGCGGCCGAAGAGCTGATGATCTCGGGTACCGTCCCTTTGACTTCTGCTCTGCTGCAGGATATCGTCAATGAGAACACTGGACTTCAAAGCCTCCAGCCTGATGAGGTGGTGCCGTATTTGAAGAAGGAGCTCAAGTGGAAGGTGACGATGTTTGAGACTGGCGAGGAGAAGAACTGCGTCGAGGTGCCGGGCTTGAGGGTGAGTGTTACGAGCACGGAGGTGACTATTGGAGAGGATGGACTGCCGGATTACTCTGGGGAGTATGTGGTGTACCCTGAGATTACTGATGGCAAGCCTGGTGGTTTGAAGGAGGGTGAGCACATCTGAGAAGCAGTCAATACATTCAGGGGAAACACTTAGCGGTCTATAGTCAATGCAGGCAAGAACACAGCAGAAGAAAACGGGTATCAAAATTTCAGCCAGAATAGCAATAACGAGAAATGAACAATCCATGCTTTTATCGCCCAAACGCCGTCCCAAATGCCCACCCGTGGACCACAAACCAATGCACCAACACCCATCTAAAAAGCAATCCGACGTTTCCGCCCCGTATACTTGCTCGTAGCCTTGACCACTTTGCCCTTCCTCTCCATCTGCTCCTTCTTCTTGATAATCCACTGCTTGCTCCCCTTCTTGATATCTCCCTTCCCAGCCTTCCCTTGCCTCCTATTGTCCACAACATCCACCCCCTCCAAATTCTCAACCACACCAGTAATATCCCCGCTCTTGGTGTTCGCCACCGCGCTCTGCCCGGCAGTCAAGACCAGATACACCTTTACATTCTTCGTCTCGGGATCATCCTCCAGCAACCCGGCGCCAAACCCAGCCTTCACCGCGGCCGAGGTAATCATCTGCTTCTGCACATCATTCTTCGGATAAAACTGACACACCGCCCTCCCCCCCCTCTTTAGGGATTGATACAGCCCCCCGAAAAACCTCGCCAGCCTCTGCTGCGGCGACGTCTCGCTGCTCTCGGCGTTGCAAAGCCACTGGATCGCGCTGATGCTGATGGCCGCGTCAAACGTGCCCGCGCGAAACGGCACGCCCTGGCCGATGTCGGCGAGGAATAAATCGCCTTCTACGTCGCGCTGCAGGGCGACGTCGAGCATGGAGGGGGAGATGTCCATCCCGATCCAGACGTGGGGGCCGCCTTCTTCCGGGGGGATGTCGCTGAGGATTTCACCAGACAGACCAGAGCCGCAGCCGACGTCGAGGATGAGGGAGGGGGTTTTGAGGTCGAGGAGCTCGAGGGCGCGGCGGGTCATGGAGGCTTGGATATTTTGGATGCGGGAGGAGGTGGTGTACTTGCGGGCCTCGACGTCGTCGTAGTGCACGTCGGCCTGGAGGGTGTCCTCGGGGCGGGACATGGTGGGCGATTAGGTTGGAGTGTAGTGGCGGTATTTGATAGTAGCTTGGGCGAATCAGAATACTATGCGCGCCGGGTACACGGTCACAACTCGTGATGCGCTTCACTGTAGTGTGGAGGGGTTGCTGGACAAGTTGGCCGCGAGCTTTGGAGCTTGGGAAATTCTACGATAAGCATTTTTTGGAAAAGATTGTGGTGGGGCAGATGGTCCGGCAGGGTTCTTAGTGCGCCAAGCGGCCAAGAGAATTGCGCTGCTGAACCCGCTCCCAAAAAAGAAGTGAACTATGATAATGACCATATATTGAAGAAACCATCTGTTGAATCTACTCTTCAGACACCATAAGCTGCTCCAAGTGTCTGTAGTAGCTCATAGTCCTCGACATATGTACATTGTAAACGTGGATCTTATCCTTATCTTATCCGACTTATCGGGATCAACCATCAACCGAATCCCGGTATGTACATGGGTACTTGAACGCTCAAACAAGTGGGGATGCTGCTAAAAACAGGGCATTGGTCGCTCCAAATGCGGGAACGCGCCAAGCTTTCAATTAACACGCGTTCGCTTTCAGGGGGGAAGGTGCCGTTGACGTCGTTGAACACATATATATGCGACAAACTCAATAGCCATACAGATCCGGCTTATACGCCTATTAGGATATCCTAACCCTCTACCAACTATCTCGATAGGTCCTTTTCTTCGAACAACACGCCTTCAAGCTATCCAACAACGCCTGTTTGCTGTCCGAATACGCCTCCAACTATCTCGAATAGGCCCCTCACTATCTCGAATACGTCTCCTTCTTTCTCCCATACCCCCCTTTCTTTTTTCTCCGAATAGGCCTCACCACTATCTTCTAACATGTGGATTTTGCCGCTGGTGGGCTATCTCGGCTCGGTGGTGGGCTTCGGGTTCATGACCCTAGCCATAGCCTCCGGCCTCTACTACCTCTCCGAGCTCGTCGAGGAGCACACTGTCATCGCGAAGCGCTTCCTCTCCAAGCTCATCTACTCGATCATGGGCCTCCAGCTGCTCCTCTGCGTCGTCGACCGGTTCCCATTCTTCCTCACCGCCCTCGGCATCTTCTCGCACTTCATCTACCTAGGCAACATGCGGCGCTTCCCCTTTGTCAAGCTGACCGACCCGTTGTTCCTGGCCTCCTGCGGTGAGCTACCCCTGAACACCTGATCTACCTATCCCAGCTCCAGAAACTGACAGACCCTCCTCGACAGCCCTCGTCCTCATCAACCACTACGTCTGGTTCAAGCACTTCTCCCACCACCAAGAGCGCGCCTACCAAAACGTCTCCTACTACGACCACCCCGACGACATCCCCACCTTCACCGAAATCGCCAGCTACTTTGGCCTCTGTGTCTGGCTCGTCCCCTTTGCGCTGTTCGTCTCGCTCTCCGCCAGCGACAATGTTCTCCCAACAATGGGCAGCAGTGATTTCTCGTCGTCGTCGTCGGCGGCGGCAACAACATCAAGCACAGGAAAAAAGAGAGGACAAGGCATGGCAAAAGCGCTGGTGGACGGTGTGCTCAGCGCGATCACCGAGGTGGGGAGCATGACAGGGTTGAAGAAGCCAGAGGACAGGCTCTAGGAGAGTCAGGAGGGCGGAACGACGGCGGACCTGACGGCGACAGCGAAAACGGGGTACAACCCCGGGGGATGGAGAGACCAGCCTGTGTTTCAGCGGGAGGAGGACGAGGAGGATTCGGACGGGGAGGCCGCGTGGGGGTTTGCGGCTGCGCACCGCAAGAGGGTCGCGAAGAAGTGAGTCTTGGCGGCGGCTGCGGGCGGGCAAGATGTGGCGAGCGAGCGGGCAGACTCGTTCGTGTGCGGGTTGGCCGGGCAAGACTGGGCGTTGGGAAACGCGGTGTGCGATGGGGTGTTTGGCGTTTTGGAACGGGGGAAAAATAGTAAGTTTTAATTATCTGTTCGCTATTATATGTACAAGGTGGTGTTCACGCAGCGTTTGCTAATGATTTAGGAATGGCATTGCTTACGAAAGTCAGCTGGGGTTTAATCCCATGTATCATCAAAACCAAGCCGAGCCGAGCTCTTGAAGCCGGGCTACTCCCCCCAAAAAAGGGCATTTGATCCAAATCAGTGATTTCCACTTGATGCTAGCATTGTCGTTGTTCGATTACTCACTTATATGATGTCTGGTAGAGTATATCCCTTTTCCCCGGCACTAACTTACGATGAGAGGCCAGCTCCCATTCAAGTTGTTATCAACCTACTTACAATGCGACTGTGCGCACATAGCCCAGTATTTCCTCTGCAACTCGTCAAATTCGATCTCCACTCCCGCGACCTCGACCATAGGCAGCCTTGCGTACCTAGTGACGCCGTCCTTCTCTATCTCCATGATCAGGTCTCTGTGGGCTTGGAGGTCTTTTTGGAGCTGGTCCAGCTTGGACGGGTCGATGCAAGTGCATTCTTCGCCGTTACGTATGTGGACACATACCGTCTCTTTTTGTTTCCCTTTCTCTAGAGAGGTGGGGCCAAGGGGTTCTAAGTTGAGGAGGGTGTTGGGACCGGGAAGGTCATTGAGGAGATGAGGAGTGGGAGGAACTGGGTTGAGCCGGACATCTCCTGGTTCCGTGGTCATGCCATCAGACGGGTCATCGTACAGATCGCCTGGGTCCTCGTCAAGGTCCTCCTCGACAACTGCCAGCCCCCCAGCACCCCTTTCACGATACGTGGATCGCACACTTTGCCCATCCGCATCGGCCAGGTTCCAGTTCGAGCTTGGCCTCTCCGAGCCACCCCATCTGCTACTGCCGACATCTGATGGGCGGTCTATGCCAATCGTGTGCAGTGCTCGTATCCATGATCGACGCGAGATGGTGGTTTGGGACTTGGTTCTGATCTCGTCGTCGTCAGCAGCGGTGGTGAAGATGTCTGTCCACTCATCACCAGAGACAGAGGAGGCAGTGAACGATTCGTCGTCTGTGTCGGGGGCGGTAGAAGACAACGGCAGGGCTTGGTCGAGAGTCTGGTTGATGTCTGGGCCCGACCGCGGCGCTGATGACCGCATCGTTTCATCAAGGAGGTGAAAAATAACTTCGAGCCGGCTAGCTGCTCGAATAGCCCCCTGTGGGGGGTCATGGGATTCTATCGATGGTGCCATCACGTGTTTATGGAGGATATGGTATGGGTTGAATCGTCTTGATTTGGGTGAGACGCGCGGGAAAGGTCGCGGCAGCGGCTCAGGGGCAACAATGGTGCCGTCTTATACGCCTCCTTACCTCAGTCTCCAACAATGTAAGTGTGGCCCTAGGTGCCCAACTGTGCCCACGATAATCCCCTTTCCCCGCTGCTCTACGTGGCTGATCCCTTCTAACCAACGGAAAATGGCATCGAATGTGACATTCTTCTCTTGGCTTTTCACGTTTGTGGTAGGGAGAACAGACGTCCAGACTCAGGCTGGATAGTCAGATTTCCTCCGACTCGGTTTGCCCTTGATAGTCCATCCAGTGCTCTCCGTGCTACCAAGCAAGTGGACGTGCGCTGTTGTCATGCCCGCATTGCAGATTTGCAGGGCGAGCGAGTGCCTTTTCCTTGCTGCCGTACCACATACTCACCGGGTCTTTCCTATCCTCTGACAGTTTGACAGAGCTGCCCGCTCCTCTATCTCGAGGCTCTGTCTGGGCTGGGGTACTGCTCTTCATTGCTTTCTCATCGATTAGAGAATATCTAGACTGCGCGGAAGCATGCACGGTTGTCTCTACGTCCGAAAGCAAGTGCCGAATCACCCCCATATATCCTCCTACCGCCCAGTTGCCTCCTCGCAAAGTGTTGTTTTTCCTGAACACACGGCATCGAGCCATCCTAAAGCTAGGCGGGCCTGTCGTCTCCTTAGGCCCCCTGCGCAAGCACACAATGACTAAGACACATCCCACTTTTTAACGTCAATCTAGGCGGGAAAGCAAGGTCTCACAACCACAGCATAACGTAGCAACAGCGCGGGATCTCAGGAGCCACCAAACAGAAGGAAGAAAACGAACATGACGATAAAGCAGACTGCTCTGCAACAGAAGTTCGAAAACCCAAAAATAAGAGTGACAAAAGGACCCTGACCTGTATCACTCTTGTGTCTTCCATACCACTCTCCTCACAGAACTCGGACATCTTTTCCTTTCACTTCTATAACAAGCAGCTTATTGCTCACTTGCCTCCTCCGCTGTTATCCTTTCCACCGCATAAAGCAGTATCATAAACACTTCCCACCGTTGATCCCTTCCCCCGAAGCCCATCATTATAGACTCAATCACACCTTCGGGTCGGTTATCTCACCCTCCCGTCCCTCCCTCCGCATCTCGGTCTGTGACGGGTGTCCCACGTGCTACCGTACTGTACGCCGCCCCTTCACACAAACTAGCGATTTCTGCAAGACACAGACACGACAAGAGCGAAATTCAACCGACTATCCTAGCTTTACGTCGGTCGAAAGGGGGGACCCCGTGACAGATCTGGTGGACGTTGATCTAGACCGGACTCGGAACAGTCGGGAGTGCGTGATACCGAACCGCCGGCAATTTTCGTGGTAGATGCCCAACTACTGGCTACACCTTAACTGATATTGCGACCCACCTACCTGGTCGTCGCCATCATATCACGCTCGCTTCCGTCGAAGATGTTGGGTATCAAAACACAAAAGACGAATGGAGGAGTGATACCAAGCTGTTTTGATGTTTCGTACGAAGGCAATGGATCATGGACAGGCCGGCTTGTCAAAAAAGCCCGCACATTGTCAAGCAGTTGGGAACATGCTGTGCGACCATACGCAGAGACACCCATCTTCTCTTGACCGTATATCAGCAATCTTTTAACAAAAGGGAAATATCACACTATGTGAGTGTGAAGGTACCTAGGGGAATGCAAAAGCAAATGCCCACAGCCAGAATCGAACTGACGACCTCATCATTACTAGTGATGCGCTCTACCACTGAGCCATGCGGGCGAGCTGATTTGTTGGTTTTAATCTTCAGGAGCAGATGCTAAGAAACGACAAATCACAGAATCGCCCCCCTTCACAGCCATGAGAATAGGAATGAGGGCCAGGCAAGTTAGTATTCTCCCGCCAGCCAAGAACTCCATCCGGAAGAAAGCGGGTCCATCTCCCTCCCCTATCCACAACAGCAACAACAAGCCGAAAAGGCCGCTTTGTCCTAAACAATTGTAACTACAAAAACATAAAAAAAGCACGGTACTTTTGGCAAAAGTGGCGCTCACCAATGCTGTCTGAGGACCCGGGAGTCTGGATGAACCGAATCCCATTGGCAACGGCCTGACGACGTACGAACACAAATGATGGAAAGTGTAATCGGCCGGGGGGAAGGAAGATGGGATATAGGGGTTAAACAGACACAGATACAACATGGAGCTGCTGAGTCCAGTCACATGTCAAACCGTATTGCGAGAGTGCAGCGAGATGTGATATTGGAAAAGTTGCCAAGATCGGCGGGATGACGGAATAGCGATTGCGCACTGAGGCAACTTGTTCAAAGGAAAGGGATTTCAACATTGCCATATTATTATTTCTGTGAGACCTACCTTAACATGCTTCATCAACTTGAGCATGTCTACCTATCTGGGTACCATCATGACAACGAGGCTTAGGGCATATTGGGCCTCCATTCCACAAGTCGAAAATAAAGTCAAATGAGAAAACTGCAAGATTGTGAAAACAGGCAAACCCACAGCGCCACTAGACAATATCTTATGAGAAACACTACAAGGTTGAGCAACATTACACACATACTTCTGAAGCCAAAACGCGCGCAGATATACCAAACAGGATATATATAAACACTGTAGGTAAGACAGCAATGTATAGCGTAGGTACACACCCTGGGCAGCTCTCTGATCCGCCGCTCCATCCTCAACCCCGATGACATACAACCAACAGATGAGCAAGCCCTTTTAACACACTCCGCATACCCCCGCCCCCTTCCAAACTCCAAACCGACACCATCGCCCCAAATTAACACCTGCCCGGGGTATAATAAGGTAAAAATAAACTCACGACTCCCCGTCAAACACAAGATAGAAGGGAGAAATACGAGACAAATAAACAGACATACAGGCCAGCCTGCAACGAAACAAAGAAACTCCTTCCCTCATTTGAAATAGGCCCCGACTTTTGTCATGACCTCCCAGTGAACTTTCACAACGACCCCCCTCTAATAACCCTCACCTGCCCCTGCCCAGCCCTCGGACTCCCCGGTCCCCCCAGGGGCGGCATCAAATACTCCGACGGTCGTCTACTTCCACCACCATACTCAGATGGTCTCCTACTCCCCGGCCCTTCATACCTCTCCCCATACACCCTCTCCGGCGGTATCAACACGTCATCCCCTTCTTCGTGGCTAACTCCCCTCCCAGTATGGTGCCAGGCCATCTTAAAGCCTTCCCCCTCCCTATCACCTACCCTCTCGCCATCCCCAGGCCCCTTTGGCCCATACCTGATCCACAACGCCCTGAACTCCTCCCGTAAAACCGCCCAGCTTGTCGCAGCAAAGATGACTGCATTCCAGAGCCCTTGCAGCGGTAGCACAACGGCAGAGGCAAGGTTCAGCGAGTAGCTCGTGGTCTCCGGGTACATGAGCGCATACACACGGTTGATACTGCTCGGTGTCCAAGTCACCAGCACCGAAATGGCAAACACAAACGAAGTACGGAGATAGGCCAGCTTGATTGGGTCGAGGTTGACGAGCTTGGAGCGAAACTTTTTCCAGACTTGCCCGACGTGTTCCAGGCTCGCCTTCGGCCCATTCTTCTTGTTCTGCTTGTTCGCTAACGAGGCACAGCGAGGTCGAGGAGCCGAGGAGACGGACGATATCGTCTTGAAGGGGTTGGACTGCTGGTTCTTGGCGCACGAGTGCGAGGTGGGTGATCTGCAAAAGTCGCAATCGAGAGTGTCGGCTGGAGATACCCAGGGGTGGAGGGTAGCAGCTGGCGGCTGAGGGGCGGTGGCGTGCCGGTGTGCAAGAGGTGGCGGTAGGACAGGTGTGATACTAGATGCGCCGGTGGGTGTTGAAGGCGGGGTCGCGTCGTGCTGCTGATCTTGGGTGCCGTCCGTCAAAGTCGAGGCATGCGAGGAGCACTCTGCTGCTTCTGCCGTCACTTGAACCTCGGTTGTCACGGTAGCGTAGCATGCCCTTTGTATGCCGTCTAGTCGAGTCTCCTGTTGAATATTGCTGTCAGTAAAGTGACTACTGGCCGTGCCTAAGGTACCAGATGAAGGGAAGAGATGGGGATACGTGGGACAAGTTAGGCCATGACGTAGCAGGATGTGACAAACATCTCGCCCCACGGAAAAATATCGCAAGAACCGAAAGAAAGACAAACTAAAAAAGGGCACCTTTTCTGCTGATCCTCTGAGATCGGTACCGGAGGCGTCCTTGGCTTGGTTGCTCAGTGTGAGGTTCCGCAACTGGTTACGCTGGTGAAACACATGATAACCGACTGCCACGTAGATGAGAGCGGACAGCGCGATGCAGGTCCAGATGGGGAGATAGTAGAGGAAGATGCGCAACTGGTTGTACGTGTCGGCGATCCAGCACCAAAGCTAGAGTCAATGTCAGCATCTTCGTGCTAAGCACCCGATGCCAGGCGGCCACAAGGGACGGCCTCGACGAGATATTGTGTAATCTGAGAGCACTTACTGTTGCGTTGCCGTACATGTGTACATCGCCAGGTTGATGAAATAGCATGACAACCGCCGGGACGGCTGGAAGACCAAAGCAAATGACACAATAGATCCAGAGGTGCCGGTGGAAATTGTTTGGGTTGTATGCCATGAAGAAAACCATATACACGTTGACAGCCATGGCAAGTGACCACCAAGGATCAGATTGCATGAACCTAGAGCACTCGTCAGTATGTCAACATCGCAGCTCCGGCTCTCAGAACTCACATTTCCAGCAAGAATGCTTGCAGTCGACACAGCCCAGAGTTGTCTCCAGCAAGAATGCCGGCATACCCAATCAAGCAGGCGATGCTGGCGCCGACATTGGCAATCGAAGCAAATAAGATGAACGTGTTTGGCACTGTCCGAACCCGCTTAAACATCCAATACGCCCAGAAAATGAAAAACACGCCGATGAGGCTCAGGGAGGCTCCGAATCTCTCGACATGCTGAATGGTGTCTCGTTGTGCTGTAGTCAAATTCATATAGCCGCTTTGCCCTGGAGTGATTGCGAGGCTGGCCATAGCGAGGAGGAAGAAGGGGCCGGCCAGGTGAGATGGTCATATACAGGGATATATCAATCTCAGATGTTGACAAAAGCGGAAGCTGATATGGTAGGTCTGCTTGAAAGGCGGGGGGGCGGGCGCGGAGGCTCGGAGTACAGGTCAGGTCAGGTCAGTCCTCGACGTGGCTGCGCTAGAACCTCAAATGTGCATGGGGGGTGTCAACCCGCGAAATTGGGCGCTGAGGACTGAAGCTCGTTGGCTTGCTGGCGGGGTGAATAGTGCGAGGAAGAGGAGCAAGTGGGTGTTGCGGCTGGCTGGAGCTGCAGGAAGAAGAGCAAAAACCGGATGTGAGCCCTCGAGGAGCAACGTGAAGCCTGCCTTTGCCTCCACCTTGCACCAGGCAGTTGCTCGCCCCTCCTGGCCTACTGGTGTATGATATTGATGTCTGTTGCCGCGTTGGCAAGCGGTGCTGCTTTCCTGTCTGTTGGATGATTGCCTCAGCGTAAGGCAGGTATCAGTAAGGTACCTAGCTATTCTGGCCAAGAGATGAGGCGTGGAAGCCAAGACGTGGAGGTGACTGAAATGATGTGCCGGAGAGAGACGGTTTGTCTGGGGAAGAAGCCACGGGAGAGACAGCTGAGCAACGGCAGCCACAACGAGCAATGAGTGGCGGAAACAAATCTCGAAGGGGGAAAGGCAAACTAGCGACACGTCCGAAACGTGCGGGTGCGTGTCTGGTTTTGGTAGGTACTGCCTACCTAGCTGATCGAGTAGAGAGGGAGGAGATCTTGCCAACACGAAAAGGGGGATGGCTGCGATGCCTCTTGGGTCCTGCATTAAAGACGCAGTACATGCACGCCACCTGGTCCCGAGAGCAAACCTGCCCTGATTCAAAGATGCCGTGGTGTGTTCCCCCCGGGGGTATGGCACACTGCTCATGCTAGGGCCGCATACCTGTCTAGAAGTCCCGGCCAAGCAGAAGGACCAGCTCCACATGTGCCCTTCCGGCTGGCAGATCAGACAAAACCCACCACGGTAAAAGAAGATAATGAAGAAACAATCATACATTGTTTCCAAATCCACCTCCGCCAAGGCGGAATTGCGACTTGTTGTCTCTCCTCAGATACACTGGCTTCTGGGGCTTGTTCGAGGCCGTGCTTGTGGATAGTGTCTGAGCTCGCTTTCCTCCCCCCTCAGATGGCAGTGGAACTGACGTCCAAATTAGCTGTGTGACTCGACACCTAGCCATTGGAGTCCATGATTGGACGTTCTAGCGGAAGTCGACAGGATCACAGCATGTGTTCCGGCCGGCCTTCTTTGCTGGGTACTTCAGCTTGTAAATTGTTTTTAGACCTTTTTGTTCCATGAAGAGACTCAACTTCATCTCAGTCCTCCAGTTATTTGAGCCAGCAGCTATTTCGTTCTGTGGGCGCTAGGTATGCAAGTACCAAATATATATGCATGTCTGATACAGTTAGAAAGTGCTATGCATCTACCAATAAGCACGGTCAACCGAGCCGGAAAGGTATTGAGCTCCTGATGATGTGAGATGCTACAGTCAGGCACAGGCAGGATTGAAGTCCAGAAAGGGGCAAAAAAACGGTAACGATGGAAAATGAAACAAAACGGGTAGTTATCCGAACAGCCGTTGCAAAAGCACAAATATTCGTCAATTGTTTGCTTATTAGCCTCTGCGTGGGCGTTCTTGGTGTGACAAGACATTGAGCAAACATGAGGTGAACAAACGGTGCAAGCATCACAGAGTTGTAAATCAGCACCTCAAGCCACAAGCCGTACTTGATTGAGGGTTATTGCATTCTGGGCCTGGCGTTCGGGCCGAGCGAGGAAAAGGTAGACGTCATTTTGTCCAGCTCATTCGAGTCTTGACCCATTCTTTACGCCATTGTTTCAGCAGACGGCGTTACATTCAAAAGCAATCATGTTATTCTGCTAGAAACCAAGACCAACAGCAATCCCGGCCTCCTACTTCTTGAAGGGAATGTCTTGGGTCAAAATTCTTCTTGCCTCAGCACCTCCGGCTGAGTCCTCCCCAAGCAAGAATGAATGAAGTTGGGGGGGGGGGGGCGGGTGGTGGAAGCACCAGCGGAGCAACTGACGGGAAATTTCAGGTGAAAGATTATCATGCGCTCCCTCTCCGGTCATGGAGGCCTGAAGCAAAATCAATGGATTTGGTGCGCTGCTGTGAAACTCGATTTTTGTGTGAAGCGATCGGACACCCGCGTCCGTACAGACAGGGGGGATGGAAGCAGCGACTGTCGACCTCACTCCGTACTCGACGGCTGCCTCTCTGCCACTCCCCCGTGAAGCTTGAAGGTGGGGTTGGTAGACTTCCAGCTAGGTAGAAGCCCGGTGTTCGGCATCTCTTGTTCGATAGATGCCTTGAGGCCTCTGTGAATCAAGCACCTGAGAGTCAAAAACGAAGGGGCAGGGTACTCGGGACCTTTTGCATCTTTATTGATTTATGCAAAGTGAGCTCCCGGCTTGGCTGCCGTAGCTATGCGACACAAAACATCGAACTTGGCACAAGACACAGGCATACCCTCGGCCTTCCGGTGAAGCGATGGTTCTGATGCTGTCTTGCTTCCCCTCCTTGTCCTTGGTGTTCTGGCCTATTGGCCTGAGAGTCAGATCTCTGTGACTTTTCCTTTGGCTTTCTTCAGTTGACAGTCGATGGGTGACTCGGAGAAGAACTTCGGATACAAGGATCAAAATTCTCCTGTCCGGGTCCAGCTCCATGGGTTGGCAACAGCGCGGGACTGCTGTGCTGCGATGCAATGACGACTCAGGAAGATCCTTGTAGTGGACCGACTTTCCCCTTCAGTCCGAGTGCAAATGTAGGGCTGTCGATTAGGCATTGTTCCCGTCTGAATGGGTGGATGCTTTGTTTGACCAACTTTGTAGTCCTTGGGAGAAGGCCTGTGACCAGAAGGGATTTTGGCGCATGAATGACCAAAGTACCTGCATTTAGTTAGATTAGTGACGGGTCCATTCAGAGGCGATGCTGCTTAATCGAGTCTTGTTTGCAGGCAATGGACCGACATTGAGGCAAGCCTCGAGATAGGGCTAACGAGCAAACATCCCCGTTAGAAGTGATAAATATGCCGGAAACCGTCGACTCTTCACCGCAAGTTTTAGGTAGTTAACATGTGACATATGAGCCTCTATCACCATGCAATGTGATATCAACGCAATCTAGGTAGCACGACGAGACCACACTGGAACCAATTGAAAACATAAACAGACAGCACAAGTTCAAGTACTGGATCAAACGAGTCTTTGATGGCCGAGTGGATTGCTAGGGTTTTAGGAGCTTGTGAATTGAGGAGATATAAGATGCATGCTCAACACTTTTGTCGGGTATAAGTTCCATCGATAGTGTAATCCTTATTCGGCCCATTGACTGTATATGCCAAATTCCAGTCCAACAAGTTGACAGCCTTGAAGCGGAAGTCGTATTTGACGTCGTAATAGTCCTTGATGCACATGTGACCTGCAGTCGCCTTCCAGCTCTTCTCGTTGTCGTCTTTTGGAACTATGAACTCGACTTTGTGAAAGAGGTAGTCGGCCCTCTTTTGGTCGTCAGTCTTGGCAAACCAGACCGAAAGCTCGTCTTTGTCTTCGTTGTAGCGCCAGATGTAGCGACGTGTAGCTCTGAACGTGAAGCCATTGCTGGCCTTGAAGTCGCCTTCTTCTATGTAGAGGTACTCCATGCCAATTCGACCACCATTTTCAACAATGCTGTCAAACTCGGCTTCGCGGCCGTCTCTCGTGCCCTCTCTGAGAAAGAACTTGGCAGTTCCGCTGAAGTGGCCGCTTGGATGACTGGGAAGCTTGCTAGCGAGTTCCCTCTCCAATTTCCACTCGCCAAGCAAGGAACGAAAAACGGCTTTGGCGATGAACTTGCCGGCGGAAATTCCTGCCCATATAGTAGCTTCGGCTTGCTTCAAAGAATTGGTTACTTCGGGCTGCTGAAACTCATTAAGCCGCTTCGACGGATACCTAGCCGGGGTCAAAATGTTCATCTCGTTGCCAGCCGGAGACAGTGTGGGCATGACGCTGAGATGGCCCTCGCGCTCCATCTCCAACGCTGCGGCGAACTCTTGCATAAGCCAAAGATAGTCTCCCATGGGGAATTGAGATGCTCGCGGATCTTCACGAAGTGCAAGCGTCCGCTCGATCGAGGTGTCGTTCTTCAATGCTTGTCTTATGCCTTGGGGCAGTGTGAGGGACTCTGGTCCACCGGAATTCCAAAGCTGCGTCACAAACCGGGCCTGCATCTCCATCACTCCCCAGTATTGCGACCTGTAGAATCCGACGAAGCCTAAGTTCGGAACATAAGGGTGATATGTTCCATGGAATCCCAATGCAACGGTGTTATTGAGGTCTCCTGGAGAAAGTGAAAGCAACTCCAGTACTTCCGGCGGCAAGAAAGAGATCGAGTCTGATGCCTTGAAACCAGTGGCCAGGACTACAGCTGCAATGTCGTCAACTGTTTCCTGGGTAGGCGAGATGGTGGCCTCGTGGCCAGAGAGTTTTTCCAGTTTGCCTTGGGACACAGCGATCAGCCTGGACCGAACAAATTCAGTGTAAGTGTCGCTGACTGTTAGAAACTGTGGGTCCGTATTGTTCTTGTGGGTAATGGCGAGGGCAGGCGAATAGATTGACTGGTTCGTCCCCAGAGCAATTTCGTAACGGGAACTCGTGCAAATCGCCGACTCCTCAGTAATGTGACCATGGGTGTTGGTAAACGGGTGGGGACGATGGGCGAGGTTGTAGGACCCCAAGTCCAGTGGCAGGAAGGGGGGAACCAGCGACCTTGCCTGTGTAGATGCGATGATGTAAGCCCTCCGCTTTCATTGCTGCCTCGCATTCTCCACAGTAAGAGATAGGTATTATCTTACCTTGGGTGATAGTAACGTAGGCGCGACCCAGACCGGCTTTCGGATGAGGTGATGAACAGAGTATTTTTCAGGGTTCAATATAGGACTCGTTCCGGGTGAATGAGTGGCAGATGATAAGTGCGTAGCAATGGTGCCAGCAATTTCAACGCCTGACATTTGACCTCCGACAACGAGAATCTTCCCTCCTTTGACCTTGTCTTGTCCAAGCAAAGCTTCGAGGGTTCGGTACTTGCTGCTGTGTATGACGGGTATTTCGGGATGCTCAGGAATCACAGAAAGTCCAGGGACTGCTGGTTTCCCAAAATAGCCTGAAGCAATGAGCAGATAATCAAAGGAACGTTCTTCTAGGGCTCCATCTTTTGAACGAGTCCAAACACGCCATCCAGGATGCGTGTTCTCGGTTTTTTCAACATGGGTTTCCAGACACAGCTCCGCCGCGAGACAGTATGCTTTGTAGTATCGATCCAGATACTGGCCGACTTGCCATGCCTGCGGCAACTCAGGGGCGTCTTGGGGCCAGGCGAGGTCACTGAACTGAACCGTGTGCTTGCTCTGGTTGGCGACCATGAGAGGATGGATGAGGCCACCATCGTCGCTCCTCTGGGAGGGCCAAAGACCCCCCAGTCGTGGCTGGGAGTCGACGATGGTGACCTCGAAAGTGTCCTTGGGCACGTCGTGGAGAAGAGACTTGGCGGCTACGAGGCCCGAGGGCCCGGCCCCTGAGATGGGTTAGCATTATTGTATAGGGTAGACACTAGAGGTACTCTAGGGAAGAGGGCTAGCTGACCAACAATGCACACAGTCTTCGACATAGAGGCGCTTCGCTACGACGTGAGTTAACTAACCGGCCCGCCCGGAAACGATGAGACTGCTCACCTCGGAGGGCCGAAGCCAGGGTCGGGCCGCGAGAAAGCGGGTCCGGAACAGGACGACAGCGCGGGCAGGCGGCAAGCAAGGCGGAGAATATCGGCAATCTTTTAAGAATAATAGCTGAGACTATCAAGAGTGGCGGTTGTCATAGGGGCTTTTGTTGCTGACTTGGCTCAAATCACTCAGGTTCAGTCGTGATCTTTTCCACTTTTGGTCCAATTCAGACGGCTTCTCGGCCAGTAAGCAAGACCCACCTTTTTCCTTTTGTTGATTGGCCAGGTACCTCGTCATATTACTCATCAAGCTTTTTGTGTCAACTCACCTCCCCCATCTCATCTCATCTCATCTTATCAAGTTCAAGATAATAAGATACCCGCACAGAGATGTTCACGCCCGGAGTCGCCGGATCGTGGCGTTCATAACGTGACTTGAAGGCTCGTTTTCTCCAACAAATCACAATATTGCCGTTTCGCCGCCTGCAACACACAACAGGACCATCCTCCGTTCAAAAAGCTCGACGCCGGCTCCTCAACAAACCAAGCACTCCCGAGTCCCACGAACAGCAAACTCGAAATGTCACAGCTCGCCGGCTCTCTGCATGCTTGGCCTTCTGTATGCTGGTCTAGACATATGTCTGCCGGTCGTATTTCCGAAGAGCTAGGGGATGTAAAGATGCAAAGAGGATGCCGCCACTGCGACACAGCATCATGCCCCCCCGAGAGGACGGGCACCGAAAGGCCCCACACCCGACAGCTGAAGTCCGACTTTCGGGAGGCCGAGTCGTGCCGTCGTGGAGCGGTGTAGGGCCTGCCTTTTCGTGGAAATGCCTGCTTCCTCCCTGCTTCCTCCCTGCGTGTCCTGGGTGCCCTATGCGTCTTTCCACCAGTCAAGTCGGCATGTCGCAGCTCAGTCACTCGAATTTCTCCTAGCGGATGCAACCTGTCAAAAAAATACTGTTACGGAGCACTTCGGAATATGATCAGCCATCGTCGTCGACACCAACTGATGCGCGCATGCATTCCGCTCCCTTGCTCGCGTGTCTGGAACAGGAAATGGGGGATGGGATTCACGGAGACGCCTCCGATGGGCGCGTCCCGCTGCCAAGCCAGATTCGTGGCTTGCAGAGGGCCGATTGGCGAATCCTCGGCCATCTGAGCCCAAAATTTACAGAAGCAATTCCGAACGTCTTCCCGTCTTGGCGGCTGCTTACCAACCTTGGCATCGAGACGATCAGTCTCCTCTTTCAACCTCCGCCAAGTGTTTGCCAACCAGCCCCTGGTGCCCTCTCTCCATCGACCTTGCTTACAGCTTGGCTCTCCCAGCTACCTACTGCGGCTATTTGAGATGCACCAGTACACTGTACAGTAGTGACTTGAACAACCTGAGCAGAGTTGGCGAATCGGGGTGGTCGACAACAGGCGTGGGAACCCTGGGAGGTGCGGAAACTTGCAGGACAATTGTGCTACCGTCTCTAACCAGTACTGACAGCCCGAAACCTCTTAGCAAAATGGCCACATCTCGAGATAGCGGCCTGATGATCCTGTCGCGGAGGGCAAGATCTAGCGCCATCTCAGCAAGCACGTGGGCGAGAAAGCAGTCCTACTGGGCACTTGCTTCATGGACTATCTTGCGCCGGAAGCAGGTCTGCACTCGCGCATTAGTTTGTTCCTCATGGACTGCCCCTTAGCAATCCCCCGGCGTGGCCGCATCCACGAGTGGCTCTCGTGGTTGGACAGGTGTAGCAAGGGTGACGGGTCGAACACCACACTCGCGAGAGCATCCGCGGGGGGTCTCATTTTATTGACAGCACACCCGAGCTGCTGTCCAGAACAATGACCCAGTTCTATATCAGGCCAGGCCGCCGAGATAGAGGAAATATTTCGGCGTCGCCGTGGTAGGTCAACCAAGCTTGAGCCATGGAATGAGCCATTTCCAGCAAGGGCTTGGCCTTTGTGCTCCATCTCTATCCAAGGCAGCCATATTCGTGATGATATTACATAGCAGCTTGGCTTTCTCGTAGATTGGTGGCTGCTTGCCGTAGTCTGGTCTGGGAACTGGCCCGTAGCTACATCAAAGTGCCACCCAATTCGTGGGTGCTATCCACGAGAAGGACATGCAGAAGCGGGGTATGGATTCTGTGATCCGCCCATTGTTAGCCGCAGCTCACCCCCGGCAACGCTTCTGAGTCGATACCTGAACCTGGATAATGCTTTGTGTTGGAAAGTGACAAGCTGAAGGGCAGCAGCTTCCCATGGGCAGCGCTGGATCTGGTTCATGGCCGCTTTATCTCCGGATCCAACAACATCTACCTGGGACCTCGCGGTAGTAAAGGCCGTAAATACTATGGGACTGGACATGTCTTGATTCTCAGTTGGCGCAGAATGGATGAGAGCTAGAGTATGGTGACACAGTACCTTGTCCTGTCTTGCTAGGAACTGGTCGAGTGAGACATCATGACGCCCCTCCAAGGTCCAGGGTCGCGCTATCTTTGGAACTCGTCAACCTGGCATACATGTGGTTCCCACCCATTGCCGCTGCGAACTCGGGTGCCCCAGGAAGCGTCGATATTAGTTATTGGCCGGCACCAGGAAACCCCCAGGGAACCAAAGTTCAATATATGACGGCAATACCTGGGAAAGCTATAGGCATCACCGCTCCGGAAAGACGCACAAGTTAATTTACGATCCCTGCTCTGTGACCACCTCACGATGCTTCCAACGGTTCTAGAAACCTTCACCTCCCAGAGCCAATGGCCGAATTCTCGGTGTTTGGATGCTGTGTCTCGTTCACTGAGAGCCGGCAAACGAAGCGGGGGAGGAGAATGGCGCTTTTCGGGCATGGGCTTGGTAGTAGGCGCATTAGACTTTGAAGACACACTTCGGACGTCGTTGCAAGCCTTCACTGTTTGCAATTGGACGGGGCGGTTTATCACTGGACTTGGCCTGTCGGGAACATGCGCAAACAGAGGGACTTTGCTGACAGGGATATCACGAAATCAGCTTCGTCAATACCGGGTGCCAGTCACCTGTGGTTTGCCATATCCCTGTCGGCTGGTTCTCACAGGAGAAACACGGACGGGCAGTGGTGTCCCGTGGAGGGTGGCATCCGCCCGTGGCGTTTGTAGCCAGCGCCATACATATAACATGCTTCAACAGATGAAAGCCTCCTCCGCAAACTCAATTCCGGCCATGCATTGCGGTCTGGACGGTAGAGTGGCATCTCCAGGCTCCACGGACAGTTCATCTCGCCCAATTGCGTGTTAAAGACTCAGCTGCCCGCTTGCCTGCTCAACACCACACACACCTTGAACACCCGCGTAGCATTTCCTGCACGCCAGACACCACATTTGCTGCATCTTTTGCTGACAGAGCCGCGTTGGGATTGGTGGTTGCGGACTCACTGCCCGACAGAAACCCCAGAAAGAGATCTCTTGGAAATCCGGTACTGCATCGCGCTGATCGCCGGCTCGGTGATATCGGTGTGCCCTCCCCCGCATCCAATACAACGGTCAAGTGACTGAAAGAGGAAGTTGACACCCACGCCTTCACTCCACACCAACCAGAATCCGATCCGGCCTGAGAAAGAAAAAAATGGACACCATGGGTTCGTGACCTCCCCCCTCTCCTGATCATTCCGCCATTTCGCTTCAGACATAAAACACCTACACAACTCCGTCCCCCCTCGGCCATCCAAAGACTTTTTAATCCCACTTCTCCATGATCCAGTCCCCCTCCTAGGTCACTGATAGCGTACACTCCCACTACCGTCTCTCAGAGCCCGGTTGATTGCCCGTTCCTCCCCGTCCAGTGAACCGTTGCAGCACAGGCCTGACAGTTTGTGCCGGCTAACACAAAGACGGATCGTCACAGCTGCCAACGATATCATAACGTCAAAAGACAGGCTCGTCTTGGAGCAGATGACCAGCATGGGCGACGACAGAGAAAAAGACTCCATCAGCGAGGCCCAACGCAGCCACGACGAAGGATTGATGGATCTCCCAGAAGATCCGGATGCCCACCTGACAGCGGTTGAGAAAGCCGAAGTTGTAAGTCGGGCTTGTTTCTTTTTCTTGATCATTCCTTTGCCAAAGAAAAACACTAATACGTTTTACCCTTATAGGACCGCAAATTACTATGGAAGCTAGACAAAAAGCTGATGCCATGGGTAAGTTGGCTTTGGTTTCCTCAGCTTGTAAACAGCACACCCATACTGATGCACACTTCTAGCTTTGCTTCCTTTACCTGTTAGCCTTCCTCGACAGAACAAACATTGGCAACGCCAAAATCGCCGGGCTATCAACAGACCTTGGCCTCAGCATCTCCTCTTACAATGCCACCCTCACCATCTTCTTTGTCTCGTACGCCGTCTTTGAGCCCATCACCAACATCATGCTGAAAAGATACCGGCCTTCGATATTCATCCCCATCATCATGTAAGTCCCCTTTTAGCCCAACCCCTTTCGCCAGCGATATCCTAACAGCATCTCTCAGGGTCCTCTGGGGCGCAAGCATGCTCGGCATGGGCTTCGTAACAAACTGGAGCGGGCTCATGGCAGCCCGCTGGTTCCTCGGCCTCACCGAGGCAGGCCTCTTCCCCGGCGTCAACTACTACCTCTCCTGCTGGTACAAAAGATCAGAATTCGGCCTCCGCGCCGCCATCTTCTTTTCTGCGGCCGCCTTGTCAGGTTCATTCGGCGGCTTGCTTGCGGCGGCAATCGAGAACATGCACGGCATCTGCGGCCTCCCCGGCTGGGCCTGGATCTTCATCCTCGAAGGTCTCCTCACCGTCATCGTCGGCATCATGTCCTTCTGGCTTGTCTACGACTTCCCCGACGAAGCCAAGTTCCTGTCAGAGGTTGACAGGGCCAGGGTGGTGAGAAGGCTAAAGTTTGACAAGCAGTCGTCGGCGGAGCATGAAAAGTACGACAACAGTGCGCTGTGGGATAGTCTGAAGGACTGGAAGATGTGGCTGGGCATGGTGATTTACATGGGCTGCGACATGCCGCTGTACGCGTTTAGTCTGTTTCTGCCGACCATCATCAGCGATATGGGGTGGAACACGTCTGTCATCCGAGCGCAGTTGATGAGCGTGCCTCCGTATGCGGCCGCGGCGATTTTGACGGTGGCGATTGGTTTTGTTGCCGACAGGACGAGACAAAGGGGTCTCTGCAATATCATCGTCTCGGTGTTTGGCGTGGCGGGGTTTGCCATGTTGCTTGCGTCAGAGGACGCGGCAGTCAAGTACGTCGGGACGTTTTTGGGCGCGCTGGGGATTTACCCTTGCATTTCAAACACGATTTCGTGGATGGCGAACAACACCGAGGGTGTTTACAAGAGGGGCGTGGTAATGGGGTTTGTGATTGGGTGGGGTAATCTCAACGGCGTGGTGAGCAGCAACATCTTCTTCAACGGGCCGAGGTTCGTTGAAGGACACGCTGTGATCATTGCGTACATGGCGGTGTTTTTGTTTGGGGGGTCGGTGTTGATGACGGTGCTGCTGAGGAGAGAAAACGCGAAGAGGCTAAGGGGGGAGAGGGATTATCTGGTTGAGGGGCTGAATGAGAAGGAGGTGGAGAAGTTGGGGGATAACAGGCCGGATTTCATTTACACGGTTTAAGCTTATGGGAGGGAATGACATGGGAACGGAAATGATGACGGTGATACCAGCGTGGAATATTTTTGTTTCTTCAGGAGATTGCGCGTGTGTTATTGCTATTTTTTACCATCTCGTTCGTTCTCTCGTTGGACGCTCTTTGTTACGAAACATCAGCCGACATGGTTGGCTCCGGGTGGCAACATTTTTTTTATTCTCTTGTTGTTTTCTTACATCTTTTATATACATGAGCAATCATGGCAACAACAACATCAACAACAAACGTTTGAGTGCTGAGGAGTGAGGGCGGCCCAAACTCAGTCACATTTTGTGATCACGGGTCACAGTCACACGGTACACCCCGGCCCCCATTGAGGCACGCAGCACAGTCGTGGGAAGAGGACCCGAGGGAGACACCACATGTGGTTTTTTTCTATTGCGCTGTGTGAAGGGTTCAGGTTTGACGGCAATACCGGAACGCACAGCATGTGGGCTGGTTGCGCAAAATGAGGGACTACTGTTTCGGTTGATTGGCAGGAGATGGGTCGGCTCGGGAGGAGATGGTTGTGAGGAGGTGCGGGAAACGGGGCATATATCACGTATATGGGGTGCGTGGCTGGTTTTGGCCATGTATTGGGAATGGGCGGCGTGGTCTTGATAGCCATTGAGTATGAGTTAGTAGGGATGTGGATGGAGGGTGGGTGAAGAGATGTATATTTACGAGACTTTTATATGGGCTCGTTTGTTTGTTCGAGGTAAAGTGGTCTGGAATACAGTATTTTCTCATTCAATTGATGCCTTGGGAGTTGACATGTGCTTCTTGCGCCTAATATTGGAACACTGTAACGAACGATGCGGCTGACATGACATGTGTGTCAATGATGGCCCACTGAAGCCGGCTCTGTCAAATCTGACATATCTGCCGAGGTGAGGCTTCAAGTGGTGCGTTATCGTTGGTGCTGGCACACACAGAACCCCCTGAGTCGGCGTGCCATAACGTCTGCTAGTGCTACTGTCAACTCTCTCAACGCCCAGCCCGATCTACCTCTGCTGTACTATCCCCCCTCGCATGCGCACTCGTGCCTTTGTTACTACCTCGGCTCCTCAGTCGGTTTTATGGCCGGCGCATGCTAAGAAGGGGTGATATTCTGTGTAATGCTTCTCTTGATATCGCACTGCCGTCTCTGCCGCTTGTTCCTGGGACTTTGCCCGCCTCAGGTCAGACGTCTCTTGAGCAATGTTCTCGGCGCGCGGGGAAAGGGGTAAAAGAGAAAAGTGCCGAGCTTGCCGACGGTATGGAACGTGGGATGCCCGTCTTCTTGGCTCACGTTGCACCGCACACACAGCTGGAGGCCGAGCTGAGGCTCGCCCGCTCGCGTTGGCAATCAACGGAACGCGTATGTTGTCTCTCGGTTGTAGATCGAGTATGTGGGTACGTAAGGTAGTGCGCAGCTGCGGTTTCCGCCGCCGAGATGTACATTAGACGACGACACCTACCAATTTTCGTTAGGGCTATTTCGTTGCCCAGCTTGACCAAGAGACAGGGATTGGGGCGGTCGTTTCAGGGGCAATTGTAACGTCTTCTGAGTTTCTTGGCTGAGATCAAAGTGCACAAAGCTCAAGCG
Organism: Triangularia verruculosa; assembly: GCA_033296885.1. NCBI lineage: Eukaryota > Fungi > Ascomycota > Sordariomycetes > Sordariales > Podosporaceae > Triangularia > Triangularia verruculosa. The sequence continues at coordinate 65,155 of MU863924.1, read as the reverse complement.
TAGGGCACAACAGTGAAATTGTGCGTTGACAAGCGAGCGTGGGTGACACTTGTTGGGGAGACAGGGGAAGACACACTTTCAGCGAAAATCGCTCGACGGAGTAACTGCTTTCCCCCTCGACATGGAACTTCCATGATCTGTTTGTGTTGCTGGCTTAGGCCGGTAAGTACCAGGCAGGTCTTGAATGCTGCTAAATCCTGTCTGGCGACGTTTCTGTCTTGTGGTGCGCCCCGCTGTGCGCTGTGTTACCTACCACGGCCATCCCACGATGTTCCTGGGATTGGGCTGTCCGGACTTCATGGTTGCTCAGGTGTATTTCGGCGGTCGTCTCCGGGGCCTGGAAAGCAGTATGTCGAGATTGGAATCATGTCTCAGATTTCCCTGTGGTTTGTGCCACCGGTCAACAGTTCGCAGAGGTCATGAAAGCAAAAGGCTGGAAGAAAGACGGATTGGAATACGGGCTGCAGGCCAAGGGAGGCCAAATGTGCAATGTGTCGGCTTTTGATTGTGTTTGATGCCCGATCAGTGCCTGCTTGCAAAGCCCCCACGTTTGAAGTGTAGCTAGTGCTGCTCTGCAACGCTCACTTCCGATGAGGGAACTGAAGTCGAGGCTGACCGGGTGTCTGAGGTGCTCTACCGTCCTGACACCTGATTGACTGCTTGACATGCATGCTGAGATCACTGCCCAGGGAGCCACGATTAATGGCTGATGACGCGGGATATGGCCGCTGACGAGTGCTTGTCCCTGCAGATGGGTAGCTTGCAGCTTGCAGCCTGCATGAGCGACAACAGCCACACCACCCGAGTGCCCTTCTCACCGACGCCCGACGGGGGAGATGTTCCTAGGGCTCCCATTCCAGTTGTCGAGGCATCATCAAATGACAAACTCGCCTGCATGTTTGACTGATCCGAGGTTCAGCGGGATGGCTTGATCGACGCATTTGGTGAGCTGATTCTGGATGCTGCACCACATGTGCCTCATGTACCTCACATACATGCTGCTCCCGTCCATTCTCATCGGGGGCAATAACAGTGGATTGTGATTGGTGTCAGATCAGAAAAAATGATCACCGCCCAACGTTTTTACAACGTCTTTCCTGCCGGGCGCAGCTAGGGGGTGGTTTGGTGCAGGACAAACTGACAAATAACATGTCAAGCCTCAGTGAGTCACGGGGTTGAAAACAGCGCACAGGGACAAGGCAACCTGAGGAAGAAAGAAGGCGGCCAAAATGGAACCGGAAGGGCTTCACCGCCTGTGTTCATCCAAGAGGAGGACCCTGGTGTGTCTTTCACATGGACTGCGCCTTTGGAAACACCACGTCAATGGGGATTGGTTGACACCGTATTGATCAATCAAAGTCATTGGTTGAATAAAAGGTGCAATAAGAGGCATTCCCGCTGCCAGAACGAGCACTTTATGTGGGACCTGAAGACTGTGTCGGGCCCTGAGAGCTCTGTCATTGCACCTGAGCATTGTCGACAGACTCAAATACTCCTTCCTCTACCCTTCCCCATTACTCTACCTTCCTTCCTGTTTTCTACTTGACAGCTAGAGAACCCACAAGAATCGAAATTCAAACGCACCATTTTAAATTCCTCTTGAGCTTCTCTCATCCCTAACACTTCTTCCCACCACATTCTTCCCAGAGCATCAACAATCAAACACACTTCGAACAATCATTCTTACTTATCTTGGAACTTCACATCATCTATCTCAAATCTTTGACAATGCCATCCTCTGCTTTCAACAGCACCACTCCCACGACTGCTGCTGAGCAAACGCGTGTCCCTGCCGACTATGAGTGGAAGTATCACAACGACCAGGAGAATGATCACCTCTGCTCTTGCAAGACCTGGTATGTTGCCTCACCCAACCTTCCCATCATCAGCCCTTCAAGGTCGATGATGATGTGGCTAACACTCGCCATTGGTCATAGTTATTGTGGTACTGCCGTCCCTCACGCCGGCGACCTCTGCGACCGCTGCTCCAACGCGCACTAGTACAGCCGAGTTCATCAATTGACTATTGAGATTGGCGTTTCGATGCAGAGCAGGCTCTCTTGGATACCTCACTGGTTTTGGAGCTGGTTTCTGGTTTTGGCTCGGTGCTCGGTGTCCGGTCTCTAAAAGGTCGGTCGAGAGACGCTTCTCGCAGAGACGCTTCTCGCAGTGTCGCTATGTGGTTCGTCACTTCCAATCACCATCCATGATCAACCAGGTGCGATCCGTTTGACTAACACTGGTCGAAACAGGAATCAGTCGACACCTCCTTGGGTGTTGAGCGCGCGCCCTCGCCACATATATCCCTCATCTTCCTCTTCACCTTCTGCCAGGCGAAGCACGACGCTCTGTCTCCCCTGGCTTCTCTATCTGTCTTGGCTTCTTCCGGCATTCTTCTCGAGCCCTGGTGCACGAAACCTAACCATCTGCCCGGGGCTACGAGGCTGGAGCCTATTCTTATGCGTCTACAACGCAAGGGAGGTATCATCGCGACCGCTACTCCTATACCAGCCGGTCTCCTCTGTCACGCCTCTTCAAGTGTTTCTCCTCCCGGGTTTCCAGGGCACTGACATCGGCACGCATTCTATGGTTTTGGCTTCGGCCAGACTTCTGCCTGCTCCTGCTCCTTTCGAGCCGCTTCGGCCTTCTGACGCTCGCGGTCACCTCCACCGCTCTGACAACCATGTCCCAGTCAACTCGTCAGAGCTTGGCTCCCGTCCTGGCGGATCCCCATTGGCCATGAGGAACATGCTACGGCCACTACCTGCGCAAGCATAGCTTGCATCACCTGTGGCGTAATGAGCAAGGCTATTTTCATTGCCGGCTATCTTTGGAGGCCTGTTGACTATCTTTTAAGGCCTATTAACTATCTTTTGAGGTCGGTCAATCCCGTTTTGATGCCGTCTGGGGCGCTGGGGTATCAGCTCCTTGTGCGACTGTCGGGTTCAGCCGACTCCCTTGCCCCTCAAGTTTGTCGAGGATGTTTGGCTGGTCGCCCGTCTCCCTCACACCCCTGACAATCGACAGTTTGTCATAGCCCTTCGGCTGGACACTCATCGCCTGCCACGCTCCGCCGTCCGGCTGGACACTCATCACCTTTCACCCTCCTAACAGTCGGCCGATCGCCCCCTCACACCCCTGACAGTCGGCTTGATGATGATTGGCGATGCTCGAAAACCCAAAGGACGTCTCAAGACGGGAAGAAAGGATGTAGGCCATGTGTATAAAGGAGAGTTGGATGTACGTGTATGATACAGGTGGTCATGTATTGGTATTAGCGAACAGGACTTTCTCATGTATTTCATATCTTAGCGCTTAAAGACAAAAGTGATATCACTGGAACTCAATGCTCGACCTGACAGTGACTCCTCGAGATATATCAAAGGAAAAACTCCGAAGTGAATATGACTGATAGCCCGCCGACGCATTCACTAATCCTCGTCTTCCTCAGGATCGCCGACTCCATTGTACGCCAAAGCATCTGTGCTGCCCTCCCCTTTATCCTTGACCACACCCTTCACAGCGGCATCGAGCAGCCTTTCCCTCATCTCCTCGGGCGTATGAGCACCATACATCATCATGAAATACGCCGCCAGCCCGGCAACATGCGGAGCAGCCATACTCGTCCCGTCCATATAGACACTCGCGTGATCGTCACCATAAGCAGCCGACAGTATACCCACCCCAGGCGCAAAAATGTCCACCTCCGGCCCATAGCTCGAAAACCCAGCCCGAGTATCATTCCGATCCGTCGCCGCGACAGTAATCGCATCCGGGCAAGAAGCAGGCGACATATTAGAAGTCAGATTGTTCTCATTCCCCGCCGCAACAACAACAGTCACCTTTGCATGCTCAACCACCGCCGTGACGGCATCATTCACAGCTTGCACCCTTCCTCCTCCTAGCGACATGTTGATGATAGCTCTGGACTTGAGACCCCGGCTGACGGTGTCATTGCCCACCCACTCGATGCCCTGGATGACACCATCCCAGGTGCCTGCGGCATCGGGGCCGATCCCGAGGACTTTGACTGCAACGAGGTGGATTGGATGACCGGGGGGGGACGATGCCGTACGTGTTTCCTGCTACTGTGCCTGCTGTGTGGGTGCCGTGGCCGTGGAGGTCGGTGGAGTTGAAGCGGTCGGGGTGGGAGGGGGGCACGGTGAAGTTTGGGGCCGAGGCGGACTTTGGAGGAGAAGGTGGTGGTGTTGGGGGGTGGGTTGAGGGTAGTGTGGAATTCGGAGTGGGTTGCGCGGATGCCTGTGTCGAGCATGTAGACTGTTGGGGGGAGGGGGGGGGTTTGATGTAGCGGTATTCGGAGGCCGAGTTGGGGAGGCGGTGGGAGAGGCGGGATTGGCCCCTTGGCGGGGGGTTAGTTAGTGTCTTGTTGACTGGGGGAGATGGATGGGTGGTGGGAAGACTTACCCGTTCTCGGCGTCGTTGACGTGGATTCTGGTGTTGAAGGAGGCGGGTTCCTTGGGACTGCTATCGTGCTGGGTGGTGACGATGCCGTTTGGCTCTATGCGCTTGACCTGGTTGTTGTCACAAATTGTTTAGTAGGCCGCAATATGTCGTAGATACTAGACATAACCTACGACGTCCAGCTGTCTGAGCTGTTCAACGTGCCTGGGGTTTAGATGCCCATGAAAAGCTCGAAAGCCCGACCCGATGCTGAAGTGACGCAAGACGCCTCCGTACTGCTCATTCCCAGACGAATATCTCTGCACATCGGCGTGTATGGCAGCCGTGTGCGCGCGAAAGACCTCGTGCGAGATGTTGGCGTGGAACTGAACCAGGTATTCGTTCGCAAGCGAAGGAACGGTGCTTGGCTGCCTCGCGAGCGAACGATGGGTATTCTGCCGGCTTGTCTGCGAAATATTAACATGCTGCTGGGTGTTCTCGATGATCCCCACATCTTGCGGCAGACGGGGGAGAATTTCGGGGCAGACGATGCCCAAGATGCGGGTAGTTAGAATGAAAAGGGCGGCAAGGAACGACTTCATAGTAGGGGATAACATGGCAGCGGTAAGGTAATGCGGTAAAGTAACTAGTAACTTGAGAATATGAACGAGTGAACTTGTAGATTGGAAAAACGCAGGTTGAAGGTATTCTCAAGGCCTGTCAAGACAACTTTGTTGCCAAAAGGATGTCGAGTAGAGCAGCTATGGCCGAACTTCGCGGAGAAGACGCCGTGTCCTAGACAAATAAGAGTGACAATCTTGGAAAGTGATGGGTGCAGTGGGCGGGGCCTGCCCTAAGGGACTACAGTGGAAAGGATGTATGTGTTAGTCCGACTTACACCGCAATAGCGCGTGGCCTTCATGAAACATCACCTGAACTATTTGAAACGAACTATATTCTTTATCACTCATCATCCTAGGTATCTAAACAATAATAAGCACGTAAGCTATCCTCAACTCCGCCTCTAGTCATGATCAGGCTATTTGGGACACAAGCCAATAAGAGGGTAAGCACCCCGCGATATCCAGAACTGCAAACCGAACAAAGATAATATTGCGAAAGACTATCCTTGACAAGACTTAGCCCCTGACAGGCTTCCTTCTTCTCGAGGCCTCAAATTCCACTGCGTCGTTACCAAAGGGGTTGTTGGAGGGATACGAGCCACCGTTGGTGTAATACTGCTCTGGACCACCACGTGGGGTGCGAGCCGTTGATGTTGGGGAGTATGCGCGACCGTCTTCATCCCTGACCTTTCCCGGCCGAGGTGGTGGCGGAGGTGCTGATTGCGGCGGGCGTGTGGTGTATCCAGTGTCCGGAACATGATCAGTTTCGACAGTGACTTCGGGTCTGATGGGACCGTAGGTGCTGGGAGCGTGGGTGGAAGCCGGCGGAGGATGGGGCTGAGGCTGAGAGTATCTTGTGCTGTCATTATACTCTCTACTCGGCTGAGGCTGTGGTGTAAACTCTCCGCTAGAGGGTTGTCTTGAACGTCTGGATCGTTTGCTAGTACTTCTGCGCATTGGCTTTGGAGCCTCATCGTCGGAAGTGGATTCCCCATCGTCAGGCGCCTCCTCAGCGTATGCCCTGAGCTCCTTACGCATGGCAAGACTGGCGCAAATGTCCTTTGCCTCCTCGATAGCCTTCTTTTGCACCTTCAGTGTCTGTCTCCGGTCTCTTGTCTCCTTGTTTTCGGCAGCAATGGCCTCGACAATCTCGTTGCTCAAGCCCAGGACTTCGACCGAATTGAAGATACCATACATGCCCTGGAGGAGATGTCTCTCGACAACCTGGACAATGGTGTTGCGAATAAATGTCTTGGCGGCGAGCTCATAATAAATCAGCATCTTCTCCAGCACCTCTTCGGCTTCCGTGTACCGTGCCCCATCCTGCGTGCTACTCATATGCCAGGCTCGTAGCCGCTCCTCATATTCAGGATCGTAGGGCTGAACCTCCAGGTTCTGGTCTTGCATAAGGAGGTCGAGCTCGTGCTGGGCTTTGGCCATCAATGCCTTCATCTGGGGGTCGAGGAAGTGACGTCGAAGGGGCTCGCGCATGCGCTTTGGCCAGGCGTAGTCGATGAGCTCTCCAAGAAACTCGTTGCAGACCACGCCGAGGTTGTCTTTGTGCTCCTGGGCAAGTTTGGGCCAGTTCTCAGAGTAGCTCTGGAAAAGCATGTAGACGGCTCGGGGCTTGGGGTCCATGGGAAATTCGGAGCCGCGAATTTGTCGGAGTAGCATCTCGACTTCGTTGGTTACGAATTCCCGCTTGGCATGATTAATCGGAGCGGGAGCGTCAGGGTCACCCGTTGGTTGAGGCATGTTGAAGCTGAGCTTGCGTCCCTGGGACCTGATTCTTTGCGAGAAACGGTCATTCTCCTCGCTGGCACGGGCACGGAGGTTCTGCGCTGGCGTGCCTCTGGGATCGGCAGTGACTCTGAAGAAGTTCTTCTTCGGAGGGTTCTTGTAGAAGCCGTAGACTGCTGGGATGACGAGCTCCTTGGACGCCGAAAAGAGCTCGACAAGCTCAATGCGCATCTCTTCTGGTGTGTCTTTACCGGTGCCGAGTGATGTCAGTTCAGCGTCGGTGTCATCAAGCGCTTTCTGAATCTGCTTGCGCAAGACGTGAACGTGCTTTCCGATGTGGAGCTGGAGCTGTACGCTGAGCTTCTGCATCAGAGCTCTCGTGCCGCAGATGTTACGTGGAACTACTGCCCATTTTCCGCTGTTGAAGAAGGCATCCTCGGCCCGGCGGCGCTCTTCAGGGGTGGGCCATGGCTGGCCCGATTCTCGGGGGCCTGGATTTAACAGAACATACCAGCCCAACCGAAAATCGTTCCGCTTGTCCTTGTTCATGACCAGGTCGATAAACTTGTCTTCGAGCCCAATGGATTCAGTCAGATCGGGCTTGGTCAACACGCCAATGGTTCGAGACCCGTTAGGATCGAAATGGCGTGCCTTGGTGAGAATAGGGGCTTGCACGTAATCCGAGTTTCCACCAACAACTGCTAGAATGATGGTGCGGGAGCTCTTCATGTAGCGATCGGAAAGCGCTTCGATCGTTCGGATATCTTCGAGTGACTGATCATTGTTGGCATTGCGGACAAGGCCTGGCAAGTCGACAAGGGTCAAAAGGGGCATGTCAGGGCCCCTTTTCTCCACCACGAGGATATCGCGAGCAGCAAAGCGGCCGGGAATGTTCTTTGGCGCAATCAGATCCACAGCAGATCGCATGAGCTGCTCAAACGGCATGTTGGTGTTGACCATGCCTCCAAACTGCCTCAGCCTCTCCTGCTCAGGAAACGGCCTGTTCCTGTCGGGAATGACGGAGACTGTGATGCTGGCCTGTGGCGCTCTCCTCAGTCTGATTTCGGTTGCGAATCTCGTGCAAGCGCCGGCATCTCTAGGAAAGGGGGTGCCAGTAATGGCTTCGAGGACAGAGCTCTTGCCGGCGCTCTGGTCGCCCACCACGACGATCTGCGGGAGCTTGACATTGTCGAGCTGTGCAAACTGGAGCTTGTCAATGAGATCTAGGAGCGCGCGTTGGTCTCCGGCCAGCTCCTGGGCGTCCAGGGCAACCTCGAGCCGGGTGACCATGCTGATAAGGGCTGTATAAGGTAGGGTAGAGAATATGCTTGTAGAATAGGTAAAAGAGAGGCTTGGAGACAGCTTCCTCAACAGCTGCAGTTTAATTGCAAGGCTGGGTGGGACAGGAGTTAAATGCTAAACAGGACTGGAAAGGAAAGGACGAACACAGGAGACCTTATAAACGCCCATAACGCCCTACCTTTGCCCGACGACAATGCTGGAAGTTGGGCGGTGCCTGGATTTGCAGTGGAGTGGTTGCGCAACATCATTGGGAACGGTGACGACTGCAGGCGATACACACGCGTCACTGTCACTGGTCCTGGGCAAGTGTTGGGCTGCGCAGCCTCTTTCAAGGTGGCAACTTGGGTCTGCCAAGGCGGGCACTGGCTCTCATGGTTCCTCGAGGCCTCTCGGGAGAATCGAATGGCTTGAAAGAAGCTTTCGGATGCGTGGATGCCTTTGTGGCAGTTGACAGGATATGCGCCATGTGTTTGTCGCCATGTCGTTCTTGATTTGGGGCCAGGGATGTGACGTGGGGCGAGGAGAATGATTGAGAAGATAGGCAACCCTAACCCTTTGGATTATCCAGGCCACGACAGATCAAGGTTACCTGAGTGGGCTCGCGACATTTGCTGTCAAAGCCTTGAGATACCGCAGCTCACAGCCCCTGAATCGAAATCAACAGTCACGGCAGTCGATGCATATTTTTTACAATTTATCCTGAGCGAAAATCACTCTATCGCAAACTTTTAGCAACACTCTCCGCCATTCAGCACCATGGCATCGCAAGAGGCCACCAGCCAAGTGACCCCGCTCAAGGTCGTTGTTGCCTCGCTGAATCCCGTCAAAACCGGCGCCGTCCTCGAAGGCTTTTCGCGCATGTTTCCTGGCTCAGCCTACCAAGTCTCCGGAGTTAGTGTCCCCTCGGGCGTCCCCGAGCAGCCACTTTCGGACCAGGAGACACTACAGGGCGCCCTCAACCGCATCCAAAACGCCCGCTCGCTGGAGCCTGATGCTGATTTTTGGGTTGGCGTCGAAGGAGGCGTCCATCCTGACGGAGAAACGTTCCAATCATTTGCTTGGATTGCCGTTGAGAACAAGGAAGGCCGCACCGGAAAGGCACGCACCGCGACATACTATCTGGCTCAAGAAACGGCCAATCTGATCGGTGGAGGGATGGAGTTGGGCCATGCCGATGATTTGATCTTTGGGAAAACAAACTCAAAGCAACACAGTGGCTCGGTGGGTATCCTGACAGACGATGTCGTTACTAGAACTTCATACTATGTCCAGGCTGTTATCTTGGCTCTGATACCATTCAAGAATACCCAGCTGACCTTTCGGACGGGTGCGAGGCCATGACGGGGGGAGCGGGAAGGCCCTGTATAAAGCAGTATCTTTGTATCTACTTGCGCCAACTAGAAATGCTGTTAGCAAGCTAATTAAGGCGCTGTGGCCGTACTGGGAGAGTCTACCGCCCATACTGTTTTTGATCTTACTTGGATGCTCAAACTGCTGCTCAAAGGCAATGCATGTGCCAGGGAAGGAAGCGGCTCTTGCCGGTGGAGTCAGTTTGCACGTCACCATGCAGACAAGCCCCACGGTGTCTTGACGCATGTGGAGCTCTGGAGCTCTTCCAGATTCAAGGTACTCATCTACAAGCGTGCAAGTCGTCTACAACGGCAGAAAAAGCTGCTTTCACAGTGGCGTCAACGTTTTTAATGGATCGATTGCCAACTACTAGACCTATTGCCTTGCTTACTGAAGCCACTGATCGCGTCTCCCCAATCATAGAGCCTCCAGTAGACAGCCTGCGACTGTACCTATGGCCCCACAGTTTCTGCAGTCGACCAGTGCCAAGTCTGCGTGACCAGTCGTCGGGTGCGGTCAACAGGCGACAACTCAAGACGATCGCCAGTTCACTCCATAAAAAGTTGATGTCGACAACGTCCGTCCCAACGTGTTGCCCACCGATATTCCTCCCAGCTCCGACTATGCAACGATGAACACGCTCGAAGAGTCCAAGAAGCCAAAGTGCGATGGCGACGAGTTCGTCAAGCCGGGGCCCAAGGACTTCGAGGTCCAGTTCGCTATTTCCCTGTCATTAGGACTTTCTGCCTTTCTAGCCTTCTGTGTATGTCTCTCCATCTTTTTCTAGTCTTCAAAGCAAGGGATTATCTAACAGCGGGTATTTCGACAGATACTACGGCGACGATGGAAGTCCCTGTACGCCGCGCGAAAACGACATGCCGAGCTCGATCTCCCCCATCTTCCCGACACCTTCTTCGGTTGGATGCCTGCCCTCTATAGGATCACCGAACAGCAAGTTCTGGCTTGTGCCGGACTGGACGCATATGTTTTCCTGACCTTCTTCAAGATGTCGTTGAAGCTCTTCGCCGCCATGTTCTTCTTTGCTGTCGTCGTTCTCGAGCCCATCAACCGCCACTTTGTTCCCGGACACAGACCCAACGGCACCGACCCTACCGAGTCTTTCTTGTTCCGCGAGTATGCGCCGTATAGTGCCTATCAGAAGGTCAACCTGTTCGAAGACGATGCTGACGATTCCGACGACGACGACCCGGACAAAGACAAAAGCTTCAACAAAAATATGAGTTACTTGTGGTCTTACCTGGTGTTCATCTACGTGTTTACGGGCCTTACCCTGTTTATGCTCAACAGGTATACGCTAAAGGTAATTCGTATACGCCAGAACTACTTGGGCACACAATCTACAATCACCGACCGAACGTTTCGACTGTCTGGCATCCCCAAAGACCTGCGGACCGAGAGTGCGATCAAGACCCTGGTAGAAAGGCTGGAAATTGGCAAGGTGGAAAGCGTCACTCTGTGCCGTGACTGGAAGGAAATCGATGAATTGATGGAGAGAAGAGCTGCGATATTGGCCAAACTGGAAGAGACATGGAGTGTTTACACCAGCCAGAAGCCGAAATTCCCAGCTGGGACACAGGCAAACGGTGACGGCATAGCTTCGGGAACCCCCGAGGTACGATCAGACGAAGAGGCTGGCGAAAGCGAGCGACTGCTGCGAGGGGGCCATGACATGCAGATTGACAGGCCCCGTCCGCAAGCAAGGCTTTGGTACGGTTTTTTGCGCATGCAGAGTCGCAAGATTGATGGGCTGGACTACTACACTGAACGCCTCCGGTTGCTCGACGAAAGGATCTTCGCTGCTCGGAAGAAGACGTATGAGCCGGCCAACATCGCATTCGTGACGATGGACTCTATTGCAGCCTGTCAAATGGCGATTCAGGCCCTCATCGACCCTGGCCCTGGTCAACTACTTACCAAACCTGCGCCAGCTCCATCTGACGTGGTTTGGAGAAACACATACAAGCCTTGGTGGAGACGGCGTCTTCAGTCCTGGATTATCACCGTCTTTATCTCGATCCTCTCCATCATCTGGCTGGTTCCCGTCGCAGCACTAGCCTCGACAACCATCTGCACTATCAAAGCTATCATGCCCTCCCTAGCAGAAACCCTCAAGAATCATGAGATTATCCGCTCGCTTATCCAGACCGGCATCCCCACTGTCGTGGTATCCCTCCTCAACGTCGCCGTACCCTACCTCTACGACTTCTTGTCCGAACACCAAGGCATGATCTCGCGGGGCGACATTGCGCTCTCAGTAATCAGTAAAAACTTCTTCTTCACGTTCTTCAACATTTTCCTAATCTTTACCGTTTTCGGTGCTGCCGTGGCAGGAATTCAGGAGACATTGCGAAAGAGTCTCACAGACAGCACCTACATTGCATACACCATCGCCACAAAGATTGAGGACCTGATCAAATTCTACAGTTGCTTCATCATGCTTCAGGGTCTGGGATTGTTTCCCTTCAGACTGCTCCAATTTGGCAGCATCAGCCTGTATCCGATCAATCGCATGGGCGCCAAGACCCCAAGGGATTTTGCACAGATCATGCAGCCGCCGATGTTCTACTATGGCTTTTATTTACCCACAGCGCTGCTGATTTTTATCTTGTGCTTGGTCTACAGCGTTCTGCCGAATGGGTACCAGGTCTTGGGGTTGGGGGTGGTGTATTTTGTGCTGGGATATTTCACCTACAAGTACCAGCTGCTGTATGCTATGGATCAGCCGCAGCATGCAACGGGCGGTGCGTGGAGGATGATATGCTACCGTGTTATCTTGGGGCTGGTGGTGTTCCAGGTGACGATGTCAGGGTACTTGGCGCTGAGGTCAGCTTTCACGGTGGCGTTGCTGGTTATACCGCTGATTATTGGCACGCTGTGGTACAGTTGGAACTTCAAGTGGCAGTTTGAGCCACTGACAAAGTTCATTTCTTTGATCAGTATCAAGAGAGGGGAGGATGAGGAAGGAGTTGATGAGGTTGCGATTTTGGATGATGATCGGGAGGGAGGATATGAGCAGGAGGAGGACGAGCCTGCGTTGAGGAGGAGGGGCAGTACGACGGTTGACGAGGCAAGGGAGAAGGGGTTGCGGTTTGTCAACCCCAATTTGGTCGTTCCGTAAGTTTATTTTCCCTACACCTCCCGTCAGTTGCACCCAGGATTATTGGAGCTAACAACAGTGACAGCCTGGAACAACCGTGGATCTACCAAGACCCACCACCGCCATTCATAGAAGAGAACGATGGTCTCGAATTCGACGTTGGCGGCAGCGAGGGAGAGTATCCTTATTACGGCGCCGGACCAGGTCCATCGAGAAGGGGCCGAGGGGGGGAGACTGGTGACGAGGCGATCGCAGCCAGACCTCCAGGACCGGGGAGCGGGGCTGCTAGTAGTAACTCTTCTAGTTCCATAAGCTTGGGGGATACACATATATGGCGACAGTGAGTTTGATACTGGTGGTGTTGTATGAGGTAGAAGTCGTTCCTTCATGGCATGGCGCTGGTTTGCTTCGATTATGCGTTGCCTTTGCAAGTATGGCTTTGGGGACAGTAGGGCGAGCGAAAGGAGAACCTACATACCTTATGTAGGAAAGAGTGTAATGGTTTAGGCGTTGAAGACGCCATGATGGGGGAAATAAAGTACATGACACAGGAGGTGGAATAACTGATGGCGTTTGATGGGATACCAGGGTATACGTACATACATAACTTATGAGATTGTAATGATGAGGTTTCGATCATGATACATATTTTCCCGTTTGTATTGTTGCAGAGTTTCTGGGGAATCATTCAATGTGCGCTCTCAAACGTCAAGCTCAACCAGGTACCTATTCTTTAGTCGCCTAGGTGCCCTTCTCCAACGTATACCTTACTTACCTAGTAGCATCTCGTTAGGAACTTGGTGGGTAGCCAACATGACCTCCCGACTGAGGCACATTTACAGCATTGTACGAGACAACTTTGAGACAGCTCTTTAAAACCATTTACTCGCACAGTTTCTAGTCTATGTACAGCCATCTCATGTGGATCACCTCCCCCCCCTTGCCCCTCTGCCTTCAAACCGTGATTCTCTCACCCCCGGAGCCACCTCCCCAAAGGAAAATAAAATAAAAACAGTCCTACCCAGCAACCGGCCTCTTGGCACATCTTCGGAAACCTTTCCCAAGAGACCTTGGCATTTCTAGCGTTGAGCGAAACCCCCACCCTTTGTCTTGGTTTCTCCAAAAAAAAAAAAAAAAGACACCCAACCCCTGCCCCACTTCTCGCCCGATAAGTCCGCCGCTTGTCCGCGCGCTCGCTCGGCTCGGAGGGAGACGCCGAAACAGGTAGGTAAGCTTGCCTGCGTGGGTACGACTTGCGCGAGAGCGAGGGGGGAAGGCAATTGACAATGTTGACAGGGTGGGATTTTCTGTTTTGAAGTTTTTTTTTCTGGTTTAGGGTAGGACTTGTGTCAAGAACTTTTACGTTGGGCAAGAAGACAGACGGAATCTGAGCAAGGTGTTTTTTGGATATTTTTAATTCATTTCGTATCATATCATTAACATAGGCCACCGTAGTACCCCGTCCAGACCTGCTTTCTGTCTGTCCAAGTGATAGCCAGAATAAAAAGGAAACATGCGTGCCTGTGTATGCCGTATGGCCGACCAGTCTAACCTCGTGCTACTGTATAGCTACAGCTAGTAGAGTGTCTCCTTCTCTCCAAGCTCTCCTCCCCATGCCAGTCCCGCTCGTCTGTTCCCCCCAGTCTATGATTCCTCGCTGTGAACGCCCATCTTCCTCCGTGCTGGTATCGCTCCTTGTCGTCTAGGGGCACCCATATATAGGTCGATATAAACGAATTGCCGATGAAGAGCAACGCAATCGGATCATGTACATGGCAGGGGCGCGTGAATTAGCATTGTGTGTGTGGTTGGGTATCTTTACAACGAGTTCTCCATGGCGGTAAGAATGGCGCGGGTGAACTGGTGGTTGGTGGCATCGCCGCCCATGTCGGGGGTGCGGATCTTGCTACATGGGGGTCAGCATCTGTACGTGCACAAACTGGGAGGTAATTGGCAACTTACCCCTCAGCAATCACCTGGTAGACGGCGTTGGAGATGCGGTTAGCATGGTCATCAAGGCCGAGGTGGCGGAGAAGCATGGTGCTGCTGAGAAGGAGAGCAGTGGGGTTGGCCTGGTCCTTGCCCTCGATGTCAAGACCGACGTGTCTGCAGCCGGGCTCGAAGACGGCAACATCACGACCCATGTTGCAGCCAGGAACGACACCCGGTCCGCCAACGAGGGCAGAAGCAATGTTGGAGAGAATACCACCGTAAAGGTTAGGCATGACCATGACGTCAAACTGCTGGGGTCTGGCGACGCACTGCATGGAGGCGTTGTCGACAATCATGTCGTTGCACTCGAGCATGGGGTACTGCTTGGAGAGCTGGGTGAAGGTGTTGCGGAAGAGACCATCGGCAAGCTTCATGATGTTGGCCTTGTGAATGCAGGTAACCTTCTTGCGGTGGTTGGCAAGGGCGAAGCTGAAGGCGAACTTGGCAATGCGCTCCGACTTGGCGCGGGTGATGATCTTGAGGGACTCAACAACGCCGGGCACGCTCTGGTGCTCGAGACCACTGTACTCGCCCTCGGTGTTCTCACGGATAATGGCAAGATCAATGTTGTCGTGGCGGGTCTTGAGGCCGGGGATGTTCTTGATCAGGGCGATGGAGGCATAGATATCGAGCTCCTGACGCATGGCGACGTTGAAACTCTGGTGGCCGGAGCGGCTGATGGGAGTGTGGAGGATACCCTTCAGGCCGAGCTTGTTGCGCTTGAGAGAAGCAACGGCGTCGGCGAAAGCCTCCTCGGTGCGGCCGGTTGGGGTGGCATCCGAGAGACCAGAGACCTCGATCTGCTCCCATGTAACTGGCACATTGTCGGCCTTGAAGATGGTCTTGACGCTTTCGGCAACTTCGGCACCGATACCATCGCCGGGAATGAGGGTGACGGTGTACTTGCCACCGTACTTGGTGGGCTTGAAGATGTCGGCCTGAAGGGACTGGGCGGGAGTGTCCTGGACACTGGCGAAGCCGCGCGCAACGTTGAGGCGCTGGCTGGGCTGGGCAGCGGCCCTGAGAAGGCGCTGTTGGCAAGAGAAGAGCAGTCAGTAACCGTCTTGAGATTTTAGTTTGCGCTGAGCTGACTGGTGGGGAAGCTGGCTAATCGCAGCGACTTGCAGGGGTTTAGCGGAAGGAGGGGGTTGCCGACAAGACTCACCTGCGCAGAGTTCCTGGAGAGCATGTTGAGGGTTTGGTGAAACGTCTAGGAGGGTGAGAATAGAGGGTATCGTGAGGCTGGCCGGCGACAGAAAAAGAGCGAGTGGGCTTCAGGGAGGAGGAGGTTCGAGAAAGCAAAGAGCAAATGCCGCAAAGCAAAAGGAAGACCTGGCTGCCTTGTTGGTCAAGCTGTTTTTTGGGTCTCCATCTTCCCGGGCGGGTGGGTCTCGGCGCTGTTCAGCAACAGTGCGCTAAGGCGAAGGAGTTTAGTGTAGCAAGGCGGGGTGGGGCACAGATGCCCTTCTGTGACGTCTGCAACGGTCTGCCAAGAGCCCAGAGAAGGCCCAGGTGGAACATGTCAACGCCTTGCAGCAAACGATTGATCATGGCGCTTGATAACAAAACGGTCATTGCCATATGTAAATATATCTGCCTGCCATTTGTCTTTGTCTTTCTGCTGACCAGGTGCTTTGACTAATGACAGTACACTGCATAGTAGGTAAATCCCATGTCTCCGCCTCACATGCTGCGGCGCCAAAACCGAATATTGACAGCCGTCGAATTGGCCAATGAAAAGAACACCAGTGGCGGCAGGCATTTCTCAAGTAGCAATGCGAGGGTGGCAGTCTGGTGGATGAACCTCAGACGAGACCCTCGGCCTCTTAATAACACGTTAAGTAATCCAATCGCTAGCTCTGCGGGGAACAACCTAGCACCCGAAATCTTGTCTTCTCTTTCTTCTCTGAGCGCCATCAACAATGATCCAACGCTTCCAAAGGCAAAAGGTACAGCACATGGAGCTGGAAAAGGTAAAAAGAATCGTCATTGACGGGAATTGAGCCCGACGTGGGGGTCGAACCCACAACCTTGAGATTTCGGAGTACTCCTTAAGAGTCTCACGCTCTACCGATTGAGCTAGCCGGGCGACGGCTATTCGTTGCCAGCTGGGCCGGCAAACCAAATGTTTGCGCTATGTTTGCTGTCCCGGCCTGCCAATTCCCAACCCACCAGCACAGTCTATCTCCGTCCCGAATCTCCAAACGCAATCAGAGCGTCTTGAACTCGGCATTTCTCCGGAAGCTCCAACCTCCTTGTGTCGGCAACAATTCATACCCCAAGACCCCTTCGACCAAAGCGGCAACCATGGGCGCCGTCACCTGGAACTCGTTGGTGTACCTGGTGTGCTCGGTACTGAGGACAAGCGAGTTGAACATCTCGCCCAACCCAAAGGCTGACTGGTGAAGGATTATCTGGACAGCGGGAGGGTTCGTGGTGTCGTGGCGGTTCACTCGACACCAACGTTGCAGGTAATCTGACAGGAACTGGAGAGTAGGACTGTGGCTGCAGTGCAGCTCGATCCTCTTGTTGCTTGCCGACATAGTCAGGTAATAAGGAGGTCGGAGAAACAGTTGGTCAGGTCGTGGCAGAGATGCTGCGTTGGGAAGAAACTCGACCCTCGACCGGGACTTGGAAGAATCGACATTGACCTCAACTTCTGCCCAATCATCCGCTGAGGCCCCGACCGTCTGTGTTTCTCGGATCGGGAGGTCCGTCCTCTTGTCGGCGTCAAAGCAAGCTAGGAGACTTCCCCGGAAGACCGGAAACAACTCGGTTGGTTGAAAGACCTGTTTCTTTGGAAGGGAGATGATAAAGCCGTGACGCTGTTCCGACCACGACGTGGCTGCTCGGTCAGAGTCGGCGATGGCCACGAAGAGCCGCAAGCGAGAAGGCACCTTTTCCAGCAGCCGCTCTCCCCACGCTTCATGTTCTGTGCCGTCCAAGAGCTCCATCATACTTTTCACCCATATCCGGACGCACTCGGTGACGATCGCCACGAGATTCCCTTTGTCGGGGTAAAACGCGTCCAGTTCGGCGATCAGGAGATGCCACTCAGGCTCAACATCCACCTCATGGCCTAGGAGTTCTTCGAGCTTCTTGATAGTCGTCTGCAGTGCGCCATCCTCCCTTTTCCACACGTCACGGATCGCGATTTGGGCTTTCAGCGGTCTGTAGCCATCAGTTAGCGCCAGGCAGGCTCGTCTCTTGTGACACATGTTGCATCGCATTACTCACATTGAGGGCATGGTTGCTACGTTGCGGTTCGCAGCGGTTACTGATTCTGGTCGAAGAGACTATCGAGCCGTGCATGGTTGTCGTCTCTTTTAAGCACGTTCGTGATGCCATGGATTCGCTGCCCGTTGGAGGGAGGCAGCAACGCTTGGCGACCCCTGAAGGCGCGCGAGGCGCCAAAGCTGAGCGCGGGGATGGCTTGGCATCCAAGGCGATTTGCAAGGCGTACTGATAATTCCCATCGCGTTGTCAACAAACTAGGGGTGATATCTCATGTCACAGAGAGGCGAGATTTCCCTTCTTGGAGAAGCAGGGGAATATGCATGTCGTCTTTGGTCCATCTTTCCCGTCCGTCGGTTACGTCCCTGAAGAATGCGGGGCGCTTAACGCCACAAATGGATCCCGTCCAAAGCTGAAGCCGGCAACCTAAAAGCGGAACGACGACAGCTCATTTCCACAAGGAGAGCGGTCAACATCTTCGAAACCGAACTTCTGCAAGAGCTCCAGTGAGGCTGACCGAAAGTCCGTTACTCGGCAGCATGCGGATCCAAGAAGTCACTAACCCCCAGGCAGGAGTCGTGCTCAGTCACGATGATGGGGAGGGATGGTCAAGGGCAGGCTGAGAAGCGACTGGATATTCGGATATAAAGAGGGACTGTCAGTCGTCACTCAGAAATCCAAACATCTTCAGCAGGATCTTCAGCATCACCTTGTCTCCTACCATATTTCTACACTTCCGAGTACTCGACCACCAACCTTCCAATCATCAGACACCATGGCCCCTCTTCCTCCTGCTGAGAAGCTCTCTCTTGCTGTCCGCAAGAACGGTAAGACATCCCCACACGTATTCCAAGGTACTCCTTTCTCTGTCCGCTGTGCTAACTCCCTCCAAGTCAGGGACGAGTGGGACAACAACAAGGCCGACCTTGAGAAGCAGCTGTCCGAGATACTCGGCACCGACTGGACTGTCGAAGCTGACCCCAAGGCCATCTGGCCTTATCATAACGACGGCTACGCAAAGGAAAGCCTTGGGTCTTGCATCAAGGCCTACGTCGAGGGCGCCATCTACCAGATCAATTACCTTTCCGGAAGATATGGCAGCGAATTCGCCGCAGAGATCAACGATCTTGCCCATTCTCACGTCCTGACAGTCGAGGTCGAGGATCAGGAACCAGCTCGCTTCACTTACAACGGTTGCGACATCAAGGACGGCAAGCTGCGCATTCTGTTCAACCACCAATATCTCGGGACAAACATAAGCGACGCGCTGCAGGAGAACAACCTGTTGCCGGCTCTCAACGCCGCTCCAAGCGACAAGCCTCTGTCCTTTCACGCCCGCAACGGCATTCGAAGCGACTATGAGCCCGCCATTGCCGGGGTAAAGCAGGACATTGCCAACCTCCTCGGCAAGAACGTTGACGAGATCACCATCAACCCCAACTTTGAGGCCAACTTCGCCAAGCTCAGCTCGAGCAAGCCAAGCTTGCAAGACTGGCAAGAGCGTCTTGGGAACTTCACACTGAAGTACTTTGAGGGTTTGGCTTATCAAATGAAGTACCAGAAGGTTGGCGAGGATGAGATGGTGCAGGAGGGTCTTCTGGAAGCTGTCAGCAAGAACGAGTATGCCTTGCGCATCGTTGATAGCCTGGCATACGCCTCGTATGGCGAGGTTGTTGTGGAGGATGGTGTGCTCTACATTCAGGCCAAGCCAGATACTTTCGGTACAAACATCGACTACGCTGCTGAGAAGCTCGTTGATCAACTCTGAGACGACATGGAAGGCCATTTGGGACATGTGATGGATCCGGCCAGAGGACACATTAGGTCCAACTAGACAAGTACACACCAGTTCGTAGGAATACAAGGACCCTCTGCACATACACAAGCTGTCTCACAACGTCATCGTCCTACTTTTCCCCTGCTTTATCGGAGAATATGGGAAACAAGTCTTGGAATCAGGAAGCAGACAGAAAGCATGCGGTAGATACGTCGAGATAGATCCTGTTAAACTGATGGAACGCCATGCTCAGTCCCAAAGCAGGTCAACCTGGAGCAAGTTCGCCTCTATCCTCACCTCCGTCGATCTTCTCCTCGAGTCGGACTGAGCTACTGTTTCGGTGCCGAATAAGGGAACACGCGATAAGACCAACAGCCGCTGTCAGCTACCAAAGGACAGCGCCCAGTCCGGTGAGTGGATGATGAGGTCATCCCCAAGCTCGCCGACCTGGAGGTGGATTCATGTGATCGTGTTCTCAGCTTTCTCTCACTTTCTTCTTGGCGACATCGGTCAAATGTGACCCGGGCTATCTCTTTTTTGAGGCGTACAAAAATAACCTCCCCACGGGCAACGGATGTGTCGTTAGACGGGTACCTGGCAGGTTACATGTTGCTCTCGACTTCCCTTGAGGCAACCCATTGGCTGAGCGGGGGCTAGACCTTGACATGCCACGTTCAACACCGGCTCGATACGCTGTATGCCGACGACCTGCCGCGACAGAATGAAGTTGAGAAGGAGGAGGAGTCTCGGTCGCACGCCCTTGAACAGGAGCCGGAGCCGGCCACTCCTCACACAAGGTCTTGAAAAGACGTCAGGCCACTAGAAATCAGGTAGGTATCTTCGGCTTGATTACTCGAACATGGGTTGCTCGTCAGCCACGGACTTTGCATGGAGGCCTTGAGGACACCATGCAACACTAGGTGAGACTTCAGAACACGTCCTTTCGTTGACCATGGTATTCAGTAACAAAAAGCAGCATAAAACTCACCATCAAACCACGATCGAGATCTTCCATCCCTTCCCCATCTCAGTAAACTACAGCCATCGAGCTACGGTCATACACAAGCATACCGTCAGCAACTCACCCAACCCCGTCAACAATGACACCCCCAATCCTCCTCCCCATCCTCCTCTTCACCTCCCTAACCCTCACCTCCCCCCTCCTTCCCCGTGGCGACTCCTCCTGTTCCCACTCCTCCCTCTCCGGCTTCAACTGGACCGCCAAATCCCTCCACTTCCACTCCCTCACCACCCTCACCTCCCCCACCACCTTCTCCTCCGCCTCGGGTTCCCTTTCCTTCAACCTCTCCAACCCCGCCCTCGGCCCCTCCTTCGACCAGCTCTGCACCGCCACCTCCCCGACCCCGGACCAGTTCTTCTACCTAGACCAGTGGTTCACCTGCCTCTACACCCCTTCCCCCTCCGGCAGCAACCTCGACCCCCTCGTCGCCACCACGTCCGCCGCGTCGTTCCGGTTCGACAAGCCCTCCGGGAGGCTCGAGGTGCGGCAGTCGTGGGAGTGTGGCGACGGTGACGACCCCCAGTATCCCACCGCGCAGTTTAGTGCGTCCGGGGGCGTGAATGTGAGCTTGGATTGCAGGATGGATTTCTGGCAGAATCCGAACTGGGCGGGGGGTAGCGGTGATTTGCTGTATGGGAATGAGACGGTCGAGTGTGGGGTGGTGGATGTGCAGGTTGCGGTGGAGAGTATTGAGGCTTCGGCTTGAGATGAATGGGGGGTGGGAGGTGTGGCGATGATGATGTGATGATGATGAGGTTATGATAATGTTGTTGTTCCAAGGTATTCTATACTGGGCCTCCGTTGAAGAGTCAAAGATTTTTGCATAAGGTAGTCAAGGAGTGGAAGTCTGATGAATGAGCTTGATCACTGTTTAGGTACCTACGGTACACACAGTTTGATGTTGAATATCTTTTTGGTGTAATGACAACGTGTTTGGTTAGCTTCATGCCCATTACCCCTTTCCACCTTTTCACCATTACCCATTTTCACATTTTCATCATTCACCCTTTCACCATCAATTACCTCCCACCCAAGAGAAATTCTCTCAACACCGTCACCTCTTCCGCAAAGGAAAAGTGATATGACAAGATAGGTAACATAACGTTCAAGAAGAAATTCCCAAAACAACCTTTTTTTGTCACAACCCTGTAGGTACCTAGCCAAGCGCAATATATCACCGCACCTTCAACTGGCAAAACACCCATTATCATCAAGCCTACCTATCTGAAGCTTACACCTTCAATGTAACTTAACCGGAACCAAGAAGGGAAACGGGCGTGTGTCGTTTTCCAACAGATTTGTCGATCTCTGTTCCGGAAGAAGTGACTATTCCTCTTGCATAACGGCCCAACTCCTATGGGACACATCTCAGTTGCCTCTCTCACGACTCCAGTCTATCGATAGAAACCAATGCAAAAGATCCCACCCGGAATCCATGTCTTGACATCCATGCAATACACACCACGAATCCCGTCTCACCGTTCCTCTCCCTCCACACAGTACAATAACACTAAAACGCAAGTTCACCAGTAGCTCCGCGGCAAAAAAAACCTCGAACCTCTCCCATTCCATCACCCATCCATTCACCAGACTCCAGAGAAGAACAAAAGTCTGCCACCGCAGGCCTCATGGCCCAAAAACCTTTCAAATTTGATGCCTATGCTATGCTATACTATGCCTGTGCCAAAAACAAAACAACAATGGTATTTGTAAAAAAATGTAAACGGCTCCCTCAACTCCCTTGTAAAAAACTCCAGCTTTCTCTTCTCCATCGCTCGACACTCCGCCCTTCTTCACTCCCGTCTATATCTATGCCCTCCCGCTCCGCTAATGGTATGGTATGCCTTCTTTGCATGCTAAAACGGCAGGCAAAACAAAAGAAAATACAAGGCCGCTTTGCTTGTGAATGCTACCTAGTTGCTGAATGCCCGCCTTTTGACTGTCGAACAGTCATGTGACCCCAGAACGGGATCAAATATAAACCATGCTTTTCCCCTCCTTGTTCCTCTGGTTTGACTGGCTCGGGCCAGATGTCATTTTTTTTTGTTGCTTGTTTGCTCTGCTTGGATGATCAGAAATTCCAGTGGCCGGTGGCTGATTATTGGATAAGATATGTGTCGTCGGCCGAGATGTCAAAACTGTTGAGCATGCTTGTGGTAAATCCCAAGATCTCATAAGAGCTAGTCGAGCAACATCCTTTGCTAGATGTTGTAATGTGCTGCATGGTTGTCTTTCGACGCAAGAACCTTCCGAGCCAGCCGACTCTGTTCCCGACAGGGCCCAGATGGAGGTTGCTCAAGTGGCCTCCTCCTCATCAAGAGGCTCGACTCTGACCAGAATTTCCTCCAGCAGACCCTCCAAAAAGGTAGGAACCTCCTTACCCATACCCACAGGCTCTGTCTTGTCGAAGTGGTCAATCTCCTTGCACACGTGCGCGAGCTTGTACACCAGCTTGCGAATCTTTTCATGGGCTGCCTCGGCCCGCTGCTGGCCTGGAGTCACCGGCGGAAAAGGCTTGCCCGGCTCTGGCCTATAGAGCTGTTGCAAACTGATCTGCCGTCTCTTAAGCGCCTCCTCTAGCGCAGGAAAGATAACGTCGTTCAGTGCGTCAAGATCGCCATTGGCGTTCGCGGGGGCCGGTGTCGGGAACGACGTCGGCGTCATCGAACCTGCATCAATTGGTCTGTGGGGACGAGGCAGTTCCTTGGAGATCAACGGCGAGTGCGGATTCTGCACAGGAACTTGCTGGCCATAGCGACTGTAGTGTTGCTGGACCTGCTGCTGCTGTTGGTAGCTGTAGGGACCATTGTCGGGGAACACTGCTGGCATTGCCTGGTTCGTCACTTTTTGGAGCGGCAGCTGGGTTTGCTGCTGCGGCGATCCACGGTATGGTGGAATCTCTGGAAGCCTCATGGGTGTCGACCGAGTCGACGACGTGCGGGACTGCAAGGATGGCCCTCGAGAATAGCCACCGGGTCCCAGTTGCAACGCACCCATCTCTTCCTGAATTTTCTGCGCCAATGCTCGCTCATATTCGGGAGAATTCGCAGGAGGACCCCCCGGCATCGGCTTGGAGGCATAAGAAGCCCGTGGAGAGGGCACATCTGAAACCGACTTCTCGGGCGAGTTCTCCCTGGAATATCTGCCCTTGGTCGGAGAGGAAGCCCCAACCGGCTTCCGCTGAGGTGTCATCTGTCTAGGAGTACCAGCTCCAGTGACTGCCTTGAGGGTGTCCTTAGTATCCAAGGTCAGCTTGGTGGGACTCGCCTCCCGTCGCCGCTCGCCATAGTCGTCGGAATTCTCCTGTGTCCTCGCAGACCTGGCATTGGTTGCTGACTCGCCCATAGCGTGTAACATGCCCGGCCTATGGATCAGGTTACCACGCTCATTAACCAGTCGCACCGTCCCGAAGTCCCACATGTCGTCATCAGTCTGCGAGTGATTCTCAGATTGCAGCTCCGGCTCCTCGTCGAGCTCTTCCTTATCAGGCTCGTGGGTGGCAGCCCAGCGCTGGTATCGCTCAATAAGCTCCGTCAGGTAGCTGGTCTTTTTAGCGCGCCTGATAAACGGATGCTTAAGCAAATCTTTGGCCGAGGGGCGATCCTTGGGATCACGCTGCAACACCACCTCGATGAAGTCCTTGAACGCCTTGGAGAATTGGGGTCCGTCCAGTCGAGGTGGAGGGTTCTTGGGGATCAAAAACAGCACCTTCATGGGGTGGATGTCAGCATAGGGGGGCTCGCCATTGGCAAGCTCCAGGGCCGTGATGCCCAGTGACCAGATGTCGGCCTTGTGATCATAGCCACTTTGCTTGATCACTTCCGGTGCCATCCAGAACGGCGTGCCCACAAACGTGTTCTTCTTGGTCATGGTGGCCGAAAGCTGTCCCGAGACACCAAAGTCGGCCAACTTGACTTGTCCATTAGACGTGAGAAGAATGTTCGCCGCTGATAGCACCGACCTGATTAGCAAACGAAACCCGGCGGGACCCTGTAGCACAGCAAAGACTCACCCTTGATATCGCGATGAAGCTTCTTGTCTGAGTGGAGGTAGTCGAGGCCCATGAGCAGCTCCCTGACAATGATGGCGATGCAGTCCTCCCCAATAAGGCCAGGCTTCATCAAGTCGGCACAGCTGCCACCAGAGCAAAACTCCATGACAATCCAAAGCTCGGCGCCTTTGGCATACGACCCATAATACTTAGTCACATGGGGCGACTGAAGTTCCGATAGGATGGCGATCTCCTGGATGATGTCTTCGACTTCATCCTCAGCACTTTCTATGTCGATGATTTTGATCGCCACCGCCTGGCCAGTACGCTTGTCGACACTAAGTATCACATGTCAGTGGTGCCCAGAAAACCAAGTGCGACAAAACAGTGCCAGGCATATATTACCCTTTGTACACTTTGCCGAAGCTGCCACCTCCAATGCATGACTCCCGGGTGTAGAGCAGCTCAGGGTCGAGCGAGAGCTCTCGGTCATTGTATTCACGGTCCGCCATGTTTGGTTGTATGGAGGTATCCCTTGCCTACTTGCTGCGGTTGTCAAGGTAGGTAGGTAGGTAGGCCGGCTCGTATGTGTGCTCTCGGAGGCGTGTTTGCTCTCGAGAGCAAAAAGAAAGGATAAGGCCAGTGTGTGCAATGCTGGCCCAGTCGTGACGGCAAAATGCGAGATGGCATGTAAGGGAGAATTGGTTGAGTCGAGGGGGAGAGAGAGGAGGGAGAGAGAGGGTTGAAGTTCGGGAGCAGTCACTGGTAGTCGAGAGCGTAGCCCACCGAAGTAGGCGCCTACCAGGGACGAAGGCGCAAGAGCGATTGATCGTTTCGGGTCGGGTATTCGAGGCCGGAAAAGTTCTAGAGGATCAAGCCCCCTCTTCGATCGCAAGGTGAGGTGTCGAGATCGGATTATGTGCCCTGGTTCTAGAGGGAGTAAAAAAGGGAGCAATAAAAAGAGGCAGACCGAGGTGTCTGTCCCCTAAAGCCGAATGCCAATCTACCACAATGGGCAAGGTAGGTAGGTAGGTACTCGGAGCTTGTAGGCAGGTATGTAGTGTCATACAAGGTACCTGGAGACAGCCTGCCTCCTATTGTCTGAAGCAAGAGACAATTGGCCAACAGTCTGCTGCTGCTGCTTGCTGCATCTCTCAACGGGTAGAGAAGGAAAGAGAGCAAGGAACCAGCCAAGACGGGCTAGGGCGCCTCTGCCTGCTTGGTGGCCGGCACCTCTAACCTAGCAAATGTTGTCTCGGCACTCGCACGTCAGGGCAAGCTCAGCGAGACATGAACGGCCCTTCAAGTTATCGCGTAGCTGTAGTTTGCTTGAGTATGTGAAGGAGTGGGTCTTTGATGCTGTCATCTGAAGGGAAAACATATGGCGTCGCTAGGGCGTCGGCCACCAGTTGTCCGTCCAGCCCAGGCTCAGCCCAGAACCAGGGGAATTTTGTTTACGGCTTCTCTGGGCTGTGGCTCGTGCCCCTCATCCCCCCGCACTACCTGCATTTTGGTCAGGGGTAAGCCTGCAACCCTGTTGACCAGGACTGGCGGGGTTGGTGTTGACACCCCGCAGCGGCGATGACATAGTAGTAACAGCTCAGGATAGAGTGAAGGCGTGTTTTCAAGGCTGGGGCCCTATTGTCACGGCGGGCAGTAGGTGATCAACATCTCAAGCATAGCGTCAGACCCCAAAGAACTACAGCCAAGAAAGAAGGCTGGAATCCAGAACCCATTAAGCATCTCTTCACTTCATCCATCTCACACTGTTCCCACCCCCCTGATCACTCTCATCTTCACCCAAGTCAAATCCCGTCTAGCAACCAATAGCTCTAATTACACTTCTCACTCATCGCACACCGAGACTCGCCGCCACCATCCAACCATTGGCCCCCACTCACCTACCTAGCTCCCTTCCCCGGACCGAGCGTTGCACCCAAAGTAAGCCAACGAACCAAAACCGTTGGCTCTCACGACCTTAAAATCCCAAGCCCCGAATACACCTCATTTCCTTTTCAAGGTACTCATAGCGTTGTTGCTCTCCGTCATGCTCTTCTCGCCCACCTAACCCACCCCGCTGTGGACAAAATAATTGATACTGCAAGTCAGGATAACGCCTTAAGAATAGTAGAAAAGGCCTATTAACTATCTTTTTTGGGCTTATTGCTATCTTTTAACACGGTAAAAAGTGTCTTTTCAAGTGTTCACGATATCTTCGAAGGCCTATTAACTATCTTTTAAGGCCTTTTAACTATTTTTAAGCCTTTTAACTATCTTTTAAAGCCTATCAACTATGTTTTAAAGTGTTCTTAATATCTTTCAAGGCCTATTACTATCTTTTAAAGCCTATTATTATCTTTTGAGGCCTATTAACTATCTTTTGAGACCTATTACTATCTTTTAAGGCCTATTACTATCCTTTGAGGCCTATCAACTATCTTTCAATACTGTATTCCCCCTTTGCAATGTCAGCTTTTTGTCCAAGACGTGCCCCCTAACTTCAGTTCAGCTCGAGTAAAACCGGATAAGATATCCTCTTCTAGACACCTCCCACGCACACTCACACACACACACACTCACAACAGCCAGTACACGTCTAGTCAGCAAGCTAAGCGTCTTGAGGCAAATATGTATTTCTTCGCTGATGGTGTAAAGTACAAAAACCAAGACATAACAAAAGGAATAAACCAGCTAAAACCCGCCCAAAAGCCAGCCAGCCTCTCCCATGCTCAGTGTAAAAAAAAAGATAAGAATGCCCGAGTATTAACCACTTCCCCGGTTCCTAATAACGCCTGTTTCATCATCCATCCCGTCTAAAAAAAGAGAAGAAAACTTCAATGCTGATTTTCCGGTGACCCGGCCCTCGAGTCTCTTGCGCGCTTGGCACTGTCCGCAGCCTTGTTCCGCGACTTCAACACCTCGTCCATCGATTTGTTCATATCGCCCATCATGTCCAAACATTGCTGCTTGAACTTGCCGAGGTTTTTGAGAGCCTCGAGGAGCCCAGTATCAGCCCTAGAATAACCTTGGTTGTCATCAATGTTGTCCTGCGCTCCTTCCACGGTGGCAGACTGCCTCACCTCTTCAACAGACTTCCGCATTTGCTCAGCTTCGCCATCGGAACCATTCACCGCCCCTAATAGCACATTCCTGAGCGTCTCCGTGCTGCTGCAGAAGTTGACCATCCAGTTGTTCTAAAACCCGTATTCAAGCATGACTGTCCCGTTAGCCAAGCCAGCGTCCTGAATCGTCTGGTCCAGCAGGTCAATCAAGTCCACACCGCTAGGAGAAGTCTTGAGCTCAAAGTCGATACCCTGCATACCAGGGAGGGGTGATTCGGCCTTGATCCACTCGTAGATGCGGGAGACGGGCTCATCAAGACCGAAACGCCTGATCGTTCTACCATTGCTATGCCGGATCTGGATGCGCGTCGTCGTCTTCGGGTCCACAGGTGGCTCCGTATGGGGCTTGTCCGCTGGAATCTTGGAAAAGGCAGACTGAGGCTTTTCGGCCTCAGCTTTTGGCTGCTCTTCGGCCTTGCCCTTGCCCTTGTCGACCTCACCCAAATTGCCCGTCGAGTGAGTAAGAGCATCGGGATCGGTGATGTTAGAGGGGGGAGAAGCACCACCACCAGCAGCATCGAGACTGTTTTGAAGAGCCAACTCGAGTTGCTGCTCTTCCGTCAACTTGTCGAAATCAATAGCCGGCTCTTTCCTCTTGGCCTTGGTGACTGGGTTTTTGCTGTTGGCTGCCAGGCTGTATCTGTCGAGGAATTCGACGAGCTGAGAGTGAAAGTCCGAGGGCGAGGGAAACGGGCTGCCACTCCAGACCTTGACCTGCTCACCAGTGCGGGGATCAACGACGGAGACATGGGGATAGTTGCTAGGGTTCTCATGAGTCCGGTTCGGAAAGTAGAAGTTGATGTACCGCTCCGCAGAAGGATCATGCTTGTCGTACTGCAGAAAGATGAAGTTCTCCTTGACGAGAGCCACAATGGCAGCATCCTTCCACACGTCTCGGTTGAGCGTTTGACAGTTGAAATCCGAAGAGTCTTGCAAGTTGACGAGAATCCACTTCTTCTCCTCCTTGCCCTCGTCGCGGGCTTCGTCCCAGCTGAAGGTCGAGATGATCTCATATGGTGGCCTGAACAGCTCCGCCAGGCGGCCAGCCCTACTGGTTGCCGCGCCGACTGACCTAGGAGCCGCAGCAGGACCGGCATCGGCCCAAACTGACTGTGCGAAGGGATTGTTGGCCCCGGCGCGCCTACGGGCTGCAGCTCGTTCTTGTTCCCTTCTAGCACGAATCTGAGCAAGAACGCCCTCATGCTCATCGTCCTCATAACCGCCAGGAGCAACGAGAACCTCGGTAGTGCGTGCCATGGGAGCCCTAACACCATCATCATCAAGGCCACCGGCAGCAGGCCCGGCGCCAGAACCGGAAGGATTGTAGAGCTCTTCTTGCAGTCTCCTAGCCATGGCAGCGTCTTCGTCTTCCTGCGCGGCACGAGCGACACCGGCAACATCCTCTGTGTCGGAGTCGAAACCCGTGTCTTGCATGTCGTCATCGCTATCGTCGATATGGATGACGCCTTCAGCATCCTGCCTGCCCCGTGATGGTTGGTTCGAAGCCGAAGCTGACTGGGCATCGTTCACAGACCGGATGATGGTCCGCTGCATATCGGGGTCCGAGAACCACATGGTGACGGCTTGATTAGCATCGCCGCACATCTCGATCATGTGTCGAGCCACGGCCTCGGATGTCGCCGTGATGGCCATGAATTCTTGGATCTGGTCCTCGTCCATGGTCGCTGGTTGTTGCGATGTGATATGGGGTAGAAGTGTGATGTCTCAAGATATGTGGAAAGTAAGTTGAAGAGTGATGTTTGGGAGAAGAATGTTTCCAGGCTGTAGATTTTTGTGTGCTCTTGTTTTGGGGAGACGAGACTCGCAGGCTGTCGGTGGGAAAGTTTGCGTCGAGCAGACAGGTGGCTGGCGGGACGAGAGTTTGGCGTGCGCTGTGAAGGAGCAGGCGGCGGGAGGGAGGAGTCGTCGACCTCGAAAGCCAGTGGCAGTGGCGGTTGTTAGAGAAGGTACGGTCAGGCAGAGGAGAGAGCCCAATGCTGGTCAGTTGGTTTGTCAGAGAGGGTTGGGCGCAGCTGCAGAAAAACAAAAGAATGTTTAGCACAAGTCGGTGGGGCTCGGGAAGGGTAGTGGAAACGGGTCGTTTGTGAGGCGCAAAAGTAAAGATGGAAGTTGGGATCGAGAAGTTGAATTTCCAGTTCTCGCCCCGGTTGCTCCTTCGAGGTGCTTCGGCTGCGCTCTCTGGTCGCGGGTAGGTGGGAGGGACAGAGGAAAATGGTACCTTCCACTCCGAGTTGGAGATAAGATAAAGCTTTTGTTGCTGCGCGAACGCGTATCTCTACTCGGTGCCTGTCGAGAGCTTCGGGAGTTTGGTGTGATGCTTGCTTGGAGGGGACCTGGACCTGTGACGCAAGATCGACGGCGAAACCCGTGTGCTCCCGATTCCTTGGCACCTCATCAGGGTTAGGGTCTTCCGGTCTGAGGCAACCAAACCCCCCACACACACACACACACTTCATTCACATCATGATGGGGGGGGGGGGCATTTGTACCTTAATTTAAGCAAATTCGTGCTGTCTCTATAATCTAGCCAAGTATATATCTGGTACATCCTGAAACACATATCCACGCCTCGACATACTGCCAAAGATGCCTGTTTCCTGTCTCCCGTCACCCTGTCCCAAGCACTGTGCTGCCAGTATGCCTCCTTCCCAGGTAGGTAGCTAAGCGGTATTGGCCTTCAGCTCATGCGCCCCCCTTTGCCACCACCTGAAAGCAAGTGACAATGTCTCCGCCCATTCCAAGCAAGAGCCTCTCCAGCCGGCTACATCGAGACCCATGACTCCTCGGACCCGAATAGACCTCCTCTCGGCCCGGATGGAGACCCCTTAAGCAAGCAACTTCAGGCATTCCCTCCACTCCTTCTGCACATCCAGCGATCTCTCCTTCTCAATGGCGCCCGTCACTAACCCCTCGATCTCCTTCCCGAGATCCGTGGCCTTGAACACCGCACCATCGACGGTGGACTTGCCGAGCTGGATGGCGCTCTTGACCGTTTTGGCTCTTGCGACTCGCTGCGACTCCAACCCGCTATCTTCCGCGTCCAGATCAAGCGTAGAAAGAAACCATCCAACCATCGGGGCGGAGTCATTGTCGCCCGTACCTGCAATGGTAGCTGCCTCCAGCAAATCTTTGGCGCATTCGTACCAATAGGTCTTGCGGATGACGTCGAACTCGGGTCGGGTGATGTACGGCTTGGTCGTGAACACCTCGGCAGGCTTGAACTTCGGATCGGTCGACTCCACAGCGGTGATGACCTCCTTCAGGGTTTGAACTGGCTCCTTCTTCATGTGTGAACGGTTGTATCCCTTGGTGAGAGCCTCCAGAGCCTTCCACTTGGTGACCGTCTTGAGATCCAGTCCGCGACTGCTCTTGGAGTTGGAAGCGGGGGTATCGACGTCCATAGCGTCGCCATCCTTCCCCTCCTCTTCGATCTCGAGGTAAGGCGCGACGATGTTCTTGATGTCGGGAAGCATGTCGCCGAACCCATCCCAAGCGGCAGCAACACGCCACAAACACTCGAAGGCGTGGGGGCGATAAGCGTCATTATTGCGCTTGGCCTCTCGGACCGCAACCTTTTTGTAAGCTGCGGCCAAACTGGCATCCATCTCCAGTAGGTCCTTACTAAGCTCAACAAACTTCGGGAACGGGTCGAGGAGCTTCTCTTTGCCGGGGAAGGTCTTGAGGACCAGAGCCCTGTCGTACACTGGCCAGAGCGTCTTGAGGTGCTCGACATTGGTGTGGTGGGTGAGAGTGGTGGCACCCCCGACGGACTCGGCAGCATCGGCAACCGTGAGGGCTCCTCCATGCTTGAGTGCCCATTGCGCGGTTGACAGAGTCTTCTCGGCCAGCGCGACGATCTCCTTGAGATATTTGGTCACGGTAAGATGCGTACCAGCATGTGTGTCCCAGACTTCTTTGAACGCCTTTTGTGTGTACTCATCCGTATCATGCTTGCCAAGAAAGCTGAATGGAATTAGCAGGGTCTCCAAAGCATTGAAGTGATCAGGCGAGATCTTGGACAAAGCCAGGACAACATCAGCGACCTTCTGTCGGCGAGTCTCGGTGTCTGACTCGAGGTAGAGGTTGATAAATTTCTCAATGAAGCTCTGTTTGGCTGCGTCGGGAGCAACGCGGAGAAGGTAGGCGGTGGCACGAGCATATCCCTGACTGACTACATCGTTGCGATCCAGGGCGTGCTTCTCCATGAGATTCAGGAATGTCGGGGCATGCTTCTCGAAGTTGATGCCATGCTTGGTAGACAATGTCCAGATGGCACGGCCACAACCAATCTTGGTTGGCATGCCGATGGCCGTCTTAATAGTCTCGGATATTTTGGGCACGAGCTCCTCCATCACTTCGGCATCCACATTGCGAAGGCAGTCTTCAATAGCCTCGCCCATAGGGCCCTGTGAAACTGCATTGGCACGGAGCTTATCAAGTTTGTCTCGGTTTGCTTCACCAACACGCTGGTAGTAATAGTTGATAGCCTCCGGCTCGATTGTGCTCAAGAGACCGAGAAGATGGGACACCATGGTCGGGATGTAAGGTTTGAGTGAGGTACCGCCCCTCTTGGCGATCTTCAGGACCGTGCCGACACAGAAATACTTGACTTCTTCGGCTGAGCTCTCAATGCCCTTGTCCGAGAGCAGGAAAGGCAAGGCTTCATCCATCATGCTCTTGGCCGTGGCAGAAGAACCGGAATCCTCGAGCTGGCGAACCAGTGTTGTTGAGAGAGCCATGCAGAGCTTCCCAGCTGCATTGCGGACAGTCGCCTTCACGTCATCGGCCACCTTGACCGCCGCTGCCCAGATGTCCTTGTAGTACTTTTCGTACTTGGGGAAGGGCCGACCAGAAATAAGCTCCGAAATGGCGCTACAGCTTGCCTCGCGAACACGCCACTCCCTGCCAAGAATGCTCTTCAGGAGGTCGTTCATGATGTTGTCAAACTGGGCCTCCAAAACAGCGTTGGAATCCTTGACGAGTGCCTTCCAGATGTCATTCATCGAACGCTGGACGTTGGTGTTGGGGTCGAATCGGTACCGGTACAGCTTAGGATAGAGCTTCGGGTCGACCTCCGAGTCCGAAAGAATGTTGCTGAGGCCGAACCGGCCAAAGGCGGATCTCGTGGACCAGGTTGCAGCGTTGGTTGCCAAGGACATGAACTTGTAGACAAGGCTGGGATCTCCAACCTCGTTGGCGAGGCTCACAATGTCCTTGTAGGAGGTGATGGACTTGCCATCACCTGTTGGCAGGGCGCCGGCGTCGAACAGCTCAGTCTCTTCTTCCACCTTGATCTGAGGCCCAGATCCGGTGAAGGATGCCACCAGATCCTTCGTCAGATCGCTCTTCAGCCCGGCATCTCCCTTCTCGTACACCAAAGCCAGACCCCGCGAGGCCGTCTCCTGCACCAGCTCGTCCCTGGCGCTGAGCAGGCGCATGAACGCGACCTGGCACAGCCGCAAGCGCGACTGCACCTCCTCCAGGTGCGAACACCGTTGGATCAGGCAAAAGAGCCAGATCCCAGACGCCTTCAGCAGCGACGGCTTGGTGGTCTTGCAGTCCGCAAGCAGTTTCTCCAAGACAGCCGTCAGCTGCGCGGTCCGCTTTGGCGCCCAGTACCCACGGCTGACTGACTCTACGTCAACCGTGAGCTGGACCACCTCGGCATCCCAGCACGCGACAGCAGCAGCGATCGCCTCGCCCACCGCGAAGTGCACCTCCACTTGCTTCAGCTCGTACAGCGCGTAGAGCTGCGCGAGGATCTTCTCAAGGGTTCCATCCCAGATGTCGTCGGACGGAAGAGACAAAGCCAGCCTTCCCAGGGCAGCAATGGCCTTTTCGTTGCCCTTTTTTGCAAAGACAACCAGGGGGTCGACGAAAGCTTTGATGACCAGGTCGCCCTGGTCATGACCACCCAGTCCAGCCGTCCACAGCTGGGCCCACGCGTCGAACAACGTCTCTTGGGTCGAGACAACCGATGTGGCTTGAGCCACATCCGCCAGTGAGGGGAACACGGCCGCCACCTTACGCGCACGGTCGACAGAGCGAGTGTTGGCGTAGTACACCAGCCGCGAGGCCAGGTGCGCCAGCGCAAGAAACGCGCCCTCCACCGCGTTCAACTCCGCCCCCACCGCCGTCTGCAGACCCTTGGTGATTCCCACCAGCTTCTCCGTCACACTCGCGAGCGACTGGGACGAGTTTGCCGGGTGAGCGGCGAGAATTCCAAGGGCCTTTGACCCCAGCACACGCAACTCCTTCCGGTTGGACTTGACGAGAGGCAGAAGCTCCTCGGAGCGCGAGGCGAGAAATCCCAAGACAGCCTTGGGCGCGAACGAGGCCAGGTCGACAAACGAACGGGCGCAGGACTCGACAATCTTGGGAGCATCTTGTCTCCCCATGCCCTCAAAGGCGGCAGAGAGCAAGATGCCGAAAGGCTGCTCCTCGTAGGTGAACTGCGCGAGGTAGTTCCGGATAGCCTTGCGGCTTTCGAGATCAGACTGGGCCAAAGCCTCCAGTCTCTGTTGCCATCCAGCGTCGAAAGGGAAGGTGTCGACCAGAGCGGTGAGGAAGATGATCTTCCTGCAGTAGTCGAGGGCGATGGGGAAAGCCTGGATCATGTCGCCGGTATAGTTCTTGAAAAGGGGATGGACGTCGATCTCCATGCCTCCCTCAACTTTTGACTTGATAGGTGCACGGCTTGCCTTAAAAAACAGATCCACCATCTCTTGCCAATCAGGGAGGTCCTTTGACTCGTCCTCATCGTCGTTCGCGTGATATGTCCACGGATCCAACCCCTTGTGCCCTTCTTCCACCACGTCGTTCCTCTCATCCATTCGGCCGGCAACAGCGACAATATCGATCCACCGTGCTTGAACATCGGAGAAAGGCAGACAGTTGTTGGCCCATTTGGTAACAGCGTGCCTAGTGCTGCGGACTAGGTCCTCATCCGCCTCATCTTCCAGTAACATGTAGGAGACCAGAATCGACTGGAGCTCGACGTTGACTCTGAAGTCGTGTGGGGGCTTGAACAGAGTGGCGACGCTGGACAGCGCACTGTCAATGTTGACAACCACGTCTGGCGTGGGATCCTCTGAGAGTGAGCGGAAAAGCCAGGCAGCAAGACCCAAGCGGTCGTGGTCATCCATGGTTGTACCCTTTGCCAGGATGCCAATTGTTTCGTACGCTCGGGAACGCAGCACGTTGTCGTCGGCTGACTGACGAAGGGGCTTAGGCCAGCCTTGAGAATGAACAAACTCCCTGAGCATGTGGATGAGGTTGACTCCAATCTTATTGAAGTCTGTCTTGCTGGGGCCAATGCGTGCTACCCAGTTGATGAACTCAAATAGAGCTCGGTGAAGCTTTGTCTGCTCTAGGCCCGACGGCTTTGGTCCGGTGGGACGCCGATCAATGTCCATGACTATGGCATCCTGAGGAACATTTTGGCTCTTTGGCTCCACGTTCCGCTTGAAGACAGCAAGAACCTCGTCTGTGAAGGTTGTCGCAATCTCTGACTTGCTGAGCATGCTGAGAATTCGGATGCGGTATGGCGGCTGTAACCTTGAGTGAGCATCATAAAGCTTTCGGACAAGAGACTTGTCCTCCAATGAGACAGAGGTTCTCTTCAGCAAGTCCTCTCCTACTCCTGAGATGCGGTAGTCTGTGCTGGCCGCGGCGTAGAGAGCAGGAATAAATCGCTCCTCGTCAGTAAAAGCACCGCTGGCCAGGAAGCTGGCGGCAAAAATACGGGTCTCTGGCAAGTTAAGACCTCCAGCAGAAGGGTCCCAAGTCTCTTTCTTCCCAGATAATGTGAGGAAGCTAATGTCAGCTTCTGTCAGACCTGGAGCTGGTTTCTCAGTTGAGGCGTTGGCGGGCAATAGCAAGAGTTTGCCGAGCCACTCAGCGAAGTATTTGGCATCTTCAAGGTGTGACAACCCCATGGCCTCTCGGAAGCCAGCATCTTCCTGGCTTCCCCTGGAAGGAATCCTGATCGTGGGGAGCAATCGAAGAACAACGTTGAAGATCTGGCTCAGCGACGCTGCTGATCCATTTCTGATATCTTTAAGCGCCTTTGGCAACAGCTGCTGCTGCTCGTGGCGTTCAAGTCTCGCAATGCTGTGTTGTATATAGATCAAGTCAAAGTGCTTGATCAAGGGAGACTCGGTCTGCTTGAACTGATCGAGCAGAGAAGCAACTGGGAGCACGATTCTACCAAGCTGTTAGCCGGGCTGCCACTGGAGACTGTAGAAACACAAGAGAGAGAGGCTGGGACACAGGAGGCTGAGACTGTGCGGTCATGTCTATACGGTTTTGACATGTCCCAGCCGCCGCCTTTCCATCCGGCCCCAGCCTTGATCACTTGATCACAGAGGAAGCGCGTTCAGGGTATAACTTACGTTGGGGACTGGATGAGCTTGTTAATGTTTCCGCATATCGAGATGACCTTGTTGCGGACACGGAGATGGGGGCTTCCAGCTTTAAGCAGTAGCGGGCAGAGATAGACGCGCAGTTTCTCTTGGAGCTTCTTCTCATCCGAAGAAGCAGAGAGGATCGTCCACTCGGCGCCGTCGAGCAAAGAAATGTCCTTTTTCTCTTCCTCTGTAGGCGAAGCCATATTGCGAGAGGTCTGTGGAATCGACTGTGGCAGAGAATGTCACGTCCTGGAGGTTTCAGACCTTGCTAGACTTGTAACAGGCCTGTTTGAGCTCGTTAGAGTACAATTCTGAAGTATTCAGACCCGTTCTCGATGGCCCAGAGACGTACCTGACGGCGTAAAAGGTCTCTTCCCAATAGCAGGGACCTTTTGCTGACCTCAAGAGGCCACTCTTGGATCGCTCGAGGAACGTTGCCCTTCAGCAGGACGCGATGGCGATTAATGAAAGCAAGTAAACGATGAAGCAGGTTGACCTGAGATGATTGGTGGCATTCAACGACGGCTCTGGATGATGGCAGCGCGGTAAATTGATGGCGATGGCGAGGCCCTTGCGGAAAAGAAGATCGAAAGGCGAGGAGGATAGGTAAGTATCGAGGTGACGGGTAGGTAAAGCAAGCCTAGTTGTAGACTAGTGTGGGCAGGAGCTAGCTATTGTGAAGGCCTGATGTGGCAGCCTCGGGTAGCTATGTCAACAAAGCAGGCTCTGTTTAGCCCAGATATGTGTAGGTTCTCGACAATGGAAGGCTGATTGGCCCTCGTTTGGGCGAGGCTCTTCGCTCCAGTCTGCTCTACTGTGCTCCAGGAGACGGTTCTGCTCCACTAGTACTTTGCCTCCACCTTGGACCTGACGATATCGACGAGATCTAGAACCCCGAGATATCCCAAACGGCTATACCACGACACAGCCGTCTCAAATCTCAGGTATCGAGGCAAGGGTGAAGGGTAAGTTTCTATGTCGATTTCCAGACAGTCATTCACATTTATCCAATGCCCAATAGCTGACCTTCGCCGTCGGATTTCCTGGCAGCTCTCCCGGTCGAATAGAAGTTGTGAGCCCGCCGGCACAATCACCAGAAAGTCCCACACGCGGAAACCTCGAAACCGTAACCCGAGCCAACGTCTTGATTCCAAGACAATTTAAAGATCGACCCCAACTCGCGGCCGAGTTGCTCACAGTATCCAGACAAGCAGGACTGTGGACAAGGATATCTCGAGGCTGAGGGACCACCCACTCCTGAGCAATCGGTTCCAGCACTAGGAAATCAGTGTGAAGATAGGCGACAGTACGTCTTAAACGTCCCAAGTGATGCCCAAAGGGACTTCGAATTGTCAAAGTCTACCAGAAGGCCAAGATATAGGATGCGAGACCGTTCTTTAGGGACAGGTCTGGGTAGAACAGGGTTTGGTATCCAAGCCAACGGACTGGATTCTATAACCACAAGAGACCCCTGAGATCGTTGATGGAACGGAATATAGGAATTTTCGTCGAGGAGATGGTCGAGACGCCGGGTATCTAGAAAGACAGCAAACTGAAGAGATGGTGCGCTAGGAGAAACGCCGTTGGAAACACGGTTGCTCTTGGGCAGAGAGAGACCGCTGTGGAGATCGTTGGTCTTCCAAAGCTAACCAGAACGCCACTGAGTGTCAAGCCGAAAGATGGAACAGGAGGAGACAAAACCGGAATAAACGGAAGATCTAGGCTGGGTTGTTTCGGGGTATATACCAAAGAAGACGCTGTCGCACGCACAGTTGCCTGTGGTCGGAGGGGGGCGATGTGGTAGAAGCGGTTGACGTCTCCTATGTTCGCTTCAGGCTTCTTCAGGCCTACGACAGCTCCAAACCCAGCAGCCAGGTGCTATGGAGGGGCAGAAGAACCCACATCGACATGACTAAGCAGACGAGAACAGATGAACCGTTGCTGCTGCCCGTCACCTTTGGTTCATGAACTCATGGTCTAGTTGAAGGCCAGGATACAGTACTGTGAACAGCGAGGATATCTGATGATACAAAATCCTCTGGGCTCCCAGTCGCTTTGTCAGAACGATCAACGGCGTTCAATCCTCTTTCGAATTTTGAGGAAGTGTTTTGTCAGCCTCAAAGCCATCAGCCACGCGCGAGGGGCCAGGAAAATAGAAACAGTTCTTGGCACTTAGTCCGAAAGCAGCCTAGGTTAATCGGACAATCCCACCCTGCGACTTGACCGCCAAGAGCGAGCCGACCCCACATCTTGATATCTGGGAATAGCCTCACTTTGGATAGTACGTCAATCATGCTGGAGATTGGTTATTTGGACTTTAGCTAACTATTGGAGTGGTATAAATTAGCTGGTTTCTAGAGAAGATCTTCAAATTCAACCGGTATCCCTTTAGGAACAATCACCTCGCAATACCTAGGAGAGCCAATGTTACAGCGGACTACGTGCAGTCGCAGACTCCCCTCAGGAGGCTGGGTCTAGCCTCTGCCCATAAAAGAAGAACACTTCAGTCCTTATTTCGCGTAACACCTTGAAGCCAAGGTTCATACGAAACCAAGCCGACACCCACGTTCTGGACGTGGCAGCTCCATAACCCCCCCGGCGCCGACGCTCGACATGCCTCTAAACCAGGTGCTCT
Organism: Triangularia verruculosa; assembly: GCA_033296885.1. Classification (NCBI taxonomy): domain Eukaryota; kingdom Fungi; phylum Ascomycota; class Sordariomycetes; order Sordariales; family Podosporaceae; genus Triangularia; species Triangularia verruculosa. The sequence goes on along the minus strand of MU863924.1, from coordinate 26,420 downwards.
CGACCTCTCCAAGAAGAAACCAACATTGCGTTATGTCCCTTTGCCAGCCCCCGTCTCCGGAAGATGTCAGACAAATAACTCTGGCAAGAACAAGAATGACAGAGTCTCCACTGTCCCTGGCAAACACGGTGACCGGGCAGTTTCTGACTGCCGTTCCGCTACACCCAGATGTCCGTACCAAGAAGCTCGAATTGGGCGTTCATAGATGGCACATCACAGTTCTGGCATAATAAACGAAACTAGGCGGGACGCTTCAATGGTGATCCCGGACAGGCTGTATCCCGTGGCTTCTCTGCTATGCCGCCAGGCTAAGGAACATCAACCACCTCTTACCTTGTGGAATCGAAAATCCCATCGGCTAACACTCAACTCACAGGCACGGGACGACCGGCAATGGGCCGATGATCTACAAAATTGGCATGCTATCACTGGCGTGTCCTCGGTGTTGACGTCTCAAACGTAGCAAGGAAAATCCCGCTTCCCGACACCTGGTCCCTCGGTCTTGATCATCAATGCCGCGTTAAACAAATCCAAAAGAGGAATTCGTGGCTTCCTTGTGGTGGTGGCATCCGAATCGCCCAGATAAAAGCCTATGCAGCTCGCGGCATGTTTCGCCACCTGAAGACACTGGGTGTTTACCTGGAGTCACGTCCCGCCCAGCTCACCACTTTCAGGCACCGACCAGAAGCATGATTGGGCGGACTTTGGGTCCAAACCTCTAGGCTGATCGGAAGATGGTCAAACCGGGATTCACTCCTCTCCCTGTCCGTCGGCCTTTTGAGCAGACCGGGTGACAGAGGGCGGGCGGACAAGCGTTCTGGAAGATTCAAGGAGAACATCAGCCTGAAGGACAGTGTTTCTCGTGTTCGACAAGAATTAATCTAGTCGACCCTGAACTTACCACAGCTGCCCCAACTCTGGCATGGCGACATGCTCCCATGGGTACGGGCAAACAGGAAGCTGACCAGCCATCTCGGTGACCATATCCATGACAAACCGCTGACCGAACATGGACATCCTTTAGACCGGCACCAACTATTACACAAAGCTAAACTCGACCAAAAGCCAAAGCCCACGGACGTACCGTTCCCACAAGCTCAGCTAGCTAGCTCCGCGAACCACGTCACTTAAGCACCGGATCCCTCAAGCCCCATGCCCCTCACTATCTCATGAGCCGATGCTGCGGGGAAAGCTAACCAAGTGTGCGGAGGTTCACGTCATTCTGATTGCTCCTCCATCTCGGCGTCGGTGGTCCGAGACTGTAGTGTTTTAAGCTTTCGAGCAGGCCTGGTTCTCCGCACCTACGACGGTGTCAGGGAGATATGGCAGTGCTGTCATGCTGTCATCCATGGTTCACTACTCCGTGAATTAGTAGCTGATATCCGAGGCTAGTGATAAGGTTGGAGCTATCAACCTAGGTGACAGGGTTCCAGACTTGGAGTTGGGCAAGTGTGGTTACGAGAATCTTGAGGACTGACTGGTGTTCGTTTGATGAATTTGAGGGGTCTGTTTTGGGATTATATACGATTAGTTATAGGTTTATGATACATTTTCCCGAGGCTTGGATACAGCTATTGGTCGTTGCTTTACTCCGTAGTTATGTTGCTCCGGGTGGGTGTACTGCTCCGTTGTCGATGTATTGCTCCTAAAGTGGAGTATATTTCTCAACAGGGATCCATACTTGTAGATAGTAGAGATTCGGGAGCAACTTCTAGAGCAGTAATATGTGTACCCAGCTGTTTAGGTATATAGACAGCTCTTACGGTGTTGCGGTGGGATGCGGAGATAAAGTTCGGTTAACATGATAAGTACCTGTGAAGACTTCGAAGACTGCAACGCTTCGAAGCTTGGTAATGTACGCGATCCTCTTCATACATTCTTACCAAAACACGGGCGTGTGGGATCCTGAGTGTATGGGCAGCCACCACTGTCTCGTACTACAGACCTGCTCGCACAAGGCAACGACCGCAAAGCTGGGAGTCAAAGAGCCCCATGGGACTGTAACCAAGAGCCCCAGCTGAGATGGCGATGCACACAGCACTAAACACACCCCATCAACAAGCCCAAAAACAGAACGAGAGGTGGCTGTGGGGTGGTATCTCCACTGACTCGCCAAGGGTCGAAGTGTGGAGCACATCTACCGAAGAGACTTTAAACAGCTGCCGGTGATCCCGACAATGACACGATGAAGGCAACAATTTCTGGAGCCGATGAGCCAACAACCACAACCATCAACTTCGGGTCGGGAGATGGCTGAAGTACTTTGGATCGGGCCGCAGTAAACGCCATGTGATGCCAATCGGAGGTGGATATAAGAGCACAGAAATCTGGGCGACGACTCTGTAAGGCTACGTAGGCATGACAGCGATGCGCTAGTGTAAAGGTTGGCCAGCCCAGTAACCGGGACATGATTCTTCCCAGCAGCGCTGCTCACCCATGCAGGCCGCAGGCTTGCGTAAAACGGGCGGGGGCACGGCTCTCGATACGACCTCGGGCTTGCTGTGGAAGCCGAGCCCTGGGCGATGGACCGCAGACCTTCGCCGGGTGCCGTCGACGGTCCTGATTCGTTGATCCGACGATGCAGGTGATCGTAATGGGCGTATCTGTCTTGCAGCTTTGTCACCCGCCAGGGCTAAGCCCGACGTGGAAAGGTACCTATGTCGGTCTCTCACCTTTTGGTACACTGAGGGGCATGGCACTCGGAGCTTGATAACGACCAGTCTGGTTCTTCGTGGTGAGGTGTTTCTGGGACGCGGGGCAAGATCACCGATGAATGATGACGTGGGCAAAGAGCTAGGGAGCCGCTGGTAGCTTTGTGCGCGGAAAAGAGCTGTGGATGGGTGGGCTGACGAGAGAGAGCTCAGGCTTCGGTTTTGCAGGGAGGCCCCCTAATAAAAATGGAAGAATTCCACGGCTTCCAGTCCGTGCAGTCCCGGAACCGCATCCCTGTTCAGAGGCGGCCCACCGGAATCAAGAAGAAAGACGAGAGAGCTGTTACGTACCTGCATACAATTCAACAAGTCGGTAGATGGCTCAGCTGGCTGTAGGCAAGTCTGAGCTGCTGGGAGTGACGGACTGTGGCTACCGTTGTTTTCGCTTTTCCGGCGGCCTAGGGCTGCGGCGCAGAGACCAGATGCGCGCCACTGAGATCTGGGGAAGGTTGCAGCGCCGACGATCGCGTCCAGTGGTGGGTGGACAGCGTGAAAATTGCCGTTGGAAAAAAAAAAAAAAAAAAAACACCAGGCGGGCCAGTCAGGGTTTCAGGGCAGTCCTTGTCGTTCCGCTGTCATCAACGAGATGGCCCATGGAAGCTGATCCTTGTCGGGCGCACGAGGAAGCTGGGAAACGAAACAATGTTACACTTGTGCCTCTTTGAAACCCAACCCTCGCACCGCGTCTGGAATTCCTCTTGTGTTCTCATGGCCAGCAGGATAATTCATCGCTGGGCAAACTGTTTGTCGTATTGGCGATAGTCGCACACCCCCGGCGGGCTGCATGCAAACATCCATCTCGGGGGCCTTGCCGTGTTGAATTGGGCGTGCCTGGTAGGTTTGCGGTAGTGTTCCGTCGTCGGTGTCTGCCTGCCTCATAATTATCAGCTGCCGGATAGAGTGAACCTTATTGTTCCCTCTCCATCAGATGTTGCTGCCCAGAGAGGTTATCTCCTGTCTACCTATCACGCTCAACCATGGGATACAGATGCTGGGTACGGCAAGCTAAGGTAAGCTCATACGAGCACAATCGATTGTTGAGGGCCTCGTCAACCCACCTCACAAAGCCACTCGAGGTCAAAGGCGGCGGTCCGTGGTGGGTGGTGGCTTGTTCGGCAGGGGAGGGGCTGGCAGGGCAAGCGGGAACTGACGCGGGCATTGCGCCTGGTGTGGGTGCTTGTCGGTGCTTGGGTGGTGCTTGGGTGGTGCTTGGGTGGTGCTTGGGTCGGCCGCTTTTGGGTTTTCCCCACCAGCCCACTGAAATTCTCTCTCTTCACTCCTCAAGCCCTCCACTCTGGTGTTTCCCAGTTTTTGCTTTCCTTTTGCTTCGCACACGCTCCACAGTTGGTTTTCCTTCTTACTTTACCCTCTGCTTCGCTGCTGATTGCGCTTGCTTGCTTCTTGCTCTTTTCCTTCTCCTTGCTCTCAGCGCCATCAGAACCGTCACCGCCTCGTGAAACATCTTTTCGCCTGTGTTTGTTGGCTTCTATTTTATTAGTCAGTCTGTCAGTCCGTCAGTCTCGCTCCGTCAGTCAGTCAACGCTACCCCTCGACATCGTCACGTCCCTCTCCCGATTCGACACGAACTGAACGCCCGTCTCTCTTCGCCGCTTCTGTCAATTGTCGGTTCTTGACTGCTTCACTGCGAGTTAAGGGTCTTGTTCAATTCTCCTTGTTGCCTGGCGCTCCTCGAGTAAGTGGTGGCTTTTTTTCTTGGCTGCTTATCTGTATTCGCGGGGCTCTCTCTCTCTCCCTCTCTGGTATGACTCTTGTGTGTTTGTGGATTGGAATATGGAGTGGACAATGTGTGTATGGGTGACATGCATAAATGGACTGGACCACGAAGAAGATGGACGCCGAACCGATGCATACCCCCGCTAGTCGAACCGATTACCCCTCGATTGCTCCCTTTGCCGCCGCCGCGCTCTCGATTCCCGTTCTCGACGACGAAAGCCCTCAATGCACTCCAACAACATCGAGCTGTAACCCCTCGTCGAATGAAGACCCTGGTGCCTCGTCCACAGTCTTGTGTAGTCATCAGGGTCAACCATCTTGCACCCATGGTTGGTTGTGGCGGGGTATCGTAAGCCAAGGCCCCAATACATCACTGTCTCATTCCCGTCCACCCGAAATTCGTTTTCGGAGGAGGACCGACAGGAATTCGATATCCTCTGGATCATGGCCACTTCAAGATTTGACTCTGGGAAATGGAGATTGGTGCTGGGTCTACGAGCCCTGATTCGGTCCCGGAGACGCGAAGATTTTGAGCGTAATATTGGGGTCTCCATCACCATACCAGGATGCCATGACAGTCAGTACGGTGCTCGGGGACAGTGTTTGGCCAAGTTCTGGTGCTGGAAACATGGTGTATCATGGATGCGCCGGCCTAGCGCACATTTGTGCTGGGAGATAACAGAGGGCCCCACGTATTGTTCAGCGGCGTTGTCGATTTCGGTCTTGGTCTCAGCATGTGGTTGCTAATAAGCGGTTAGGTTCTTGTCTTTCGGAGTCTTTGCGGCAGTCTCATCTCTCGACTTCCTGTCTTGGCGTGAGGAGTCTTCGCAAACATTTTGTAGGTATGGTGCCCCCGTCTTTCCTGCGTTTTTTGATTCATCTCCTTGGTATGTGAGTCCATTACGCGTTCCATCGATGGGAATGGTCTGTGGGATGTTGTTGCCTGGCATGATATGCTGCCGTTTGTGGTTGAGATGTCGCCAGGGGTAGTGGGTTGGGAAGAAAGGGTGGTGGAGGAGGATGAGGAGGAGGAAGAGTGATTGCAGGGGTGAGGGTACTATGACAATGCGGTCAGCCAGGATCGCTATTTGCTCTGGGGCAAGCTTGGGGATTAAGCCACGGCTTCTTCTTCTGAACGACCCTCGATGTTTACCGCCAATGTGGAATCGCGAGTCCTGGCCGTGTCAGGAGGTTTCTTCAACATTGTTCGAAAACACTACCGACCGCCACGACGGCATGCTGTTTCAGTGGCCGTTTACCTTTATTCGGATTGCGCTTTGGGTCTCGATTCCGTGTGCCGATTCATCCAATACTTCTCCAAGTTGTGCGGTCCCAGCTGCTTTCCAGTCAGGGTTGGCTCAGATTTATTGCTTGGAGCTGAAACTTGGGCATTGCGCCTTGTACTCCAGGGGATTGGCGGTTGCGCCAACTTCGCGGCTTTCCAGCAGCCCACTATTCAGGTCTGGAACGGACAGTCAACTTTGGTCCAGCCCACCATTGTTCGTCAAACGGCAAAGACATAGTCAAGGGTGACTTCAAGAGAACTCAATCGCTTTTGGAGGTTAGACGTACCGAAACAAACCTCTGTTATGAGCTCTTGTCGAGTTGACCCAGGGTCTATTGCGGTCAAGCTAGACTGTCAGCTTTCGGTTATCGAGTACCACCCGGAGGATTTGTCTCTCGAAGGTTGGCGGGTCTCCGGAGCCACTACCGCAGTGTCTCAACCTGGGCTGCTGTCCCTTGTCTTGAAGGGCAGACGACTTGACGTACGGAGTTGGGAGGATACGTTATTTGAAGGCAGCCGCTTTTTTCAGCACCTTTAACCTTTCGATGTCACAATGTCTGAAGACTCGTGGTCAGCTTCTTGAGATTTGCTCCGCTTAGTTCGTCAGCCTGCTCAGTTCGTCAGCCTTAGCGCTAGCCTCTCGTCCTTTCAAGAGCAATGTCGCCAGCCCGGGTTGTCTTCGGCACTACCACAACCTACTCCTCTCTCTAGTGGTGCTCCCACTCGCCTATAGTCGATCTCGCGTCTTGTCGACCTCGCGTGGAGTGGATCTAGGATCTAGTACGATACGACTAGTTTCTTTGTGCGCAGCCGTCAGGTCTAGTGGGACTATAGGTTCATTAGCGGCTAGCTGGCCTTGGCGCTCGATTCTTGTGCGATATCTTTGCACGGGGTCTGGAAACCCAGCGCCATGTCTTGACCTAGGGTCGTTCTTTATAAGCTTGACTTCTCGCATTCGTCTTCGAAGTTACTTGGGTGTGTCTGGGGCAACCGGGGGTCGTCGTGGAGGTGTTCTGCTTGCTTTTGTTGACGTCCCTTGCGGCAGTTCTGCCCTCTCAGACTCTGATACAAGCTTGAACCTGCCTTGGTCTCGTTGTCCTGCTTGAGACTTGACTTGAGTCAGTGTTCGATGATCCCTTGGTATCGTTGGTTCGCTACGCATAAGCTGGCTTCGAAGTTCCTCGCTGGGCCCGTCTGTTTGGTTCTTGAACTGTTTAGTCGTGATATTGGGGGTAGAGCTGAAGAGAAGTCCAGTAAGGGCGGTCGGTGAGGCGCCGGATACAGAATACAAGCCGGACCTTGGAACCGACACAGAGGGGAAAGGAAATGTGAAGCCAGGCGTCGGCTGTATCTCCTTCGAGCAACTTGAGTGGAAAGAGACCACGTCCAGAGAGCTCTAGGCAGAAAGCCCGAGCATTGGACAGACTTGGGCGGCATTGGTTTCTTGCAACGACACAGCCGGTCTTCGTGGACTGATCTGGTTGAACTTTGGCATAACCCCTGAGAGCTTGTTGAGGCACAGGACAATGGACGAATCCGAGTCGAGACTGTTCAGGGCGAGACCAAAGTCCGACACTGTGTATCGCCGCCACCACTCTCGTCACCGTTGGGATGATGTAACAATAGCCTCACCACCCTCGGCGTCGTCAGCCTCGTCAATGTCGACAACATCGTCTCCGCTGTCACCGTCGGTACTAGGGTTACTGTCGTCCATCCTCGCCACCTTCTTCAGTGTCTTCACCCTGATCTCTGACGAATCTCTGTCATCGTTGTCCTCGTCACGTCAGGCTTGTCGGTTGCGCCGCTCTTGTTTTTCCCAACATAGGCTTGATGGCCTTGGTTGTCTCCGTCCCTTGGCTCGGTGGTCTATGCGGTCTCCTGCTCTCGCCGGTCTTAGACGCCTTGCTCTTCGTCGTCGTGGTCTTCGTCCGCCGGCGTCTTTGTTGTCGTTGCCATGCTGCCGTCGTCCGCGACGTGGTCGTTACACACATGGCTACTTCGGCTTCGAGCCTGTGGCGGCTTCTTGTTCAGTTCGGAAATCTGGATCATAGCCGAAAACTGAAGTCTAGATGTTTACCACCGTCAGTCATGGAGCATACTAAGTCGAGGTCATCGTCTCCATGTTATAACCACCGCGGCGTCAACCACACAGCGGTTCGTGGTGTCGATGGGTGTTGCGAACCTACTCGGCAGGAAATGACCAGACTGGTCTGGCTCAGCCCTTGGTGACATGGTTAATGGCTCTCTTGGCTGCTGGTAGCTTGGCTCTCGACTCGTCCCACATTTGGTTCTTGTCACCGCTGTCCCTCGTTACCACCGGTTCTTCTCACTGGTGGCCGCCTCCATTGCTGGTCTTCGTCATTGCTAGCCCTCGTCGTTCCTGGTCCTCGTCGTTCCTGGTCCTCGTCGTTTCTGGCTGGCCCTCGTGTTTCTGGCTAGCCTCGCCGTTTCTGGCACGTCGTCTCTGGCCCTCGTTGTCTCTGACCCTCGTCGTTTCTGGCACGTTGTTTCTGGCACGGCGTCTCTGGCCCTCGTCGTTTCTGACAGCCTGTTTGACGAATTTCTCCCGTGGTGTTGTGGTGTTGGGCCAACGGGCTATCAGGAGGATCACGGAAGCCGGTTCCTCTTCCACTGGCTTCCGTCTTACCATCGTTACAGATTGTCGGCTTGCCTCTCTGGTTCTCTTCGACTCTCTTTCCTGATTAGCTGGTATCTCTTGGCGAACGACGAAATCACTTTCCTCGAGATCTCTTTCTATGCCTCAGTGTCCTGGACTGCTATAGGGTCGCTGGGTGTAGAATATCGGTCTGGAGGGGTCTCGAGGTCTCGGGCGTCCCTTGTGGCGTGGAAATCGGGGTAATCGGTGTGATTTTCGTGGCATGGGAACCTCGTTTCGTGTTCTGAATGGCGTCTTGTCTCGGTGGACTTCGCGGCCGAGTGTTTACTACTTCGGGAGTGTTACGGATGAAGTCACCAACCCACTACGCAGTTTGGAGAAGAAGTCTACACACTTGAGTGAAAGGCTCGACGGGCACAGGCGAAGAAGTCAAATGCTAACATTGAGATCTCGAATAGGGTTGTCTGATCGTCTTCGGGATCTTTCGCACCTCAACTACTTTCTAATCTTCCTTCGACTACAGTCTTAGGTATGTTGTCTACCTGAAATCAGGTCCTTGGTCTCCTAGTCCTTCCACGCCACCACTCTGGCCTCGACCTACTGCCTAGCAAGCGGTCACAGGACAGTCACCCCCTCCCACGCTGTGTTCCGCCCCAGCTACCACTCAGCCTGCCCTCACCGCTCCCCCCCCCCCATCCTATTCTGCCCTCTGTACTTTAGCTGCTCTTTGTTTTTTCCTTCCGAGCTTGATTCTCCTGATCGCGGATTGGCTGCTGGCGAAGAAGGCCCCCACCTGTTTTCTTAAACTTTTCCGTCTTTAAATACCTTCTCTCACTGCAACCTTCTCCCTCAATCTTCTCTCCCACAACCTCTCTCGCCCAACTTTCTTCTGCTCGCTTCTGCTCGCTTCTACAACGTTTGGGTTTCTCAACCATCCTCGACTAACAATTCGTCAACTTGCAACAGGATCACCATCAACTCACAAACCAATCGGTATGTAACTTTGTTTTGTTTTCTTGTTTCTTCCCTCCCATCACCAAGGTCGCTAGATAGCGGCATGTTTGCCCTGCCTACACTTCACTTGAGCGACTTTCCCTCTCATCCCGATCCATCTCTCGACTCATTCTCACGGGTGTGTCGTTGAAATGAATTGCAATCTCGAGCCAGTGGCAACCTGGAGCGACCACAAGCCGTCTTTTATTTACATACTATCCAATCCCTCTAAGGAAAAGTCATCTGTCAGGACACTCGGCTGCTTTTTCCTGCCAATTCAGCAAGGTCTAATTTTGAAAAAAATGGTCATTTAATCGAAGCTTAGTGGCCCTATTGACCCTCAATGCTCCCCAATACCTTTCACTTCGCTCCAACTTCGTTCTCGGTTCGAGGCTTTTTTCTTGGTGAAGCGTGGAGCCAACACGTGACAAGAGTTCCACCTTGTTTTTTCTTGCTCCTAAACCTCTCATTTTCACTTATCACTTACAAGTCTTTTTCTTGGCTGTTTGTCTTGACACTGCTAACGAGAGTTGGGTACAGCCTTCGTCTAAAAGCGCTCATCATGGCCGATTACCCTGCCCCTGGCGTTCCCGGTGGCCCCGGCAACGGGCCCAACGTCAATGGGTCTGGCGACCCCAGCTTCGCGTCGCCGTCCCAGATGCCGGCCCCGAGCGAGGCGGCCAAAACTCTCTGGTAAGTTATTTCGATCTGTTACTTGATTCAGTGCTAACTGTTGTCAACAGGATGGGTGAGATGGAGCCCTGGATGGACGAAACCTTCATAAAGAACGTCTTCAGCAACACTTCCGCCGAGAACGTGCAGGTGAAGGTCATTCGTGACCGTAACTCTGGGTAGGTTGTCTTACTTGGTTTTCTGTTACGTGGTACTGACCCTCGCAGCAATGCTGGCTACTGCTTCGTCGAGTTCACGACCCCCGAGGCTGCTCAGAAGGCCCTGGCTTTGAACGGTACCCCCGTCCCCAACAGCAACAGGGTTTTCAAGCTCAACTGGGCTAGCGGCGGTGGCTTGGTTGATCGTCGGTATGTTTTAACATCTCATTTCCATTGTGACCTTGCTGATAGAAAATAGCGATGATCGTGGTCCCGAGTACAGCATCTTCGTCGGCGACCTTGGTCCCGAGGTGAACGAGTTCGTCCTTGTTTCGCTCTTTCAGAGCCGCTTCCCCTCTTGCAAGTCGGCGAAGATTATGACCGACGCTATGACCGGCCAGTCTCGTGGTTACGGCTTCGTCCGCTTTAGTGAGGAGAGTGATCAGCAGCGTGCCCTTGTCGAGATGCAGGGTGTCTACTGCGGCAACCGTCCCATGCGCATCTCGACTGCCACTCCCAAGACTCGGTATGCTATTTGTTCTTCCTCCCATTCATTGGCTGTTCTAACATTTTTTGTAGAAGCTCTCATCAGTATGGCCATGCCCAGGGGGGTGGCAACCAGATGATGCCTCCTGTCCCCGGCGCCCAGGCCCCCATGTGGGGTGGTGTTCCTCCTTACGGCTACGGCCAGCCTGCTGCTCAGTTCAATCCTATGCAGCCCATGAACCAGTTCACCGATCCCAACAATACCACTGTCTTCGTCGGTGGTCTTTCCGGCTATGTCACTGAGGATGAGCTCCGCTCTTTCTTCCAAGGCTTCGGAGAAATCACCTACGTCAAGATTCCTCCTGGAAAGGGTTGCGGTTTCGTCCAGTTTGTTCATCGCCATGCTGCAGAGATGGCTATAAATCAAATGCAGGGTTACCCCATCGGTAACTCTCGCGTCCGCCTCTCTTGGGGCCGTTCTCAGAACAACTCTGGTGTAGGCACCCCTTATCGTCCTGCCCCTCCCCCCCCTCACTATCTGGCTGCCGCTGGCATGCCTCCTCATGCTGGCCCCGGTGGTCCTTACGGCGGTCCTGCTGGCCCTTACGGTGGCAACCCTCCCCAGGGTCCCCCTCCCTCTGGTCCCATGCAGGTAAGTCAAATGGCTATCCGAAGAACGACTTGTTGATGAACTCTTGCTAACTCTTTTGTCAGTAACTTTCCTCTGACTCCGCTTACTCAAGTCTAAGTCCTTCATCGCGTGGCGTTTTGGGTGGCGTACGGGAGACGAAAAGCACAAAAGAGGGTTGATATTCTGCAAGTTGATCACAATTCTTCTTTACGCCTCCACTTCGGTTGGTCTGTTCGGCATTGCTCGGCGTTCTGGTCTCGTTGTCGTTTGCTTTGCTTTGATCGCGTTTCTGGGCATGCTTATGACAAAGGGGCGCGTGAGCGGAAGGGAATGAAATGGGATGGCTTTTAAGATCGTTATATCTATCCAGTCTGTTCTTTCGTTGAGTTGTTTTGTGTCTTTTTCCTTTTGTCCACTGTGCTTGCTCTTTTTAAAAAAAGTCTTCGGCTATTCGTCGTGCTGAAGAGGGTGGGGGGCCAACATATTTTGGTGTTTTGGAGATCTATTCTTCATTAGGATTCGTTCGCGCGCGAGATTCCCCCCCCAACCCGGCCCTTGTGTTTTGTTCTTTTTCTTTTTCATATCATGAATAAGAGAAGATGGGAACGGCTGTTTTTCTCTTCTTTCCTCTCTGCTCTTTGACCTGGACTGGGGAAATACAAACACTTCGGGAAGACTTGGGGTCATGACGATTATGGACATTTCTGTTCCTCTGGGAACTGGTTATGATGGGGACTTTTTTTTTTCTTTTGCTAGCAAGGGACGACACTTTGATAACTTTTTTTCTGCCAAATGACATTTCGGTCATGAGCTGCTTTTTGGTGTGTTGCTGTTGATGTTAACGTGCTTATGCTTATGCTTATGCTTATGCTTTTGCATACTTGATTTAATTGTGGGTACTAAGAAACACAGGAGCAACGAAAACAAAAACAAGAATCCAAAATAAATCGGGAATCGAAGTGAGGACGAAGAGACGAGGATTGGGAGCAACTCTGGCGGAATTTGTACGGAAGATTAGTGGGAGTCTCTCGGTTTACTCTCATTTTATTCTCGCTTTAGTACCCCGCGGAAGACATACTTCGATCTCATGTTACTCGGTTCTGGTTTCTGGGGAATCAAGTCGTGTCTGGTGGGCTCTGGACCATCCCCGTTTATTAGTTACTTTACGCCGGGGAATTTTAGATGGAGGCAATGCTGTTTTTTTTCGTCGGTTCGAAGTTAGTTGTTATTCTGGGTGGCAATGTCGTTTTCATCGACCGGTCAACGTGGGCATTGGTGTTTTGGAGACATGGAGTCTGCGAGGGCTATTTGCTGGTATGGTTGGACAAACGGAGCAGTTCGGTGGCTGCGTTTAAGGGTAACTTGGTATTGGAGACTGGGGGATTAGCGGGAGTTGAATTGTGATCGCTTGCAGTGTTAGGTGTGTTTGTTATTTTCTTGGATAGCATGGATATCAAATCAATGTATATGACGGCAAAGAATAACTTCCAGCTGACACGTGAATGGATGGATGCTCTTGAAACAGCACGGGGCCCTAAATCTACATACCTATGGAAGTCTTCGAGTGAGGTTCAAGATCCTGGATCTCTGTGTATTTTGTAGCCAAGTACTGTCAGCTCCTGTTTGAACAAGGCGAAGCCATCACTCTTTGCAAAGCTGTTCTAGGACTTGGCAAAAGAGAGCCATAGCCAGTTGCGTTGAAATCATCAAGTTCTTTGCCGTCTTGGGTGGGGATGGCACTTCTTATTAGACCAGATAACAAGCAGTATCTCTCTAAGTACAAACAAGATTGACAAAGCCCAGTCAGCATGTTTGACTATGACTTTCAGCGCCCCCCACCTCGATGCCCGTTGTCCTTCAAATCTTGGGAAGCTGAGATGACGCTAGGAGCGCTCCTGGGTGCGAAGATGTTTGACGTCGATCTCTACCGTTGAGCCAACACCTTTGAGTTGAGACACATTTTGGCAGTGCTTCCGGAACCTACAATGGAGTCAATGTCTAGCTGGAGGTGTGAGGGATCAAGCAGGTCAAACCTACGCCGAGTCTTGTGCTGGTAGTACTCTTACAGCGTCGACCAGCTTCGTCATCCGTAGACTGACTGGGCATATATCGTCAACAGCTGTGGTAAAACATTGTGTGGGATTAAAAAAGCTTACCTTATGTGTCTCTGTGACACCGCCATGCTACCCTCGCCGGTAAAGGCAATTCAGTTGGCGGGTGGAGATGATGGGCGACAATCCCAACTCGGCCATTTAGAGGGGGAGGAAGCAAAAATCGTAACAAGGCCCTCCCTTAGTAGAGTCGCAACCGAAGACTTGTAGAGTTGCAAAACTCCCCAAACACGGGACACCGAACCACGTCTCTTGATCAAGCACAGCGAGGGCCCACGGATACCCAGTCTCATAGCCAGTAGAAGGTGAAACTGCCGCCGTCGTCTGCTGGGCCGCCCCCATTCTGTCACCGGCACAGCCAACTCAACCGACGGGTCGGGCGACGGCGACAAACCAGTCGAGGGCTGGTGACCGAAAGGGCCGAGGCCGCGTCTCCAGCGCCGAAGGTTGAACTCTGTGGGTGACTGACCGATGGTCACCTAGCATCCTCTCTCGGGTGAGCCGTTGAAGAATTGCACTTGACAGCTGCCGGGGCGTGTGCGCCGGGGGTATCACCGCGCTCCGCTCGCAGGGTAGAAACGATGCCCTGAGGAGTAGGCGGCCGGGAGACCAGGTACAAAGTCGAGAGAGACAGAGTATATTCCCTGGGAGCTGTATCGGTTCTCGTATTGACACATTGACCTTCTTCTGCGTGCCCGGGGTGGGCAGTAAGCCGAGACGCGTCTCATCTCACGGCGCGAGATGAGGGAGCGAGCCGAGCTGAGATGAAGCTATTTAGGCCTGAGCCAAGCTGGGCCGGCCTGTTGTCTCGTCTCCCTATGGAACACTGTGTGCCATAGGGAGCAGCCCGGCTTTGCGACCAAGCCACTCCCTGGGTATCGAGGCAGCGGTCGGACAATATCCGGAAAACTGAGATGTTGCTGTGACTGAGGAGACAAGCCCCCGAAAGGCCCGACATACAGGCAATAACTGCTTGGGGAGAGACGTACACACCGTCCCTTGGCACTCTGATCACGACCGGCGTCGAGGTACTGACGCTGGCAGCGCTGAGAGCGGAGAAGGTGATGACACCACTCATGATAAAGCTTTGAATCGCTAAGACAGGTACCCACATCCGCGGAAAAGCATATGCTTACATTCCACGACCGTTGCTCATCAGGTATGTATCAGGTTGACTTGCTCGCTTGTTGGCCATGCTGTGATGACCAAGGCTGTTAAGATACCTAGTTCCTGGCCGGTGAAGCGGCCTATGGGGGGCGAATTATCGTTCTTGTTGTCGCTTGTACAGGTGAGGTCGACCTCCTCGTTAGCCATGCTGCGACTGCCACAGAGGATGGTTGTCAGACAAAACCACCATGAAGAAAGCCGAGTCTGGGCTGCCAGCGGACTGAGGTACGGGCTACTCCCACCCGAGAGAGCGCTGTGTCTACCGGCTGTGTGAGCCGCGAAGCACAGAGCAAGGGCTTAAGTGCTGCTCTTGTGGGTAGAAAGGAACTGGTTTGTGGCGGCTAAGCGTTCATAGCGACATAACCAAAAAGGCTCTTGGACAACGGCATACCTAAACCTGGGGCATGGACAGAATACGTTCGTGGCTCGCTCGGAGCTGTCTCAATGAGCACAGCGAGATTTGTGTAGCCCTGTGTAGCTCCGTAAGGAACATATCTACGCCCGAAATTGAGAGCGAGATTTTAACACGCCTGTGATGTCCTTGGATGTTCTGGACCCCGCCATCGCTACACCGTCAGGGTCACCGAGTGTCCCGGTGACTGGCCAGCCCGGGTAATTGTCCCGTGCGTTTCAGTCGGTGTGTAGATGAGGGGGAAGCAACAGGGAGGTCAGATTGGGAAGTCCATGACGGTTGGACTACCAGGTAAGACACTCGATCGTGTCATCCCTGTGTCAAGAAAGCGCTGATTTCTTCCATGATGCGAAAGTTGGCGGGCAAACCGGATAGTGTCTGAGTTGGGTAAGACCGATTGGCAACGTTTTAGATATCGTGTCGACTGAAATGAATTTGCTCTCAAAACAGGATCATTGTGGTAGCCAGCACATCCTTTCCGGCGTGAGACATGCCGGCGTGCTAGCAAGTAGGTAGGTAGGCTTTTGGTTGAAATCATTACCGCCGAGGACAGTTCAGTCAGACTATCTCAAGAAGACTGAGTTCCGTCAGGCTGATGGCAAGAATAAAGCTAGCGGTAGGCTGCCCGAGCTCTTGAGAATGGGTGAGGTCTCTAGGTACTCAGCATGTAGTGCTTGGATAAAGAATGAGATTCGACGAAGATTGAAAGCCACACCATCGATAGTTACTTTCTAGAGATTGAGCAGAGAGCAGGTAAGGTGCGTTGCCATTCCCGACGGTGTAGCGGTCTGACAAAGACTGGGGGATCGCTGTATGAAAAACTTTGAGACTTTATAGGTGGCTGGTGTTTGGGGCAATCCGCTGGACGACTGCAAAAAGTCTTGGAGTTGTCGAACCAGAAATTGGAGAACGTTCCCTGATTTGGTGTGTTTAGGGACTCGTTACTCTCTACCCTTTGCCGAAGAAGCCCTAGTGAAGCTGAAGCTGGCCGAAAACTGAGGCGTAGTGAATACCCGTGTGGTGAAAGGCCTCCCACAACTGATTGCACCTCAATCGGACCCCGCCGTCCAGTCCCGACTTCAGCCCCCCGACTGTAGGGCCTGAGATCCGTCGTCAATGCGCACAGTAGAGAATCGAATGAAGATAGCCAAGCCCTCCCTGCTGAGAGCTGGTAGTGAAGGGATTGAAGTTCCCGTCTCTTGGTGGCTCCTAGTTGACACTACCGTCAAGCTACCATCTGCTAGACAAGACTTCAAGTCTTCAAGTCAAGATCTTGGCCAGAAGATGCTGCAGCTCTTGACTTGTTGTAGGTGCCTAAATACGGCCCCAGTCTTGCTTCTGGGAGATGATTGCTCGGCAGGATTCAAAGTTGGCTGCGGCTCTTTGCGTATGGTAAGAGTAGAGCATTGAAACATGTGTGGCGGGATGCTTGGTGGAAATGTTGCTGCTGTGGATGCAAGTATCCCTGACCTGCTATAGTTCCGGGTCTACCAATTGATGCCGCAGACAGTAAACCGGCTGGTTGCAATAATGTTGGTCAAGTAGACTTGAGTTGGAGCGTCCAGGCATGCGAGAAGAATGACGCATAGCGCTTGAATATCGCGAAGACAGACATGAGTCTCATAGATTTTGTGGTTCTTCGTAGCCAAAGTTGGTCTCACACATCTATTCGCTGCTACTATTCCTTCCGGATCAACGACGGTTTGCCATTCAGATGAATGACATTACAAGCAGATGGTATAGCATCCATCTGTCTGATGCAGTGATGGACCACCTTACTGACCGCATGTTGATTTGTGTGCATAAAGGAGGCTCAGTTGTCCCTCTAGAATCATTGCTGAAGGAAATTACACCCTCAAAGTGACGAAGTCTTGACCTGATTGTTAATGAAAAGGCTGGCGAAGTGGTGAAATAATTGCCAAAGGTGTTGCTGCCAAAGACGCTGCCGCCAAGGAAGTCGCCAGAGACCTTACCAGAGATGCTGCCGTGTAGGCCTTGGAAAAGCTCCTTGAAAGGGCTTTGGAAGAGATGTCTCAAGATGCTATAGCTGCCAACACCTGGACGATTGAACGGTTCGAAAAGCTCCAATAGTTCGCCATGCTTTGTAGAAAGATGTAGAAACTGGCGGCCAATCTCGGAGCTGGGTTCCTGACCGTGTTCGGGTGATCCTTAAGACGCACATTTCAACATGAATTGGGTGGCTGCTGAGTTGAGTATCTCGACAGGTGGCGGAATTTGGTGAAAGAGACACAAAACCAGCTCCTATATGAGGAGACATAGCTGCGCATCAAGGCAGCGCCAGTGAGCTGTTGTGAAACCATTCTCAGAGGTGGGCTCCGGGCCAATGGACAAGCTCGATGCCGGGATGTCGTGGCTGTTTGAAGGGTTTCCTGGGGATGCTTTTACCATGCCAGAAGAAACGCTGAGCCCAAGTACCTGAGTTGACCACCGGGAAATCAGTTGCGGACCTGATTGGATGTGCTGAAAAGAAGATCACCGGATATCGGAGTTCAGTCTGTTGCAGGGAGAATAAAAGTGCGTCCAAGTATGTGAGAGAAAATCTTCTGTTGTTAACCCTAACCCCTCGTCGAAGTCGTCGGCTTGTGTTGACTCCTATTGTCGGATTCAGGGGTAAGAGTGGGGCCCAGTTGTGATGCGGGCAGGGCCGACACAGGCAATCAGGGATTTGCTGGCTGAATTGTACACTGTTTTCAGATTAGTGACCTCCATACACATCATGATTGAATGAAAGAGCCCACGCACCTTGCGACACGTCTGCCACAGCGTGAGTAGGATGTCGGTTGTTTTGATGAAGATGTCCATGCCGATGTGCAAGAACATCAACTACCCGGCCACCTGATCGCATGTTGTAGGTAGAAGTTGGGTATCGGAAAGTATCATCCTGCGCTCTAATGCAACGGCTGCTAGTTAGCTGAACAATAATCAACAATCAGAAAAGAATGCGACCTGACATACCATTGAAGGAGGATGAAGGCATGGACAGGATCCAAGCGAAAGTATCTCATGATTCATACGCATCAAAACATTGACCTGTGTGACCTTGACAATTGCCTATGAACTTCCCAACTACTTGGTAAAGCGAGACATTTTGTCTGAGATCGAACGCAGCAGTGGCATGGTGAGTCTTAGCCACTGAATTCATCTCTCGAGGTGGCATATAGTGCTCTTTGCACGCTGACTACCGTTGATTCCAGCTGAAGATCGCCGTCTGAGGAGTCCGCTACGCGTTCACCACCTACTGTAGATGGGAAGACGCACCCGCAGGCGATTTCCAGCTGAAGCAGAGGGATGTTGTAACCGCGACAGTGTCGAGAACTCGTCATTGATAAACCAAAACGAGGTTGGAAATGAGGTTGCCGGAGACCGACCATTCAGGTGTGGCCTGATAAACGAAAAGTCAGCTTCACGAAAAGGTTAGAAGGGCACCCAAAATGTCTCACATGCTCCATCGACGCTGCGACGACACACACTTTCGCTACACAGACTGGGTGTCTACTACCTTAGGTAGGGATGTTTGGTGGCGACAGCTTGGCAAGACAGTACCTAGGTAGGTAAGCAGCTACAGACCATTGGTCTGCTGAGACCATCAGCATCTGGGGCGGCCTCTGTTCAACAACTGCGGCATACCCCGAGGCAAGAACTCGGCTTTCAATAGAGACAAGCCACTCTGCGTCATCGAGTTTGTCCCAGAGACACAATTGCCCGCAGTTATGAAACTCCTCCGCAGATGAATGCTCACATTCTGGGTGGAAGATGTGCTGCCAGTCCGATGTCCTTATTGTAGATTTTCGTACAACTCTGCTGCTGTGCAACTCCTTTCTTGTCTGCTGATTTCCATGTCAGTCTTGACTTCAGTATTGTTATGCCACTTGAGCCCTTGCGGTCAACCTCTTGATGTGACCAATGGAGATTGGCATGAAGATAGGCCATGTCTAGTTGCGTCAGTTTCTCCTCATGTGTTAGTGTAGGCAAGGGAATGATATCCCCCAGCAGATGTCTCTTTCAATGGTAGCTAGTGTGGTAATACCCTTGTAAGGACTCTTGCATTGTATTGCCTTCTACCTAGAGACTCAGCCGTTAGCAGACTTCTTTGTGCGGGTCTTTGGGACTGTTTGGATCACACCGTTCCTGGATCGGTGCCCCGCCGACGTCCCACCGAAGAGGAAGGGGGGAAAGGGGGCAAACCGGCAATCATAAGAGGGAGACTAACCACAAAGCAGAGCTGCATTGATTCAAGATTCTTGCCCGCAAAAGTTACACCTCCTCCTCTTGAGTTATTACCCCTTCTTGGCCTTCTTGAATCGGTCGGCGTCGGCGTGTCTACAATTGTAAACCAGATCAGTCGTCCTGAACAGTGAAATCAAAGGTGTTAGAAAGGGAAGACTAACCTCGGAATTCGAATCTTATTCCACGGGCAAGCCATCTTGGGCCGCTCGTATCCCATAAAAATCCACCCTCCTCTTGAGGTATTACCCCTTCTTGGGCCTTCTTGAGTCGGCCGGATTCGACGGAGTCTGAATATGAAGCCAGATATTAGAACCTTACTTTGAGCAATTCAGGTCGACGTTATCAAAATGGAACTGACCTCGAAAAAGGAATAGTGCTTTGCGAGCGTGCCATCTTGGGCCGCTCGCATCCCATCAAAACCCATCCTCCTCTTGAGTTATTACCCCTTCCCGGGCCTTCTTGAGTCGGTCGGGTTCGGTTCGACTGGAGTTTGAAATTCATGTTAGCTTTTGACAATAGCCACGCATGTGGCGAGGTACTGACTTTGCGAAAGGGGTGTTGGTCTACGAAGGCCATCTTGGGCCGCTCGTCTTCCATTGAAATCCATCCTCCTCTTGAGGTATTACCCCTTCTTGGGTCTTCTTGAATCGGTCGGTCGGGATACGGTCGTTCGGGAATCGCTCGTCTACAGTTAGAGATGAAAATCAGCCATCGAAAACGTTAAGATTTGTAGGAAGAGAGAGAACCAACCTCGACGTGGAGCCGTCGACTTCTTTTGAGCCATCTTGGGCTGTGTGTAGTCCATGAAAATCACATCCTCCTCTTGAGTTATTACCCCTTCTTGGGCCTCCTTGATAGAGGCGAGTCTGTGTCGAATATGTCAGCATTAATGGTGAGGTGCGTAGTGCCGAGAGAGTAAGGTACCTTTCGGGAGACGTCGCCCCTCGTAAGGTCTCCGTGACCTCTCGGCAACTTGGCCGGAATCTTGGCCTCGATGGCTGGATGATTCTAGAACGAACAAAACAAAAGGAGTAGATCGAGAAGAAATTACAGCATAAAAACTGCTACAGCCTCTCAAACTCAAAGTGCCTGGGCTGTTGAGCACTCGACACATCTGGGGCGACCAAAGCGAAGCAGATGCAAAATCTCTGAAGCCCCACGAGGGGTTCGTTGCCTGCCGAGCATTCTGCTCGCCAAATCCAATCAACCTGATTATGCTAGGCCATACTCGGATACCTTATTCTTAGGTACCAAGTCCATGCCCAAAAAGGCGGGTGCATTCCAGGTTGCGTCACGGTTGACATCCCCCCTCCTTCCTCGATCATATGTCCCTTGCATCGTTGCCTCGCACATCATACCATGTCTCCGCCTATGGGACGAGTCCTACTGGGTCACAGCTCTTCAAGTGCTCCGCTTCAAAGCAGAAATTCAAAACAGGGCGGGTACATTGCTCTCCTCGCAGCCTACCCTCTTTCCTCCTTTTGTCTCGCATGCGTAACCTGATCTGGCCTTCCTGTGACAGCAGCAAGATCAAGCTGGGGTATGGGTTCCTGAATTAAGCTCAGGTATGGAAACAGCCAGGGAGACGGAACTGAACGGGGACAGAGATCGAAGAGTCCCTCAGCAAGTTTCTTTGCTTGTGGACAGGACCTATGCTGTGAGTGGATGGAGAGGAACCTGAGGAAAGAGCAGCTTTGACTGCTGCCTGGCCAGCTGTGTGGCATGTTGATAGCCATACTCCATAGCATTAAACCTGGGAAACAGGACAGGAGATCTCATAAGGCGAACTTGAAATGAAGGTATGGACTTTGACAACTGCAATGTTTGATTTTCTACGCAGTATCAGGTGCCCAGTGATTCTGAACCTGGTGTCGCCGAGAAGGGCGGAACGAGATGAGTCGAATGATGTGCGAAGTTACTCAATCTGAGATTTCTAGAGTCTACAGTTACACAAAACATCAAGAGACGTTGTCTTGAGCTCTAAGTTTCTCGCAGTGCCTGCTCACAGCTCTCCTGCAAAGTGCTCCTGTAAATCCGGTGTAGCTACCCGGCACCACCACTCGATAAATGCTGTCTGATTGATATCTGCAGGCTTTTTGATTAGTGTGGTTGTAGAGATGATTTATGTGAGTCTTTTACACAGCATTCTTTTATGTGCGTGAAGGACTTGCACCCCCTGCTGCTTTCATGTGCCCTGATCACCAACTCTCATCCACGACTCAAAGGCGGCGCAACAACCCACCCATTCCCAGTTGATACATGGGGCTATTCAGAAGCTTGTAAAGCTTTTAGACTTTTTACATTGTGGATTGGGGCTCAACTCTTGTGATTATCAGAAAGAAGCAGACTCATGATGTCTCCAGCTCCTTTCAATCACACCTCAAACGTCTGTCTTACTAGGTACTTAGGTAATTAGACTCTATGTTTGATAGAAACATAGCTCTTTGTCAAAGTGATAAGAAATAAATTCTACTTCTCATGATTAAACAGCAGGAAAGCCATGGTAGGTACTCAAGTCAAATCATGCTCATGCTGGGCAAGATAGGCACCATTGTGGGTGATGTCTATGACGTCGGATGCAACTTCAACCTGGAAAAGTGGCACCTTACCTATTTGGGTCGGTTCTAACTAACCCTGGCCTGCAAAGTCTCAATTTGCAGCCCCTGCCAGACGCTCTGTGACTGTCGCAGTTCCATTCAGAACCGGATCGCACTGTTGTGTAGAGTATACCACCTGGAGGAAATTTCGTGGTGTAAGTATAATGGAGTGGCAGGCATCAGAGGTGCCCGAAAGCCAAGGATACCTATGTATCATGCTCTTCTTCCAGGAAAATATTTGCCTAGCGTATACCTAGGTACCTACCTAACGTAGATACTCCCCGCATCACAGAAGCGTGTCTGCAGTTCCAGAACTGTCTAAAAGGAATATTTCTTGTCAATACTTTCTGCTTTTGTTGACACACAACGTCAAACCAACAAACATCATGCGCCTAGCTCATGGACACCACAAATCGACGGTTGCCAGATTTCAGGTTGGATCCTTCAATGCCAAGCAACCTATGGGAACGGGGCGCCAACGAACCAGTGAGGTCACTGATGAGAGTGAGACAGTGGTGCTGTGCCCCATACCACACAAGGACCTGACCGCCCGGCACGAGCACTATGTGCCGAAAATCCGCCTCTTCCAGGATTTCAGCATTCAACATCCTCCCAACCCAAGTTAAAATCTGGCTCGCTTTTTGACGTAAATTCCTGATGATAGGAGTTTGTTTGTCCACAAGTGCACACTTGGAATCAGCTCACTTTTAACTACCGGGACCCAAATATACGCAAGTCTGACACCTCAGGCAGCGTTGATGCACGATGGTGGATGAGGAGGGAAGGCGACTGGGGCGCCCAAGGGTACGAGCTATTGGGGCCCTGGGCATACCTTTCAACTTCCTGCAAGTTGCCTTGAGATTCACATCGCTGTTGTTCGAGGTGGGATCACTGGCCTTTATCGCGTGGTTGTACAATCATTGGAGGCGGGAAGAAAGTGCAAGAGTCGATTTTCTTTTCCCATCCTTCTTCCCGGTATGTCTGGTCCTCCTATCTGAGAAGCGGGTGTATCGGCATTCCATTGCGATGAAAACAGCTAACATAAAACGAAGATGGGAATTGCGGTTTTGGTGGATGCATATGAGTTCGTCTCACTGCTGTGGCTACACCGTACGCGTGCCATCAACCCCATCGCCATTGGGTTTGATGTTGCCTTGACTGGGGCTGGTGTCTTTTGCTTTTCGATCTTGAACATGGTGGACGCTAGACCGCGGTGGAACTTCAACCGGCCCGACCGCAAACATGAATCTTGGGTGCTGGATATGAGGAATGCGATGATCTTTATGATAGTCTTTTCGTAAGTAGCCCCAGGTCTCTACTGTGTCTGGAGGTCACGGGTGATTGCTGACAAACACTCACAACAGAATCATGCATGCTGCATTTGTTGTTATGACTGCAGCAGGCGTTGTCAAAATGTATATATCTCTTGAAAAGTCCCGGAAGGCCAAACTGCTGGCACAAGCTCAACTGGATATGCTCCAATTCACTGGGGAGATAAGGCACGACAAAAGATCTGATGCGGCAGTTGTTACAGAGTTGACACCTGAGCCTCCACAGGCAGTTCATTTGAGTCCCTCAAGAGGGCCATAAATATAGATACCAATTCATCAATAAACAGTGCAACCAGGTACCAGAGTTTAACAACATCCCGAGATTGGAGGTGGGCTAATTTGGCCGAGACAGGGAGACGGGAGCATGATGAAAACAGGCAGGACAGTGGGGAAGGTGAGGTGACATGCCCACAAGGCGATAGGTAGACATGGAAGGAGGTCCAGGCTTTCCATGGCAGACAGATCGAGGTGCGGAGCCAGGTAGGTACCTTCCTGTCCTAACAGAAGCTGGCACCCAACAGGGCAGCTGAATGATTGCTGGGCGGATCTCAATGTCAGGCACAGGGCCATCCATCTTCTTCTCCCAACCAACATTTTTTACCGTCACTTCGTCATTCCACCAGTCCATCACTCCACCAGTCCATCACTCCACCAGTCCATCACAACAGTACTTTGATCCCCGGATTTTCCTTTTTCGCCAATTGCCTTACGTTCTTTGTCGACTGAGTTGTAGATATATCTTGCAGAAAATCAGCGACTTTCTTCGGTACAATCGGCGTATACGCCAGCATTCCACCCAGATTCCTGTGTTGGGTTGGGCCCGCGATGCCACCTATACTGGCACGGTTTGGTCGCGACGTGTAGTGAAGATTGGCACGGTAAGCTCCTCATCCTGTCATTTGGCTCTGGTGTCTTACTTCTCTAACTCCCTTCTAGACTGGTGCCAACAACCTAGTCGATGCGGCATTCAGTTTCCGGAGGGGGTGGTCCCAGCGGCAGCAACGGAACCCAAGCCTGAGTCAAGGGTTGCTACCCTCGAGGATGCAACCATCTTCGCCTGTCAGGTCGATGATGGCACAGGTCTGGCCTGCCAACCAATAGGCCCTGGCAAGTTTGTCAACGATAGCTCCGATGACGACGTCGATAACGGAGAGTTTGCAAGACAATTGGCCAGCATCAAGCAGGGCACCAACCTCGACGCCACCAAGAGGCGGACGAGAAGAGGCAGAAGTCGGTCAAGCAGTCGCATGCTCAAGTCATCAACGAGAAGCGACAGAAGTCGGTGAAGCAGTCCCGTGCCCAGGTCATCGACGAGAAGCCAAGGATGTCACGAGGAGACCAGTGGTGCCGGCCAATTCATGGGCAAGGACTGTTTTCTTTTCTTGCCTTCATAGGTCTAGGTACATGATGGGCATGGGCAGGCTCTTACGTCAGGGCGGGTAGATGGGCCAGAGTTTGAGCCACGGTGGAGGGACTGTCTGTATCCTGGGGTGGATATATATCCCAATGTAGTTCTAGATTGATATAGGTATTTATGTGCCCCGTCTTTGGTACGAACATTTGCGATCATGTGAATATTGTACCATCTTGCCGTGTCAGTGATCCATGTCAGCAATCCCTGATGATGCGTCTCCATCGCCGATTCAGCGATGACCTAGAGGTACACAATACTAATATTGCTCAATTAGTTGTGTCTGAAACCAAGATGCTGAGAATTCCTTTCCCACAAGGATCATAGGTATGCTTTTCTGAACTGGTGTTACGTCTCTGCCTCCACGAGGAAATAATTTGTTGGCTGAGCTGGCTTCAAAAAATGGAGTCACTTGTGATTCTTCTACTCGGAACACTTATTACTTGAGAATGGAGATGGCCAACCATGATCTTCATTATTCGTCACAGGTCTGCTGCACCACAAGAAATCCTTCCAACGATATATCATATCCTACAGGTGCTGAAGGAACCAAGACTATACATCTTTACCTTCAAGTGATGGCTTTCACCCCCCGTCATGCTCATGCTCGGAGCACCGACGCAAGCAAGAAATCACGACATGCTTTGTCCATATTTTGACTATGCCAACAGGCTTGATAAGGACCACGATACAACCACAGGCGTTGCCGGCCCCATTATGCACATGGTCATGCAGATAGAAAGACGCTCTCGCTGTCTGGACCACCTTTGAACAAATAGTGGCAGTCAGAGCCTTGGCGTTTTCAAACGTGGAAATCAACAAGTCACTGACAGGACTGGGAGTGTCTTGATCGAATAGTTGGATCGGCAAGCTTTGGAATGCTCACTTGACAGCTATGGTAATAATATCTGGCTGCTAGCGCGGTATACTAGAGCTAATACACGTACTACACATTAACCTCGAGGCTGTCAAGCGAGCACCTCGTCGCCGTGACACCCTAACCCCATCCGGTTCCCTAGCCCCATACCTAACCCGAACCCGCGCCCCGACCCGAACCCCTACAGCGGACTGTCCTCTTGACAAACATCTTGGGGCCAAGAGGAATATCGTCGCAGACAACGCATGACATGTCCTTGCCTTGGGATGGCCTCGACTCGAGGGGGTTGTGCAAGGTGTTAGAAAGGGAACAGTTGACTTGCATGGGGGAAACGACTGGCGAAGCGTTGGCTCCATGTGGAGAGGGAGTTTGGGGCATCGGAATCCGAGGGCCATCTAATGATCAGCTGGGCTGCCGTCGGAGTATGTTATAGCAGGGAGTCCATGTCGGGAACTCA
Organism: Triangularia verruculosa; assembly: GCA_033296885.1. Classification (NCBI taxonomy): domain Eukaryota; kingdom Fungi; phylum Ascomycota; class Sordariomycetes; order Sordariales; family Podosporaceae; genus Triangularia; species Triangularia verruculosa. Next base: position 522 of record MU863924.1, on the reverse strand, counting down.
GGGACGTGTTCATGCGGAGAGGTTGACGCGTACTCGATCTTGGATTCCGACGTCAAGTCCACCACACTCGGCCGACGAAGACGTCACTCTTGGTTGCACAAAGGCCAAAAACATGCGGCTCCGAGAATGCGGCTTGTTGTTGTTTGACGAATCGCCGGCAGTTGCTGTGGCTGTGCGGGCGTCAGGGGGGGTGGGACAGACAGCGGTGGTGTCCAGGGCCGGGAAGAATATGACGTAGTGCGGGGCGGCGCGAAGCCAAAGCAAGGTCGTAGGAACGGTGTGGCCTATGGACAGAGGCCGTCAGTGGTAGCACAAGGATGGTATTGCGATGAGATATAAGTAAGGGATGGGACTCACATGAAGAACGACTGGTAATTATTCTTTTCTGTTGCTCAACTCGAATCATCAGCAAAAACGACTTGATCTTGCCTCAACCACAAATCCAACCAATCACAACTGGGGGGGGGGGGGGGGGGGGGGGGGGGGCCGGCGGGCGGGGGGGGGGGGGGGGGGGGGGGCGGG